>OU015501.1:48276556-48749056 GCA_907164885.2 Dolomedes plantarius | reverse complement strand
AATTTGATAAGAAATCTTCAGTGAATTTTATTTCACGTAATAACAGTTTAAATATTTTATTAAAATGTCTTCAAATATAAAGCATCTATTCCCCCGCTTTTACTGTAACTTATCATTCGTTCCCACTGAAACTTGTTCATATCAACATATTCGCTTAAAAACGAATCTTAAGAAATGGTATTTCAGGATCAAATTATTATGTAGGTGTGATAAGAGTTTATATCGTGGAAGTGTGAAAGTTTTCAAATTTAATAGGTTCAAAATGTGCAATTCAGAGAATTCAAAAAGGCTCTTGTCCAAGGTCTGGTTGTACTCTACTTTGACTTTATGCTTTAAAAGATATAGAGAATTTTGTTCTTTATATTTTCTTTTTTATTCAGAACCTTTTTGCTTTTTGCCGTCAGAAAGTTATAAACTAACACGTTCTTGGTGGAAATAAGTCAGCAGGAAAAATATCAGAATTTGTCTGATTTCGAAAAGGAATTAATAATAAGTGTAGTTAGATCTGAAATTTGGCTGAAGTTGATCTTTCGATAATGTGCTGGCTTTCGGTTCTGAGGGTGCTCGGATCGAATCCCGATACGCCCCGTTAAATAACCTCTGCGTCTAGGCCGGATATGGGCACGTTAAATCCGTAGAACGGAAAGTTCCTCTATGAAGGTCACTGAGGGTGAGAGAGGGTACGATCCCCCCAGATGTTGGCTCTGGAAGGGGGGTCGGTCAAAATTGAAGTGGTAACTAGCTAAGACAGATACGGACTACAGGGTACCGTAGCCTATAATACCGTAGCCTATTTGGACTTCGTCTGGAACTTCAAACCAGGGGCATAACAAACAACAACAACAGATCTGAAATATAAAAAAGTAAAAAAAAAGACCTCTTTCCTAAAACATACCGATTAAAAGGAGTTCAATGTTTGGGGGAAAATGATCTAGGTATATAAAAAAGTAATGAATATCATCAGATTTTAGTATTTTGAGATAATGGGAGATAACCCAGTTCTCAAGAGAATTCCGGAAAAAATCTATCTTGGACTACAGTAACTTACATTTGAATTTATCTCTTAAAGGAAGAGGTAGGAGGATAGTCGCCTAAACTATATGTTCTCAGATTCCTGGTGATTAAGGACCCTAGAAATCAAAATATTGTGAACCTAAAGGGGCTCCTGTGTGGAGAAAAACTTGTCATAAAAGTCCTAACATATTGTGTAATCAATGGTCAGCAAATGTGTATAGTTACTATAAAGACACTTAATTCTGAAAATTTGAAAAAGTTCCTTTAGAGCGATATTGAACAGTGTCCACTAAACAATAAATCAGCAATGAAATGGAGAGCAATCAGACGATGAAGGCTTCGCCTGATGACTTTTAGCTCTGATGTTAACGTCACCACAAATGAAACTATCACATACTCTATATTGATTGGAAAATGCTCTACAGCTATGGGGACATTTTATGGCTCTATCAGTGTTCTGTAATACTAGCAAAAACTAATTTCATTATAAAGATTTTTAGCGAACCATTAATGAAAAGTCCAAAAATGAATAAAATCGTGAACGTGGTGGTAGTTTGACGACAGACAAAGTAGGCATCTCGCCAGAGAAGGATGAGATTCTATGGGATCATGTTCTTTTGGGATTGAGGAAAGGAGTTTTACTCAAGTTCTTTATCTTGAAATGTGGGGTGGTTTTGCTAAATATAAATGATACCATCGTGACGTATGTATTTCCTGCCAATAAAATTTGTGTGTGTGTAGTGAACCAATATTCAAGATGAGGTAATTTTTATTTGGTGAAATATTTTCACATGCCCCGAGACTGAGGAACCAGAGACCAATGATGCTAATCACATGATAATAGTACGATACACATCAAAGATCTGTTTGATGTTTCTGGGGTTTTCTATCTCCATTTACTAAACTGTCGAATTCGAGGGAAAATAGTTCACGTGCTCTGACAATAATTATAACCAAAACAAATAATTTTATTAATGTGAATATATATTCACATAAATTTTATTACTGTGATCATATATTCACATTGTACATATCACAAATATAATTATATATATCACAAATAATTTTATAAATGTTAATATGTGATTATATATATTTGAAACAGATACATGTATCTGTTTCGAAAATACACGATTTCTAAATACTTACTCTATATTGTTGGACCACCTTTGCCTGCAATGAATGTCACCATTTTTCTGGCCACGCTTTCGACCTTTTCTGGCACTTATCAGATGGGATTTGTTCAAACCATCTGCCATGGCATCCGACAATGTACAGCTCCAGAACAACTGTACGAATGCGGATATGAGTACAAGTGATTTGTGTTACTTCTGAAGCCAACGCTGATACAGTGGAAGAGCGAAACTCTACTTTACAGTCCTTACTAATCATCTCTTGCCGCGATCGTACCTCCTCCCAGGTTGGGTTTCCTTTCCAGTGATGACTCCAACCTTCATCTTCGAATGACATCTGCCACTGTTGATATCAGAACTCCCAGCCCAGCAGTTGAAAGTAAAGACATATTACCTACGTACGTGAGTAAGATAGGAAGAAAGGCAAAGTGAACAGTAAAAATATTTAATAGAAACATCTAAAAGAATTTTTCTCACTACGATTTTTATTTTTCATTTGTTTAAATCATCCTGGCTTCCTTGGAATTCGAACGCGAAATCTTTCCCTTTCTAGGCGGGTGTGTATTACACCTCCGAACTACCTTACAATATTCACTTTAGAACCTCACGGGTTCTTTGCAGGTGTATATACACTGCTGGCCACTGTAAATGCAACACCCGGAAGGAAACATGCAAATAACATGAAATTTACAACATGCATCAGTGGAGGTGAGATATGCAAATGATTAGAATTGCAGCGCAGACGCACATCACGCGCGCCTGTGGCGTCACTTCAAAGCGCTATTTAAGGCTTGGAGATTTCGACGATTTCAAGTTCGGCAATTGTGTTTTTCTTGTGGTTTTTTCAAAAAAACGATCAATTATGCCTCATCGAAAACAGCGATCATCTTTTGATCGAGTATCCGAGTTCGACAGAGGAAGGATAGTGGCCTACCGAGATTGTGGATTATCTTTCAGGGAAATCGGTAGACGTGTTGGACGAAACCAAACAACTGTAATGCGGATATGTGATCGTTGGATGCAGGAGGGTACGACGGACCGGCGTGTTCGATCGCATCCACCTCAGCGCACCACTTCACGTGATGACAGGCAAATTGTGCTCATGGCAGTGACGGATCGCTCAGTCACATCACGAACCATAGCACAGCACATGCAGTTTGTAACGCATCATCCAGTGTCTGCGCGTACCATTCGACGCCGTTTACAGCAGAGTGATCTGTCCGCAAGACGTCCATTGCTTTGTCTACCCTTGACGCAGAACCACAGACGTCTCCGCCGCAAATGGTGCGATGACAGAAGTATGTGGACGGCAGAATGGAATGAAATTGTCTTTACTGACGAGTCACGCTTCTTTCTGCAACACCACGATGGTCGCATTCGAGTCTGGAGACACCGTGAAGAAAGGATGCTGAACAGCTGCGTTATGCACCGCCCCACTGGTCCTGCACTGGGAATTATGGTATGGGGCGGTATTGGATATCACTCTCGCACACCTCTAGTACTCATTGCCGGTACTTTAAACAGCCAGCGCTACATCTCCGAGGTGTTGGAGCCAGTTGTCCTTCCTTACCTTCAGGGCTTGCCCACAGCCATATTTCAACAGGATAATGCGCGACCACACGTATCACGCATTGTCCAACGGTTCTTCGTCAGTCGCCAGATTGAATTGCTTCCCTGGCCGCCTCGCTCTCCGGATCTTTCGCCGATAGAAAACATGTGGTTCATGGTTGCGCTACGATTGACCAAGATTCCATCTCCAGCTGCCACAGCAGATCAACTTTGGCAACGTGTGGAAGCTGCTTGGTCTGCTGTACCCCAAGAACTCATCCAAAGTCTCTTTGAATCAATGCCGAGGCGTGGGGCAGCGGTGATCTCCAACAATGTCGGCTACTCTGGCTACTAATTTTGGCAGGAACCACACTTTACAGAAGTCTATAAATTTAATCATTTGATACTTGGTCAACATGTTATCTACAAAATAAATTTTGTTGTGATATCTCTTGTCTTTCTTGGTGTTGCAATTTGGGTAGCCAGCAGTGTATATATATATATATATATATATATATATATATATGTGTGTGTGTGTGTGTGTGTGTGTGTGTGTGCGCGCGCGCGTGTGTGTGAGTATGAATAATATATGCATGTATCATTACAAAATGCCCCAATTTTTGTACGTAAGTTAATAAGACAGGAAATAATGAAGACTTCCCCTTTAATTAAAAGTATAATGTAAATTTATCGGTGGAATGAAATAGATTATTTTCAATAATCAATAAATAACTCATCTTTATTTTAGTAATTCGTCTAAAGTAAACATATTTAAATATAATTCTTGTGACGTGTGTAGGTTGCACACATTTAAACAATAAAGTTAACCTTTTAAGCTATGACACTAGTTTTATTACATTATTTCTCTCGGCAGAATTTTCTTTATCTGTTCATTCATAAAGATGTATGAAACAAGTGAAACACATAAAACATATTATAAAACAAATTGAAGTACTTCAAAAGAGTACGTTTTGTTACATGCCATAAAATTTTTTAGATCGTCTTCAAAACATAGTTTTCTACAGCTTGCAGTGAAGGGAGTAAAATTTTATAGAATATTGTTGTTTCAGGTTTAGAAGGCAGGTTAGTTATACTTAATGGCTATGAAATGAAGGATGCGGCAGCATATAAAAATGATTTTTTTATAATTTCAGAACCATCTAAATCAAAGAAAATGAAAAATAGGTCTTAACATGTTAAAATATGCAAATTCGTTCAATAAAACGACTTTTCAAAAATTCTGTATTAAAATTATGGTTTGTGACCGAAGTTTTGAAATAGCTTATGAAAAAATTTTTGTTGTAAGCACTTTGAAAGTTATCCTGATATGTGCAAATTATTTGAAAAAATTATATTTCATGTGCTTTGTTTTATAATACTCCTATAAACTTCTATTTAATAATTAAAGAAAATCAGATTTATTTTGTAAAATGTTTAAGAAATAATTCGAGAGCTATGAATAATTACAAAATTAGATCTGTACTTTATTTCTTTGTAAAATAGCTTTAAATGTAATGAGATTGGGAAATGTGATACCCATATTTAAAGCTTCTAAATAGTATAGATAAATGGAAAAAAAAAAGTAGCTTAAGATATTTTAATTTTGTGACTGTTTGTATAATATATAAACAACGTTAAACTTTTCTTTTGTATCTAATTTCGGATATTTTGCGCCTATCTATCCTTTAACATGTAATATATTAATTATTAACAAACTTTTTGTTTAAATTATTAATACGATTTCTCTTAATTAATGAAGTAAATTTGTTAATTACACAACTTTTATACTTACATAGAAGAGTAGCATCGTGTTTCTTATATTCAGACAAAATAAGACTGAAAGAGAAATTCTAATCACTAATTAATTAATCATACAATATCTAGTGGAATAGTAATTTATATCCAAAACAATTAACAATCATTAATCTCTTCAATATATTTTGCTCTCATGGCTGATTTTTTTTCAAAAAGGGAAAAAATATTTTTAATTTCGTACACAGCATTTTTCAAAAGTTATAATTTTCAAGAATGTAAGGAATTAAATTATTTAAAATACGTATAAATAAATAGTAGTTATTAATTTTATTACTAATGTATGAAAATATAAAGTTAAAATATGACCTTTAATCACACACACACACACACACACACACACACACATATATATATATATATATATATATCCGTTTTAATATTTTTGAAAGACAAATATTTATAATGAAATAAAACTGTAAAATTTATAAATGTTTGGTTTACTTACAATTTTTTGAGATTTTTTTAAAATATCGTTTTACTTACGGTAGAGTAAATCACAAATTTGATATGACAAAGCTAATGCATTGTCTTAGTAACATTTTCAAACTCTTGATGATATTCACGCATTTCATTTCATATTAAAATATATATTTGAGTTTATATATATTTGAGTTCTATGTTTAATACAGAACATAGAATTGCAGTTATACCTAACCCCTATGGCAGTTTTCTAGAATTCAACTGACAAAATAAGTAATCACTATCGAAAAGGGAATTAAAAATAATTAAATCCTCCAGAGTTTTCTCAATAAACAAATAATGGAATTGCTCTAAAAAATGTAGCATTTAATTATCTCTCCATTTCTTTCAGGCAGATAGATGTTTTTATGCAAAAACTTGGAAGTGAGATGCTGATCAACAGAATTCATATTTTTTGTGAAAGAGTTAATTTGTTTCTTATTTATAAAAAAAGAAAACAAACTGACATGTTTACGTCTTAGTGACAATGATATTTTACTATTTAAAATAAATGTTATCAAGGGTTCATTTAACATAAATACTCATATGTTTTAAGCGACATATTGCTTAAATACTACAGAAAAACTTTATAACAAGAAAAACATAGTTTTCTTAATTCTTATATTATGTTTTTGCACTAGCATCTCTGCATGATGAATAAACATTTACTCCTAAATTTTCATGAGTAAGAATTTAGAAACAGTATAGTAGTAAATGTTTCATTGCATTAAAAGTAATGTTTGATTGCTACATTTTAAGGATGAGAAATACAAAAGAGTAATTCGTTGTTGAGTTTTGTATGATATCCATGGCAGTAGTGTTGGCATATCAAAATTATTCTGCGCATATTAGTTTTGATATCATACCTTTTGTCTACAAAACAAGCTCAAAAAGTGACAAGATTGATACTTCTTTTCTCCCTTTAAATAAGAAGAAAAAAATAACAACGAATTTTCAAAAATTGTTTGCGCGAAACTCTGCAGTATTGCTGTAGCATGGAATAGTTGGCTAGCGACGCTACGATGAAAATATCATAGTTTTATACAATACCTTGAAAATGCAAGTGTGATCAAAACTGTCAACACTCTCTGATGTTATAATGAGAAAGTGTTTTACAAACTAAAGTAGGAAATGAGAGAAGTCAAAATTTTCATTTTCTGTGGGGTTAAAGTTTGACATTAGACGGGTTATTAAAAATGACGACTCGCAAGCAGTAATAGTTTAAAAGGGGCTATAATTCGATGGAAATGTAACATCCAACAAAGAAGAAATTTCTTGTTTGCCTTACATGATGCACGATGATAAAAAAATCCCAGAGAAGAGAATTTAGAAGAATTTGTTGAGATGTTTCGAAATTTCACACATGAGGAAACAAGAATTTCTTAATGTTATGTAATAGCTTTTTTCACGTAAGATAAATGCAAATACATAAAATCACCTTAAATTCTTATAGTTTCTTATAGTCACTATTTAATAAATCATCTTGGAACTAACCTTAAAAAGAAGTTACGTGTAAGGTTTTATAGGCAGCTTTAATTGAGTGTCAGAAATTACAGTGTTAGCACTTATTACATGAATATGCAAAATGTGGTGAACTAAGCAATGTCAGTCTATAGCCCATGTATTATAGACCTTAGGTTTACGTGTTTTGCTTTATATCAAAATACGTGCAAGGAGTTTTAATTTTGGATGAGAAATAATTTCATTGGCATAGAATGGCATAAAAATACTTTAGTATATATCTTAAGAATTTTTATTTTTGAATAGAGATTACATATATCCGTAGAAGATTATTTTATTATACTATTTAATCATATGTTAAAGTTAAAATCTCTTTTTGTACCCGATTCCAGCATGAAGTTCTGTTTAAGAGCAGAATTATTTATATTACAAAAATACGTATGATTGTGGGGGAAAGAATTACTTTAGGGCAATTATCATTACCTTAAAACATTTTGTCTTACAAATATAGTGATGTATTGGCAAAAAATTTCTTTGAATGAAAATGCAAAAAATATTGTTCACTCTGCCACTGTTATCTTCTATTTTTTTTCTTCTTAACAAAATAAGTGCAATGGTTTTTCAGATTTATGTTTGAATTAAATTACATTTAATATTTAGGGAAGAAACTTTACATTATTCACCATGAATAGAAATGAAAAGTAAATTCTATTCTCAAATTTTGAAAGCCAAGACAGAAATCTGGCTTTCGAAATTCCTTGTGCAATCAAACAGACATACATCGTCATATTTAGTTTAGTAATAAACGTTTTATTCATATGTAGTACTATAAATATAGCGTTTATTCAAGGATTCCTTCAAAAATAGACAAAGCATTAGATACAATTAATCAACAAATGCACAAACGTTGCTAAAAATATTCAGCAAATTTAAAAAAATTTTACAAATAACAAACAAGATAAATTTATAATAACTTGACCCTTTTTTATTTTAAAACTATATAGAGTAAGTAGCTCACTTCCCCCCAGACTTGGGTGTATATAATTTGAAGTGGCCCTCTATTTGAATTTTATACAAACACAGTTTATACATGAAACAATGTTTATTGAATTCGTTGCACATATAGAATTTGCTTTTACAGCAATAAGCAGGCGTACTACTTGTACGGAATATATATATTAACATTCAATAGAAATACACATTTCAAATACTCACAAACCAGCAGAGAGTCAAACCAGCAGTACTGCCACGTAAACTTTGGGCCCCCTAAGCACTAGCTCAGGATAGTACTGGAGCTGCATACCTCGTAGCTCCCTATCGCTTATCTATCAACTTTAACAACCTTTCTTCAACCATAACAACCTTTCCTCAACCTTAACAACCTTTTTTATCAATGACGCTGCATGGTATTTATACTAAGCGCGTATGCCGAAATTAGCATATCTCAAGCAGCTTCTTTAATTCATTCACTCAAAAGTTCGATTCTTGTGAATCGAATCTTGTGTATACCTTACACTGGCCTCCCTCAAAAACAAATTAGGTAACTGAGGTCTGAACGGCTTCAGTTAACTAATTGAAAACGCGTGCTGGTCTGACTTTTTACATAATGGGTGGCAAAGCCAAAAAACCTTCCACATGTCATGTGGAGGAAAAACGCCACTCCCATTTTACAAAACTAACCCCGAAGGGTCCAGGTGACACCATCAAACAGTGAATTTACAGAGTTGCGGATACTGGGCTGTCCAACTGCGCCCTAAAAAACTTATTTTAGTTAAAAGTGTCAACACAATTGCACAGCATGACATTTCTTGACTGTTTGTAGCTGCTCTTCCCCAATTCATAATGCCCATGTGTTATGTTTTGTGAAGTTAGTAGATAATTGAGTTAGTTGTTATCTGTAGTTAGTATGTATTTTTTTTCACTACATGTCCCCTTCAAAAATTTATAAAACAACAGTATGTTTTTTTTTTTCAGTGGCTCCCCCTTCCCCTCAAAATGTTTACACAGTATATACAATGGGGAACTTCAAACCAATTTGGTTCGGTTTTATTGAAGGGGGTGGGATAGAATAAGAGAATTGATACAAGACTTGTTCATGAAAGCGGTAATTTCCTTGCACCAGTCTGTCCAATCCGTGGAACCTCTCTTGATGGTCGGAGTCCTAGTAAAGGGATTCGTTGACCGTGTGGGCATCCTTCGTGCGCTGGTCCGGCTTGACGATGGACAGGAGGTCTCTTGGGAGGAGGCCAACCTTGCTGGGCGGATGATATCTTGCGTTTCCTGCACTTATGCAAAGGAGCTTTAAAATTGTCATCTATCCTTTTCATAACCTTGTGTACCTTATCAGCGACACATTCATCCTTTGATGGAGGTTTTGCAGTACACACTTTACTTTTCTTCGTACTTTTGCTTGTATCGGTATTAGATTTTAATGCAGATTCAATTTTTTCAAACTTATACGCCGCACCTATGTGTTCAGTTACTGGCTTTATCTCGCCATTTATGATACGTTTACAAGTGAGTTCGCCGCTTGTTTCATGTTTTTCAACAACCTGACTCTGCTTTTCGTATTTGTGCTTATACGACTTCTTGTTTACCGCCTTAATTACTTCAGTATTAGCAGTTTTAAAGCTGGAACCTGAAGGCGCTTTTCACGTTTTTTATCCCCCTTAACTTTAGTTTTATCCACTTTTGACGAAAAAGCCTCTTTAAAACGTTCTTCTTCAGAATCGCTATCATTTAAATTCTTTAACACTGCTTCAGTTTTAGGAAGATTAAGCTTTTCGTACTGGTGCGTTTTAATGCAAACTACGTCTATAACTTCCGAAGTATCAGCTAAACTACTTACAGTATAACTCTGTGTCAACTTTTCATCCTGATTCTCAGTCTGGTTTACATGTACTTCATTTAAGACCATATTATCAACCTGGCCTACAGCATCCCCATTCAGCTGGGAACTTGAAATAATATCATCATTACCTAGCGAGTTCCTAATATCGTTTAAAGAATTTTTATTGTCGTCAACTAATAAATATTCACTAACTTCCGTAACACATACTTCGTCATCTACTAAATTTCCTTCATTAACAGATGTGTGAATATCATCTAAAATATCAGGTATAGCATTAATAGAAGTATAAGATGATTTATTTTCTAAACCACTAGCATTAGTATCGGCACTATTTTCAGAAATTTGTACTGGAATTACCGCATTATTCCAACTAGGCTAACTTTCATTATAAGCCACAAAAATACCCTGACTTTCACTATTCTCAAAATAATGATTACTGCTCGGACAAGTTAATACATTTGACCACACAGTTTCAACAGGTTGAACCATATCATGTGAAACAACTTGCCAGTGCGCGTAAGGTGCTTGCATATTATTTACTTTAAGTGCACTAATTTCATTGTAACGCCGTGCGCTTCTATTATTTCGCCTGCGATACTGGTTTCGCTGCTGGTTTGAAACTCGCGAAAAATTTTGGCGGGGGTGTATAAAACTTCTCGTACCTGGGTGAGGGTCAGGGGTAGCGAAGAAATGCCTATTGTCATGTTTAGCTAAAGCTTGAAGGAGGGTAACCTTGCTTGTAATATTCTGATTGTCAAAAAAATCTTGAACACTTGGCTTCAAACGTTGGATAACTATTTTTAAGATTACCACTTCCGTCATCCCTTCTAAATATTCCTCACACTTGGAAATCTTTTCCATAGCAAAATCTAATGCAGACTGACCTTCACGTTGACTTAGGGAATAAATTTCTGCTTCAATTTGACTTTGATTAAAGGTCTTTGGAAAAACGCTAAGAAACTGTTGCTTGAATGACAAATAGTCAAAAATCAGATTACTGCTTTGTATACACATGTACCACTGATACGCACTACCTCTTAAAGCGGCTAGAGCAATTTTAAGTTACTCCCCCTCTGGGGTGCATTGTTGCTGAAAGTAATACTCAATTTTCTTTAGGAATCGGCTTGAGGGGCCGCCATTGAAGGTGGCTTCGAATGTCGTAAAATGCTGAACCATAATCACCCGAGTAAAATTTCCAGCAGGGTTTTGTTCTACAACACTCATTTTCAAATAGTATATAAGTACTTGCAACAATTTTATCAATATAAGTACACAGTACACAGTTTAACTTCAATTATGTTGTTCGTTATAAATGTAACGATAACAACCAGGGTATATATAAACTTTCGGGCGCCAGTGTAGAGAATTTAGCTCACTTCTACCCAGACTTGGGTGTATATAATTTGAAGTGGCCCTCTATTTGAATTTTATACAAACACAGTTTATACATGAAACAATGTTTATTGAATTCGTTGCACATATAGAATTTGCTTTTACAGCAATAAGCATGCGTACTACTTGTACGGAATATATATATTAACATTCAATAGAAATACACATTTCAAATACTCACAAACCAGCAGAGAGTCAAACCAGCAGTACTGCCACGTAAACTTTTGGCCCCCTAAGCACTAGCTCAGGATAGTACTGGAGCTGCATACCTCGTAGCTCCCTATCGCTTATCTATCAACTTTAACAACCTTTCTTCAACCTTAACAACCTTTTTTATTAATGACGCTACATGGTATTTATACTAAGCGCGTATGCCGAAATTAGCATATCTCAAGCAGCTTCTTTAATTCATTCACTCAAAAGTTCGATTCTTGTGAATCGAATCTTGTGTATACCTTACAACTATCAACCTCAAATTATTAGATAAAACCCTATATTATTTATTACTCTTTTGCACAATTTACTTTTGTATCTGACCTCTGTACATGGTGGTAAATGTTAATAATAAACAATGAACAGTCAGACTAAGGACTTTGAATCATAATGTCAACTATAAAACTTGGTAATGCGTAATAATAATGCGCAATATCATGCACTAAACAAGTATACCAAAAGACGTTTATAGCTCATACAGGTCAGAATAACTATTTTTTATGAAAATATTTCACATGTCTAGATGCAAGTTTTAAACAAAACAATAGCGTTTTATCATATAGAAATAGTTTTGTATATAAATAATTGCTTATTTTTATAAATATTTATAAATTAGCGATTAAAACTCCCCAGCTAAAACAGTATGTCTGTAAAGATTTTACGTAAAAGGATTCTTTATTTTTAATGTTTAAAAACACAATTTTTCTTCGTTATCAATAATTACTTATACAGCTGACCTTTCTATTATTTACAAATTTAATAATTATCATAGACAGCAGCTTGTAAAGATTACCACTGAGTATACATATTATTTATAAAACCTCTCAACTCGCGCTCAAATACTTAACGTTCTCCCCGAGACTGAACCTGCATTACATGTGAAAGGAAGTATGCCTAATACGTGTTTTCTGGACATGCAGAATACTGATCAGTTACTGTAGAAATCAGGGAGGGGAATGTAAGAGCAGGGCCGTTCACGAGTCAATTCACTGCGCTCATAGTAAAATCTTTACAGTGACAAGTAACAAAATGAGCCTTAATGGTTTAAATCTTTATGATGGCAGTCAGCATGTTCAGCTGGATCGAAAACCTCAAAAGCTTTATAACGTTTATTAATATAAAGTACTACTTAAACACTTTAAAACTGACAGTGAGGGCCAATTTTACTAAATTCATGATTAATTATTGAATATTGTTCACCATTCATTAAGAGTGTGTGTTCTCTACTATTACAGAAAAAATATTTTCAATGCGTAAATAAACTTAATTTATTCAGTCACGGCAAGCATAGTGGTTTAATTATAATTCTTAGTTTTACGTATTTTTAACGCATCAAAAACCAATTAGAGTATCAGTTTTTAAGCTGAATTTTCCGAAGAAAATTACAGACATGGTTCGCTTTTTAACTTCAGTCTAAAAACTTGTTCAACTCATGATTAATGCATTGTGTTAGTTTCACGATAAATTTAAGGAGAGACAACAACATGTTACTGAACTAAAAAAAAGGAGGAAATTTGAAACCATAATAGAAAATTCTCAGCTTTATCTTAATGATAAATGGCATTACTATTACGTTATTATTTTTTATTCCCGTGTAAAGAAAGCTAATTAAGTCTCTGACATAAGAAATTTTTAAGTATTTAATAAATGCTGCCATTTATTGGAGATATTTCCTCTTTCAGTTACTTATGCCTTTAGAAGTTTAACCGTCTCTGCCAAGCCAAGGAAAAACAGTTTTGGTTCTCTTTTTTCATCATTAGGTAAGTCAAAACTTTTATTCTTGTAGGGTTTCAGTGTAACTGACGATCAGATTTTTTTTAAGTGGTAACGCTTTTGTCAGGAATAAAATGCGAGAAATGTTCATAGAAGAATGCTAATATATTTTATAAACAAATAATTACGCTTGATTAAAAATTTCAATTTATGTGTCAAAACACTTTTTCTTACATTCCATTTTTTTTTAAATCAAGCTAAAAAAATTATGAATTGTAGTAATGACTGTTTTTGTCGAAAATATGCTGTAAAAATATTTTTACAGGTTCATTTTAATTAATGCCATTTTTTCATATTTTTAGACAGGAATTGAAAAACTTATATATTTTGCGATTTCATTGTTAAATTATATAGATTACTGTTAATAAGGGATAAAAGTTCATTCAGACATTATAAGAAAATGTTCAAATGTTTTATCTCTGAGGCATAAATTTATTCTTCAAAAATAAAGTAATGATAAGCACCTAAACATAGGGTATGCTTCCATCTCCTTCACAATTAATAATAGAAAAAAAAGATCCCTTATATTCTGAACGTCCGGCCAAATTCATCCTATGGATCAGAATAAATAGACTCCATTAGTCTCTCCAAATGAAATCAACAGAAAAAAATGAGGATGCGTTATCTCTTCAATAACAATTTCCCCGCATTTGTTATCGATTTTGTATCATTTTATAAGTATAGTTGAATGAATTTTCCGATTCATGGGTGTTTGGAATAGATGTCCTAAAATAATTATGAGGACAAAAACATAGCAACACTCTTTTAAATATTGCTATCTCTTTTATAAAAAAAATAATTGGCAATTGGCTGAACCGAGGAATGAACTGTGACCTTCTGCTTGCCAGAGAGATGGGCTGATACAAAGCCATGTTAAGATCTTTCCGAGTTAACCTCAAAATTCTTAATATTAAAGGTATAGATGTGTTGACAGTAATGTTAAATGTATCAATGTTTCATGATACTTGTAATTTTTTTGTTTTATCTTCCTTACTTTAAGATCATTTTCTGTTTTGTTTTCGTGATATTATCTAGTACTTTTATACCTTACTGCACATTCAAAATTGACGAATTAAAAAGATATTTCCTGAACAGTTTAAAATTCCCTTGATTAATTCCTCTTAATAGCTATATTGTAAAAAGAAATACTAATGTATTTTTCTAACAACAACATACATCAGCTACATCAGATGTCCTATTATTTAACCCTGCTACCTTATACTATACTTGGTTAATTTATTTGCTTTATGGCCATACATTTTAAAATTTAAAAACAATACTAATGAAAAGAATTAAATCAACAAATTAAAATCAACTCAATTAAAATCAACAAAAATGATTTCCATATGTTTTTAGTAAATTTTAAGCTGTTATTTTAATATTCCTTTCTGGAAAGGTTAGTAATGATTTGTTTTTGGTAAAAACTAGATAAACGTTATAAAAAAAAGTTTAGGTACAAATAAATACATTAAATAGTGCATGCGCGTCAGCAACAGCATGACGAATGCAAAAGAAAATTACTTGAATTAAGTAATAAATATTTTTTATATGTGAGAAAGGGGAGCCGTAATGTCAGATGGTTGGGAAACGTATAGACTGATTAGAAACAAACCGAGACAAATAAAAATTTAAAAATATATCGATGTTATTTTGGTAGAAGTCGATTGTTTTCATGTTCTAATCATGTTCGACCCACATACTCTTACTCAAATTATTTTAAAAAAAATATTCATTACTAAGCCTTTATTCAATGATATTTTAACACTTTGTCCCTTACCCTACAGCGTCAATATAGAAGAACAGTTTAAAAGGCTAATCCTTACTCTGAACTAAAAAATGCATTATCATTAATTATATATTCAAAACTGTTATCAAGGACCAGAGTTTAAATCTGAATTACGATTCCAGGATAGGGTGTTCACCGACCACAGCTACCAAGATTCATGATAACCTAACCAGATAATGACAATCCTTATATATTCCCTCTTTTTTTGTGGACAACGACACAAGGTGTTATTCTATTCATATTTTATTTACTTATTCATTTATTTGTTTATTTATTTAATTGTTTCCTAAACGTCCCACTATCGCGTTTTCTAACTGTCTATGAAGACCATCACAAGGACTTGGATTTGATGCCGGATCGCTTCAAAGTGAAGTGGGCAATTTCTAAACTATGTTATCCAGGCTACGTAAACATGCCCTATTTTGAATGCCATTTTTCATGAAATTTATGATTGACTGCTTTCAAATGCTTTACAGTTTGTTGACTGACACTTTAAAATGTAACTTCCTGCGGGACATCTATTTGGCTTACTGCGTTTTTAGTTTAAGAAACAAATATTTCTAATCTCAAAAAATGCACTTTGACATTATAAATTACTTTTTTCATTAAAAGAGAGTCATTAAAAATGTTAAACATAAATGTGTATTTATCAATAGGAAATATTGCACCAAAACTAGCGAAAAAAGTCAGGGATTTCTAAAACCTTTAATTTTACGTATGAAATCAAAAAAGCAATACTTTAACGTACTACATAACAGTTATAACACACGCAGAAAATATGCTTTAGATAGGGCAGTATGCTTTCTAAACATGAAAAGGTACGTATGGATGTTAAACAAGTTCAACGCATGGGGGTGGCTTTGATACCGACTCCCAACGCGGGCAGTCACTGTTTAGAGAACCAGGTCGGTTCGCCGGGGTGTAAACAAAATAGAGTATTTTGTTGAGACGGTACCCTTGAACCTAAAGCAGAACACTGTATTTTAGACAAAGACCACTGATATTTCTGACCGTGCATATTTATTGCTATAAGCACTGCGTTTAATTACCCAAATAAATACTTGGAAATGGGTCTTAGAGAATGCTTTGAAGGGGAGCCCTCTTGAAGTACGCTCTTATTCAATGAGGTGCTCAAAATATTTCACAAACAAAATGAACCATTTTATGAATTTAAAGTTTCAATTTATTTTTAAGTTTAACCCAATCTTCTTTTTTCAAATGCTAAATCATTTACTCAACACAAAAATCTCAGCCTGTATCTTTACACACCATAAAAATTATCTACCCTGTACGAAATGTATTCATTTAGTTGTGATTAGGTAAAATACTGAAGGAAACAATCGGTCAATATACAAATTTCCTCCTGGAAAAAATTATTTACTCTATGTTTCTCCTACTGTGTTATTGAATTTTTTCTTACCTTATCGTTCAAAATCAATAAAACTTTCCTTTTATTGGAATTTTAAACTTAATTTAGAAAATATAGAACTCAGTAATCCGTTGTTTGATGGGATTTATTCCCTAAAAAATGGAAACCTGTTAATTGAACTCTTTGGGATTGAATAAATCAGTTTTAATATCCATTGTAAGAAACCGACAAAGTTTTTAAAAGGATTTACTAGGGTGAGTTATATTACGTTAATAAATTTAATTGCTTACTTAGACATATATACTAATAGCTTATCAAGGAATATAATTTTGCTTTGTTTAAGAATAGCATGACTTTCATGATCACTATAGTCAATATGTTATACCTAAAATTTTAAAATGCAAAACCTTGCAAAATAAAAGCAAAGATTCAAATAATTGTTTTGTAAAAATTTATAAATAAATAATGAAACACGTGTATATTGAGAATTCATGAAAAATATTATACATTCTTCATATATATCATCTTATTTTGTATCATAAATATGCCATAACTTGTTATTAAATAAGAGGGAAACTGTATTAAATAGAATTATAAAATTTACAGATCAAAGTATAACACCACCAATGAAAAATTTCCGATCATACCACGAAACGTTTATCATAAAGAAAACACAGCTTAATCTACTGAATTTAGATAAAAGCCCTTTTAATGTCCCCTAAGAAATTTATAGTACCATAAGAAACAAAGGAAGAAATAATACTCTCCTTTTTCACAAAACTATTGCCACGTGTTTGGAGATCAGTGTCATTATTGACTGTCGGGCTGAAAGAATCCCGTATCGACTTTGCTTTGAAGGGAGAAGAAAGCATGGTTTGAAAATACCATGTAGCATTGATGTGATCTGAGTTCTGTAATATTTGAGCAGCCGTAGAATAGGGAAATTCTATTATTCTGGATAATTATCATTTGTTTCATCGCATAAATTGATTGTTCCTTTTTTTGTGGGTGTGCATGCGTTCGCTTTGACATAAAGTTTTAATTTTTTTTCCTTGAACAATGGTATCATCTAATTAATAATTTCAGTTAAATATTTTTTGTGGATTAATTTAAAATTTTTACCAATGTTCAGTTTACTACTATTTTGATTTTATCTTCCCTAATAATTATAAATTTAACTTTCTAAACAATGTTGTAAGGTTTCCTATGATAGTACTTTCTTTTCTTTCATCTATCTGTTGGAACGTCCTACTTGCTTGTATTTTTCTTATACGTTGATAATATATCTATGAATCGTATGAAAAAAAAAGTAAAATTAACTTGTAAAAGTAAAATAAAATTAAAAAAAACTATAATAAAGTATTTCTGTTGTAAAAGTATAATAAAGTATAAGTTAATTAAAAGTAAAAGTAAAATTAAACATACTTGTTCTGTACAAATTTCCGTTAAACACATCGAAGGAAAAATATGTGCAAGCAACGATGTTTGAAGTTCGTTATTCAACTAGAAGGAAGTATTAACTTCCTTCATTAATATGGATAAAATCTAGGACATTTATATATTATGATTTCACTTAAGATAATTATCTGAATTGGGTATACCAGGTACCTAGCGAGTTGATCTAGGTTACCACTTCCCCTTATCTTCGAGCTTGTGCTGAGATAGGCAAAACATTCAGGGAGGTTATGGATAATATAAATACTCTGCAAGGCGTGGGTTAGACTTACGGAACTGCTGTCTTGCCCTATTCCCCAGGACTGCCTAAGACACATTGTTGTTGCACAGTTTAGAATAGGGGCATCTCACGACTTTTTACGTGGACATCGAATACAACTCATCGGCATTGCATCTTCTTCTGACTTCTCCCCTTTATTCTTCTGGGGAACTGATGGATTTCAACTACCTTTTAACGTGTTCTTCTCTTCAAGACAAGCTTTTTTCATTCGCAAATATTTATAATAGAGCTCATCTTTACTCGGGTGCCCGTCGGGAATTATGGTCACAGGGCTTCCCCCCGACGTCGAAAAAAAAAACCCAAATTGTACCTATAAAAATATATCTTATGTTCTAGATTTATATTGGAAGGTTTTCAATTTTTTCGATTTATACAAAAGAAGAACTTGAAAGGAGAAAAAGGAAATTTAAAATTATGATTCTTTATATGGATTTACATATTTTAAAGTTTTCTATGTATTTGATCTTTGCATCTTCATTCATAACCTTAATATTTAAATTTCTCATAACATTGAAATCCACAGTTCCATCAGATGTAGGTTACAGAAACGATAAAATTAAAATAAAAGAAGGGGAAATTAAATTTTAAATATAGATTTGCTATGTAGATAAAGCAAATGTGATGTTCTTTGCTAGTAATATTCCTAGATTTTGTTTTCTTGATATTTGGGTAAAAATTATAAAACTGAATATAAAAATATTTAAAATTTAATGTAAGTATTCAGCTGAAATGGACTTTCAGAGCCTCTAAAGAATTCTGAATTGTGTAATATTTTATTATTTATTTTTTTCTTTATACCTAAAATATCGGAACTAAAAATTTAGAAAATTCTCCAGTAAAAGTATTGTAATATAAGCATGGATTTACATATTTTTAGAATCTATTGCAGTAAAAATATTTTCTTATTATTTTTATCTTTCTTTATTATCAGTAATTAATTACTTATTGTAAAGAACTCATAATTATGAAAAATATATATTTTTATTACGAAACTGTCGCATTTCCTTGTAAGTTTTTGGTAATAATAGGAACTTAAGAATAACAATCATTACCATCACAAATAATACTAAACATTTATGAGTAAATGACATAATTTTGTATTACAGTAGCCTTTCAAAATATTTTTTCTGTGATACACAACTAATGAATGCTTTGTTCAATATTTGACTAATCACTTTTCTATTTCTGTTGAACATTCAGTTGCCTTCGTGATTTATTTTTAGCTTACAGTAGCTACAGGGAAGTTCAATAAAACCTACATTAAAACTACAGGACATTTTCCAGCTATTTATTTTTCAATGTCTCTAATAATCTAAACACCAAGAGACTATTTGGTCTGAAGACAGTTCGAGACACAATTGTATTACAGGGAGAATATAAAGTATGCCCTCATCATCAATCTTTTTTAACTAATATCTCAGTGATAATAGTAATAAAAAACATGGAAAACTTAATATTTCACCGCTTCAGTAATCATGATAGGAAATAATAAATAAATATATAATGTTCTTTAAAACTGTTGACGTTACCTAAGAGAGTATAAATGCGACATTGTCTTTAGAAAACCAAAATATTGAAACTCGAGTACATACACGCGCTGATATCCCAAATGAGTTGAGGAGCATCATGTTAGACTTTTGTATATATATTCCATTAGGATATTGACAGTTTTTTCTTTCATGAATATTTTTTTACCGCATACGGTATTTAATCCAGTTATTTTAAAGATTATAGTTGAGTAATGGTCTCATTGCAAGGGACTCTAGTTAATTACCTGCTGTATTCCAGTCATCGAATTCCGTGGACCTGCGTAACCGACGAGTCTAGTCTTTGAACCTTTGCTCTAGCAAAATTCACGCCTTTCGGGTCGAAGTTATATCTTTTCCTTCTTGTTTATGTATGTATTTAGAAATATTTATTAAATTTGAATATAAATAAGTAATTTCTTTTGGGAGTAAATTGAGGAAGTAGTGTTCCCAAAAGGTATTAATTATTTTAACTTAATTGAGGTAAAACTCAAGAAAACTCAAACGTGCAAACGTTCTCCCAAATCAAATAAATATTCACAGTAATAAAAAATCAATAACGGCTAATCTTAACCACATTGATCTCAGACAGAGCAAAGACCCCAATTGGTGTTTTTTCTCAAATAACGACTGCTAACGAAGGTTATTTATCAAAGTATTTCTACTTTCTTCTACGTCAGTATATATTCAAACTCCTTATCTATTTCATGACTTGTAAATCCCCTTACCAGATTTTTCTTTATTTTCTGTAAAAGGCATACCTTTGGAAAATTCAAATTACAAGACATTGATTACTTTAAGTTACAATTGATGATATGAAAATTTTTATTCGTGATTTTGTACATTTAAAGAATTTAGCATTTATAGATTCAAAAATGCATGCTCGAATAAATTTTAGTCATGATTATACTATTGTAGCTTTTCTATAGTCCCTTCAATTGTTTTTATTCTCAAAACTTCAGTCGTGTGTTTGTGTCAAACGGAAATAATCAAGGAAAAGAAAAGTTTCTTTTTCATCCCCCTTCTTAGTGTCTACGCTTGAATTTCAAACAATCCAAAACTGTCCTTCTCTCCACGAGAGACTAATGTATTATTTTACATCAAACAATTTTATAGATGAATAGAAGATACGGATATTGAAATTTGAGTTAGTTTAGTACTTACCTTTTGTTCAAAAATCAAGACACGCAAAAGGAAGAAATTCTCGCTAGATGAAATATTTTTTACGAAATGTTTCACAAATATGATATTATATTTCAATCAATCATATCCCCATTTCAAATTTTTACTCAAAATTAAGTGTTATCGGCATCATTGTTCAGTTATACGTTTCCTATTTTTTCTTTCTAGAAGTTCTTATTTAATTGTCAAAATTTATTTTTTCCTCATTTCCATACCAATTCAATTTCCCCTTGTATTCACCAGTTACTAAAGCCACCCAGCTGAATAATCATTCCCTTTCAGATAATTTCCTTTTTTCAATTGCATAAATTAACTCTCTAGGTCAGCAATTTCAGTCTTTTAGATGCTGCATAGATTTTCTAATCTTTAAGTTACTAGTCTTGGATGACAAGATATTTTACTGAAGAAATGTATACTTCGCTCATTTCACGAGAAGTATAAAGATTATAGCGTATTAAAGAAATATTACCTCCTAAACTCTGAAACGAATGTAAAAGCACGAAACGTATTTCTGTTCTCTCAGAGATGTTAAATATCATTAGAAACAAGGGAAGAAATAGATATCATTGAATCGAAACATTTTTAATTACTTAGGGAATTAGAGACACAAAGTATTTAAAATAGTTGGCTCTAAGGCACCAGGAATTTAGGGATTGTTTTAAACCTAATAGTATACGAAAAACGCAGAAATTATTTGCGTTCATTTTCTGCATTCTTTACAGACTTCTGAGAATAGAAGTTAATTCTACGACACAATTATTTGTTTTCATAATCGGCGACATATAAGAATTCAGTTCATTAAAGTTTTAAAAAAGAATCCTCGATCAAGTGGAGCTGAGAACATTTCATTAGTGGTTTAGCCATCTTAAACATTATACTAGTGAATTTGTACCGTATATTGATTATGATAAAGAAAAAATAAATAATTTTGTCTAAGGTATCACCATAAATTTCAGTGAATTATACATCATACAATCTTTTAATTGAAGAATATATGCATCAGATTTTACACTCAGAGTAGTCCCTCATCGTGTGAATTTAGGAGTATAATATCTCCACCAACTCAGTTTCGAAAAGGAACATAAGTAGACCTGTGTGGCCCTGAAAGGGTTAAGGCATAACTTTCTGCTATTTCAAACGGATAGAGTGACAAGATGTATTTTCCAGTTATTATTTTTCTTGCACAAGAATTAAAGTCTCTTTTATTCTGATCTGCTCATCTGTGTTATACCCCTGAATGACAATAATTATCTTGATTATTGTCTTGATTATTAAGTCATTATATTCACTTAAACATGTCAAGATACTCTTCATCGACTAAAATTTAGTTTCACAGGTCTCTTTCTCCTTTTTAATTGTAAATAGATTTAATGTATTCTGGGTTGACTACTGGTTAAATGCCCATTCATAGTATGAACTCTAGGCTTGCTTTCATCTAGGCCATAAATTGTAATTCTATTGTAATTGTTGTTACACGGTATGAATGCGAGATTCTTTGCATTTTAGAAAGTTCACAACACCTCCTCTTAAAATCACATGAAAGGCATCTCTTCTAGGTTATATATGTGTAGCCAACATTCTTTAATATTTGTGTATACTTGATGCGGTGAAACGAAACTTAATTAAAACATTTGAATGTACTTCCTGAAAGATCTCTATTAAAGCAATCCAATGAAAACTTATAACTCTCCTAATTTCATTTTTTAATTAGTATTTCATTGTTAGAGATTCACGATTTTATCATTATTCCTTAACATTTGACTCATAATAAGGTTACTGAAGCAGTATCAAGTTTTAAGTAATTAATATCTATTGATTTGATTCATATGTACCGTAAAATAAAAACTCTTCTGACGGATATCTAAACATTTTATATACAATTATTAAATCAGCTTTGAAGTCATTATTTTATGAATTACAAAATAATTTGGTAATCTTAACTGATTATCAGTGTACACAGTGGGTCCCTATAAAGGGTACAGATACAGAACAGGGTTTAAATAATTTCCAGACCTATATGGAGAGTGAATAGTAGATATTCTTAAAAGAAGGACATAAGGGATAGCATGTTAAAAGATTCGAAGGGATATACATTTTAATGACCACGTTAAAGGCTTGGAAAACGTTCAAAACTGTTTTTACAATAAACTAGTATAACAAAGGATAATCCTATATTTAAAAAAATAACAGCGGGAAACTCTATAGTAAGGGAATAATTTCTTTATAAGAGGCAAAATTAATGATATTTGTGAATATATGCAGAAATTATTTGAATCTGCATTCTTTGGATTTCAAATTAACATGGTATGCCCTCAAATTCCAAATTTAAATAATTGCCAGATATCTGAATCCCACTTTTGAGTAAATAAAATAATTAAAGTAAATTACTTTTTAAAAACATTTAAAAAAATAGGAAAATGTCGTGAGTACGTGCATTAATCATTTTTGTTCAGCGGCTCGACATACTATGAAAACAAAATTAAAAATGTTTTGTTCCCTTAAACGAAATTTCATTAAAAATTTATTCCTGTTATGTCCTAGCTTTTTATGATCCGGTTAAACAAGTTTATGGCCATAATGGCATCTTTCAATTGTATTTTTGTCTGTATAAAACATATGAAGGAATGCTAGTTTCTCTAAGAACTAAATACATAAAAAATTATCCCCATCATTATTATATCTTCCTTTAAAACTTCTATATCCATGAATAATGCTAAATAATTAATCTTTGTAGGAAATTTTATTTTACCAAGATAATTCATTTAATAAAAGATCAATTTTTTTTTCCTTTTAGTTCATTTCATCTAAACATGCCAGAGATGAAGTATTAGAAAAATTATATTGACTGATTAATGTATATACTAAATTTCTTAGGGCATTAGGCAATGAGTTTTTTTTATTTTGTAATGAGGAATAAAAGGTAAAGCATAATTTATAAATGCAGATTACAGTTTCAATTAAGATTCAAGTTAGGTGCATTTATGTTTCCAAAATCTTCTTTTTTTCAATAAAGATGAAGTTCATTTTGCTTCTGTACAAAATTTATGTTATTCATAGTAAAAACATTTCAAGAATCTTACATTTATTTTTATTTTCATACATTACTTGTATTTTACTTTATAGAAAACAGCAAATTTTAACATCCTAAACAATCCTTTTTGGCAGTTTGATTTATGAAATTTACTGCAAAAATCTCCAATCACTCGAATGTTCTCATTACCTTTGTATTGTATGTACTAGGTTTTTACCGCTTGCTTGGAAGAAAAACATGTTGAATTCCACGTGTTGATGCGAAGGAGAGTCTATCTGTTGAATTAATGACTTGATTTTTTATAGGTCGGAATGTGGCAAAGTGCCATAGATTAAACACAAAGAGTGTAATTTATAACATGGATACTGTACTAAGATTTTCTTAAGTTTTTCCAAATATTTATGAATAGTTAAGTAAATTACGGATAAAAATTGTTCATTTTGAAGCTATAAAAGAACTCTACATATCGAAATATCTGAAATGTTTAAGATTTTAAAAACATTATATTTTATGTAATAACATCTGAAATTAAACTCCATTATGAATATAAATATATTCAGGATATTTTTCTTATTAATACTCTTTTAAATTATACTTCCACATATAATCCCACAACATGATCTCTTTAGGAACTATTGACCAATTATCGATTTATAAAAGAGAATTTTAGTATACTTGTTAGGGAAGATTTATTCGTAGTACTTATCCGTTTGTGCCTTAGCTGGCAATCCATACATATCGGATATTTATAAAATAAATAACAGATATTCATGTGACACCAATAACAATTATTCTCCATAAAAGTACAGATGGAGAATGAAATAAATGCCCTTGAATCTAATTAAATAAATTTCAAGTAATGTGCAAAATATTCCAATGAAATACTGAAATCTTGGGTAAGACAACATTAATATGACTATAAAAAAAGACAAATATATCAGGAGTTCCTAATTCAAAAGGTATCTATTTACACAATATCCCCTGTAAACCAATAAAAAATTTATCCTTAAGAAAAGTCATTTTTTCGATCTCACTATACCTGAATCTTTCCCGTGCTTCAAATTGAATTAATTAAACCCAACAACAATCAGATGGTAACAAAATGTGCATTCACTCCTAGCTACTTTATCAAACAGAATTCTCTTACATCTAACTATAACAACATACAATTCGAGTTTGCAAGAACTTTACGATGTATACTAATGTAATTAATGATCCCTAACATTTATATAAATAGTTTCTGAAAAATGAAATCAAGATTCGTGATTTTCTTTCATTTAATTTCATTAAACTACAATGTAACTAAATGCATAAACTTTGAGCCCTGTTTATATATCGTCAAGTTTAAAACATATTCTTTGAAGATAATTGTATGGAGAGTTAATGAATTACGTTCTTTTGCCATTTTAAGTTATTATTTTTTATTTTTACTCTAGATAAAATTTTTACATTTATTTAAAAGTTTCGAACACAATGAAAATTCGTTATGCAACTCTTTAAGTATACACTCTTTCAAAACACATTTACTTAAAGCAATCCCGCATTTGCAAACGTAAGTAGTAATAGCTGTATAATATTATTATTATTCTCTCAGAAAAAAAATGTGCTATTATATTAAAGTTAATAACAACATATTAGTTTTAGTAAATCGTAGGCATTAAAACATTGAAAAGTATAATTTCATAGAGTGAATAAGATATTTGTTTATGGAAAATTGAGAAAATAATTTGAGTGTCATTTACAATGTGCCCTTAACTAGATTCAGTGAAACTTCTCTAGCCGGTCACCCTTATTAGACTGCCACCCCTCAAAACGGCCACTTCTTTTCGGATCCATTATTGACCACCTTATAGAAGTTTCACCGTAATATAATGTTAAACTTTGCTTAATTAAGCTTGGTTATTTTCCTGGTTTCATATCGAAAATACATTTTATTTCAACAAATCATCTGATTTATAATCTATTTTAAACATTCTATCATAAGACAATTAAAAATTATTCCAAATTTGTGGAATCATTTGCGTTTTTTAAATAAACGACATTCATTTTTTATATTTGCAGTGTGTATTATAATATTTATTGCTACTATTATAATTGCATGATTTCACAAAGCATTGTCAATTACATTATCTAAGTACCTAAGTTCTCAGTTTCATATAAATATGGCAATTTCATGAATAGATATGACAAACACGAAGTCATCAAAACTTCGCTCACGAAGTCCTTTCAAAGAAAGTGTGTAGTATTTATTAAAATATAATCTTCAGACCCTATAATTACAACATATCGGAAAAGAATATTTTTGATGACGTTTATAGAATCAAATCTAGTATTGCTTTTACAATATATTTAGTTTTTCTAGTTCTTTTATATCATTTAAAATGTGTCCATTACTTTATAGAAATATTTTTGATGTACGTGTAGTTTTTTTATTAATCTTATTTTAGAATATTTTCTAAATAGTTCCTTTAATTCTAATGTTGATAATGAAATTTGAGGATTCATAATAGACAGAGGTATTTCGTAGCATTTTCTACTTTCCACCATTTCATTTTCAGACTTCCTTTTAATTTTACAGTTAATATTTCTAATACATTTGCTAGTCAGGTATTTTATCACTTTTATCAGTTTAAATTCATTACAGATAGATCATAATACAAGAGCAATTCTTTCAAAAACTGTGTAATAATACTTAATTGTTACTTTCCGACTATTATGACGTCCTCATACTTTTATTATAACTCTCATTTTTCCTGATTATTTTATTCTCTTCATACTACTTGCATCTTTTCTTAGTTAGATGGCTCTCTGTTACAATTTTTTATAACTATTAATTTTCTTTTTTTGGAAAATTTCTTCCATGGTGCAAAAATCCTTTTAATTTATTATTAAACTTTTGCCTAACTATAGTTCATATTCTCGCCTCTGGCTATATTTAAGAACCATGTACATGATTAAATTATAGCATAATGTGTCTTTTATTTATTTAAAATCACCAAAATATAAATTACAATATAATAGAAAGAGTATTTTTATAATTGTTTTCGCCTGAGAAAAACTTGTTCCATGGTATAAAAATTTTATTCGCCAATCATTTGCTCTAATCATAGTTCTATAAACCGGAATTTCATTCTCAGTATTATGTATGGGTCAATTCATATTTTAACCGCCTACTTGTGAATCAAATTTTGTTTTAGAGTTTTAGAATTTGGATTCTTTGCTTCGTTGGCATCCTGGTATGCAAACTAATAAGAAAAGAAAAATTTAAATAACACGAAATTTCTCTTCTGTGGCCATCAGCACCCATTTTGGAAGTTCTGCCATACTAAAAATGTCAGATTGTGTGGTAATGTATATTGCGAAGGCAAACAGTTGTTCAAAAAAAAAATTCTTTCAGTATTACTCAGAGAAATTTGGCTTCTCTGTTAATGTATGAATGAATTTATTAAAATTTTTCGGTATGGCTCGCATACATTTTGGAGTATCACATACTCAGGAATAAAAGAGTACGGAAAAATATGATGTTCATATCTATTGAAACTCCTTATTTAACAGGCTTGTAGATACTATACAACAGAAAGCAATTTTCAAAAGTATTTTCTCATATAGATAATAAATTGTTTAATCATTGGTAAAAATAGATACTGGTTAAATTAAATAAAGTTCGTATGTATTCCCTTTGATGCATTCAAACACTCACAGATATATTTAGACATGTATCTTTTAACATATAATTTTTACTTGGCATTTTTGATAGATAGCAATAAGTTATTTTATTTTAAGGCAGCACTTTCCATTTTCTTTTAAAAACTCTGTTTATATTGACAAAAACAAAAACATTCTAGTAGATGGAGAGAAGGCAATACATGTTGATAAAAAATATATTGTTTTACATGCTACATGTATTTAAATAACTGGTGTTTAGTCAATAGTGCTCGCAACCTTGCTGGTGGAGTATTAGCATACAGCAAAAAAGATATTGCATAATGGTCTTACAATTTAATACTTTTCCATGAGTTATATTTTTTACTTAAATGTCATTAACTCAAATGAAACAGTTTTTCGATGTTTTACACATGAATGCATAATCGAATATCAAAGTAATATTTGAGCATATTTAATTTTCCATATAGAGAAAATTATTTTTAGTCATTATTAAGACAAAAATATGATTGCTAAAGTATGTGTTTTTTTAAGAAAAGAAATAAATCTGAACATTCCTTTGTTGTATGTTGTTTTAGAAAGTTTTTAAATATTTAGAGAAAAAGGGGAAATTTTTGCTCGCTGTAAATAAACGTCCTTTTCTTGAAATACTTGTCTCCGATAAATTACCATTAGACAACTTCTTATAGAAATTTGAATTTTCATTTAATAAACAAACGGAGAAAGTTACTTATTAATAGAAAAAAGTTAGAATCAAGTAATTGAGAAAGTTAAAGTTACTATTAAAGTATATTATGTTTTATTTATTTTCCTTTGGATAAATTAAAATCCATATCTTGTTTCATATGATTTGTGATTTTGTATAAGAAGAATTGTAATGACAATCCAGTGCAATTTATCTTCGGGTCGCAACAATAAGTTATTTTTACCAAGCATAAAAGTATGCAAGTGATACTAATCTATAGATCGCTTAAAAAAGAATGATTTAAAAAGTTTTAAAATTAAAGTTTTACGGAATTTTATACAGTTAATTAACAAAATTATCCTCCAAGTAAAGTGTAAATTCAGAGAAGTGTAAACATTTTTAACACTTTTGGTATTACTGGCATATATTGGTTGCAAATATCTCGGTTTTATGCTGATTTATAAATAACACCTCTTTTAGAAAAATTGAATAGTGCGTAGTGCAGTGATGTTCAATAAATGCCTGGATTTTATAAATATTTGTGAATATACTCATAGTATTCGTTTTTGGCTGGCAAGTATTCTCATAATTAAAATGAAATGACTTTCTGTAAAACTGTATAATAAAATAGTCTTTAAATTTCGTAAAATTGATTTGTTATTAAATGATTAAGAGGTGAGGTATTAAATTAAGATAGCTATTTGCAAATAAAGGAAAAACAGAATTAGTCGATAAAAAATGTTCTTGAGACTGAATGACTAAAAGAGCAAATACTTGTAATGAAGACTTGTGCAAAGTGATTACCGATGAAAAGTATTCCTTTTTAAAAAGTAAGTCTCTAAAAGAAGAAAGAGCAGTTTTCAAGTGTGCAAAGAAATGAAATAATGTTTTGACTGTGCAGAGGATTGCATCTAAAGCCGTAGCGCTGCTGTTGGAAGGCAGGTTGCAAAATAATTGCTAGATTAGGGTGGTCCTGATCCAGGAGTTGTGGAA
This sequence comes from Dolomedes plantarius, assembly GCA_907164885.2. Lineage (NCBI taxonomy): Eukaryota > Metazoa > Arthropoda > Arachnida > Araneae > Dolomedidae > Dolomedes > Dolomedes plantarius. The sequence continues at coordinate 48,719,427 of OU015501.1, read as the reverse complement.
GTTAATAAAAGTCCGCTATTGGCCCACGCAGAATGTGTGTCTGCAGGTTCGGGGATCGGCGTGGTAGCGCCCTCTGGGTTGTTCCGGAGGACGGGATCCCGGTTTTCCCCGGCAGTAAAGCGGAGGGCGCAACAGGCTACAGCATCCCTGCATCTCTCTCCTCCCCGCTTCCTTCACATCCCTTGTCTCCGCTAAGCCTCGCCTCGTTCGGATGTCGCTAGTCGATGCCCCATCCGCCGAGCGCCGATCGTTCCAGCATGACCAGATCACTTGAAGGCCTCCTCTCCGGCCCGACGAAAGAGCACCGCCAAGAATTCTCCGAGCTTACCCCGATGTTGAAACGCGGACGTCTCAATACAAAGCGCGACGCCTCGACAGCCCAGAAGCTATGCAACCACGCTGGACAGATAGCCACTCCTGGGCACACTTACGAATATCTTTAGCGCATACAAACTGGCACTTTCAAGTTCTCTCACATACAAAATTATATTTTATACCTAGCTCAGGTGGGACATGAGAAGATCCGAAGAACACCATCCCATCTTCATCGACTTGAATCAGAGTTTTCTTGTAAATATCTTGTCCATATATATCTGTGATAAATGTCGTTTGGTTAGGGTTTTCGGGGAAAATATTACTAAAAAAACACTACTTTCAGTTTTAGTCGAATGGAATGTTTCCCGGAGGAAGAATAGTTTGATTCGACTTCATTTTTCAAAATTTCTGTGATAATTTTAACTAGTTAGACATCGTTATTTTATGAGCTTTTTTCTGTGCCTATCAGTGGATTCAAGTATTTCCTGAAGAGTAGAGTCGAGTTTGCATTGCAGAATATCGAAGCATTGTTTTTACCGGAAAGTTGTTTATAGTAGAAATTTAAAAAAAATCAGAGTCAATATAACATATCCGTTACCCAGCGTTCACTTGTTAAGGAAGACCGCACATTTATGGAAGCAGAGTCAAAACTGCTACATATACTTCAAATCTATGGATCAAAGTAAACAAGCTTTTGGCCTTTACCTGTCAAATTTATTCACTCAATATACCGGGATTTTGTTTTCGTTTTTACCGTGTGCCACTACTGACAAATGAATATCTACATTCTTCGGGCTCCAAAATTACTTCATCGTTAGAGCCTAAATTAAGAACATATCCATTTCACAGTCATTCATATCAATATATTTCCGCATTTGGAGCTCTGAGTGGAAGATAGCGTCTTCAAAAACTTTTAACCATGTATGGCATGGTGTCTTCACATTCCGGGGCAAGAACCCGGATCAAACACAAAACTTTTACCCCGCAGGCCCCTGAGCAAACGGGTTACGGTGCAAGTAAAAAGCCCCCTCGCACTTTCTTTCAACGGATCATTGCTTTTGTAAAAGATGCATGGTATGGAATTACGGAATCCAATGGTAAGTGCCTCAATTTCTAGTTTGCTGTTATTCTTAGCTTCCAGCGTGGGTTTTTCCGAACTTTAAACTCATGTTCTTATCACCTCAGAATTTACCATATTCAAAGCTATATTATATTTCCTTTCTCATGAAGTACATGACTAGATATTCCAGAATTAAGAAAGAAATCTCAAAGTACGTAATAATAAGAAAATAATTAATTGCAATTTATTTATTAATTATTTAAAAAATAGACTTTTTAGGTAAAAGATATTCATTTTTCTACTGATTGACAGAAGAAAAATTCGCTTTTTATGCAGTAAGATATATATATATATATATATATATATATATATATATATATATATATATATATATATATATATATATATATATATATATATATATATATATATATATATATATATATATATATATATATATATATATACATAAATATTCAAAAGGAATTTTTTTCATAAATCCTTGCTGTTACTATATATGTAAAAGTGGTGTGTTACTTTTACATATATAGTAAAATGTTAAGAGCAGTTTTTACAGTATTTAGTAAAAGTATGTTTTTAAACAAATATCCTACACTGAACTCTTAATTACAAATCGATGTCGCACAAGTCTAATTCAATAGTTTTCAGAAGATATCTTCTTACAATTAATAAGTTTGCGGGCGTTTTAGCAGTAAAATCCGTAATTTTCCAACGATAGTTATGAAAAAAAAAGATTTTTTTTCTATACCAATCGCTAAACGATTAATATTTTCAAAAATTGCGCAAGGAAGTTATAATGACATTTGGCTTAGAAATTTGATCCTTTATTGCAATTTTTTATCTGATAAGTTTGCATTAATTTTTTTAAAAAGGGATGGTTTAAATTAATTCTGAAACCTTACATTTTTCTGCGGAAAAACACACGGATGAGTTAGAAAATTTTTCCTTCATCAATTTTAAGCTAAGAATAATTAAAAGGAAAATACTTCCTTTGAAAACATTTAGCAAAAGTGGCATCTATTATTGGATGTGATTTCCCATATGATCGTGTATAAAATCTAAGGCTTGCTCATTCTCATTTTATTTAATAAAACACAAACCTTGATAAAATTTGGGGATCGTAGGTTAAGTATCGCTTATCAAACTGTACACTAAGTTTATTCAAATAATCAGTTCGAATCGTGCGAAACACATGCATGTTACTTTTCTGATCTTAATTCAATAAAGCTAATATCATTAAAGCAAAACTGGGTTTTACTTTAGAGAAATAAAGGAATTTTTCTTGGGGAGCTCTTTTACAGGAAGGCAGTAAATAAATGCAATGTATTAAGATTGATTCAGGATAAAATTAGCACTACAGTAAATAAAAACTTAATAGAAACTTCTTGTATATATTTTTTTCAGTTTATATTTTTAAATATAGGCTATGCAGTTTCTTTTAAATGCTATGAGAATTAAATAGCATTTAGATATATATAAAGCCCATAGATCATTTTTTAAAGTCATGCATTTATAATTACTAAAACTGAGCTTATATATTTAAGTCAGGTTATTAAAGTTTCAAATTTTATTCTCTGTATCTTTTGCGTTGTCTCATATCAAGATATTTTATAATACAGAATTTTATTTGTTGATTTCTGAAGTAATTTGCAGAAGATCGAATATAAATCAATTTACCTACTTCCACAGACACACACCTTTATAATCAGGTGCTACGTATCAGAGTTTTGATGAAACCTCATAAATATTATCCCTAAAGTTGATTAAATTGAATTAAACACATAAGTCGAAAAGAATAAATAAAAACTTTGAAGGGGAATTATATTTCATTTTTCGTAAATGTCAAAAAATAGATGTATAACTCAATAAAGAACAAGTAATGAATTCAATTTCAATTACATTAACTTGAAAAATAAGGACAAATAAAGTGTAAAAAGATGTGTCATTTTGTTATATTATACATAATTTGCATTATATTCTTATTTTGGAGAGAAAATGTCCCCAAGTTTATTAAAAAGGGGTATGGAAAAAATACTTTAATCAGTTTCTGATCTGTTTTAAAGCAAGTATAAGTATCACTTGGAGCATTTTGACAAAACCTTCAACATCTCAATATAGTTTTTCAAATTTTAACAAGCACAGATTTATTAAAAATTTTATGCCACTTTCGAAAACATCTAGCATCGTCTACGCAAAGTATTTACGCTTACCGCAATTACGTATATAACTCTATTCCTACTTCCACGAAACTTGAATATTTTTCTGTAGAGGAGAAAAGTTTGTATAAAATTTCATTTGTAATTGTATTCAGTATAAAATGGCGGAATTCGAAAAGAAATTTCATAAACATTGAAAAACATTCTTGCACTTTGAAAACTTTGCCTATCATAATAGTTTTTATCTATTTTGTTTAGCCTGATTGCCTTTTGGGTTATTTAAAATAAACGACGTATAAAATGAGATAAGAATTGATACATGAATTTAATGATTTTTAATCATAAATAATTTCTTGAAAAAATTTTATATTTTAACCATCTAGCAAAAGACCTTCAGGGTTATAATTTGAATTTATATTTCATGCTTGAAAAAGTTAGTTTACTAACAAACTACTCTTACCATAAATTAAATCTGCATTATGTTATCTTATAGAAACTATGTGTTTAATTAGTAACAAAACATTTTATTCACACTTCTACGGGAGCTTCTACGTTCTTCTCTATACAATGAGAGTATACTTTCCGGAATATTTCAGATATTCATACAATACAGTATTTTATCTCTTAATAAAAGCATAAACTTAATTTTCTACCTACACCACTTTTAAGATAATAGAAGTAGTATATAATTTTCTAAATTCCTCAATAACTAAAAGTGAGGAAGTTCGTACTCAACTTTGCTGAAAACGTTTGTACGAAAACTCTCAAATTGTATATTCTAATCACAAGTGTTATTAAAAGCAAATAACTTTTCAATTTCTATAAAATACTATTTAATGGTTACAGGATTTCATTTCTTTTTTACGTATCCAGTAATTTATGCAAATTTATTAAATTTTAAACAGTTGTTAGTCTATTAATTTTAATATTTGTGATCGTGTTTCGTTTTTATAAAAATCGTTTTCTGCAAGAACATACAGTAAAAGTTATTGTTTCATAAGGGAAAATATTTTACTGTTGGTACGGATTGTGAAATTTTTAACTCACTCGCACCCGTAGTCTGTAGATTGCTCAGTGGACGTCTCTATAGAACGTGATACAAAATGAGCTAACACTATCTGATTATCAACTGTCTGGATACAGAAAAGTCTCTAAAAAATGCAATTCAGTGGATTAATACTTATTTAAACAGTTTCGTTCGTATGACACTTACATCTTGGCAGCCCGAGTAAGAATTGCAAAAATATTGATAAAGTTTTACTCCATGAGGTTGAAGAAAATTATAGGTAAAATACAATATATTACTGTAATTTGGTTTTCTAAAAATTAAAGAGCTCTAGAGTTGATAAGTCTGTTTGAATAAATTTATCGGGGGAATTTTCTTTGAGTGTGTTAAGAAAACATACACATTCCTTTTGACAGATTAATGAGGCGATAAACCAAACTCAGTCCCTAGAAGAACATTTCAATAATCATTATAATAATTCTGTTTAAAAAAACTAAACAAAAGTTCATGACTGATGCTTTTCCAATAATATTTCTCACACTGCATTTGAAGTTGGAAGACGAGATATAATTAACAATACATATTTTTTCTTCTCAATTACTACACACTCATTTAAATATCCCACTTAGCATTTTATAAAAGTGTGTCTATCCTATTGTTTTAAGGTAGTCTCTGCGATTACTAAATAAATAAAAAAGCTTTTTCAATATTTCAACTTAGATATATATAATAATAAAATAATGATAGTTAAAAAATTTGTTTCTAGCCTGTTTAATAGACACATTTTCATATATGAAGAACATTCAATAGTATAACGAAAAAAACTTTATCAGTTTGGGAAAAAGTAATTTTTTAATTAAAATAATTTCCTATTGCATAGACGAGTAGTTAGAGGCTTTTCATTTGCTCATTCACACTGAAATATATCTATTAACTATAGTGAATTTATACTTTATTAAAGAAATTTTCTTCATTAAACAAGAAGAATTTCCTTGCCGTTCAAAGTATCTGGATGATTACGGGTTGCAGACATGATTATATAATTCAATACCCCTCAAAATAACAGATATAATGTAATTCAAGTAGCTTTGCGAAAATCTGGTAATTTTTAGATGCATGAAATATTGTAACCTCTATCTACAATTCTCTTCTCCTTCGGTGCGCAAGCACTTGCTTATAGAACTTTCTCCCATACACACCGATATCTGTTGGCTCCTTTAATATGGGACTATAGTGGAAGAACCAATATTGCTCCCCATGAGGCGATAGTTTAAGAAATTACGTGACTTCGGTGGTATTCAAACCCTAGACATCACGCTGCAAGTTTAAGATGCCATCTAACAGTTTTTGTAAGTCTCTGTGCGTCATCTAAAAACATTCTAATTTCAATTATTTAAGAAACATAAGCGGAAATAAAATGAGATCGGTTCACAATTTACCCTTCTCTTAAATTGCAACAAAACCAGTAAATGATTCTTTCGTTAAATGGGAAATAACTATTAAAAACTATATCTATGTTTAGAGTAATATTCTTAGTGTATTGCAAATATTGCAGATTAGTTACTCCGTTTCAAGTTTATACTGTTATTTGATTCTCCCAAATTAAAAAAGAGTTAAACAAAATGCAATATTTGCTTATTCTCATAAATGGGAAAAAAGCTGTTTTATAGAAAGAATAACAATTCATTGTTTAACAACCGCAGCAAGTATTATTTTACGTCATGATCTAACGTCCATACAACGGAACCAGAATAAAGAGGATTATGCTGAATATTAAAACAAACACGGTGACAATCCTTGAAATGATTCTGACAGGCGGATAAAAAGTAAATACATTTCATTCAGCTATATTGTATATGTGTGACCAAATTTTTATCACGTGTATTGTTTTGATAATACCAAATGCCTGTATTAAGGTATACATTTTCTTTAAAAAAATAGAAGAATTACAATTTTAAAGGAAAAAGTACGCTTTACTTTACAAAAAAAAACATATCTCAAAGCTACCTTAGAGAAAAAAATTTTTTAAAGTATTAATACATGGAAACTTTGTTTTTTCTACGTATTTAAATACATCGCTCGTAAAAGTAAATAGTAATTTTAAAAGATGATAGAAATGTAGAGAAATTACATTAAAATATAGAAAAACGCACGCACACACCAATAAATGCATACTTTTACGGAATCATTCCGAAAACTTATTGAATACATTTCTTAAAAATATATGTTAATTATAAACAAATTTTTAAAATATGCGTGAGAGCAATATTTAATAACACTATTGGGAATAAAATCCATAACTTAAATAATGATTAATACTCAAATGTATCTTTTGTAGAAATAGATTTCCGAATTGATATAAGATGTGAGCTATTTTGAAGTAAAGGTAAATAGTAATTTTTCTTCACTTCGAAACTACCACTGCTTGTGAAAATGAATAATTTATACCCGGATAACTAGGAAATAAATTGCTTCCTTCTCAACATGATCTTGCATTCTCATTTTCCACAAAACTTTATTTCTTTCATGACGTGGAAAAATCTTATGCTTCTTTTCTACCATAACTTGCCGGGTTTTATGAGAGCGTAGATCTTATTTTCGGAAAATTATGTATGTTTTAGATGAGTGAAATTTTATTTTTCTGATCTCCAATTTTCTTTATAAAACAGAATGATTTACAAAGAATAGAAATAAGTAAAACGTTTTTATGCGCATAAAACCTTTCATTCCTTTTACTCTTCAATATTCAGTTTACGTTTTCATCTTGGCTTATTTGAAAAACATATGAAAGGGAACTGTTGAATAAAGCTATGATCATGTTTTCAAAAGCTAAAAAAATTTCAAAAATTGACAACTCACCGACATAACAGTGATCGTCTTTTAAAAAAACCTGGAAAATGTTTCTAGCAATTTAATCTTGCATGAGTAATTTTATTCCACATGAAAGAAAAGGGTCGAGAGAAAGTCCCAATTCATTTTTCCTTTGTTTTCTATAGTTGTTGCTTTGCTTTTTCAAAAAATGGGTTCATCCATACGTAAATTTAAAAGGAGTCAAAAGATAATTTTTCTGGTACTTGTTAGCAGGTAAAATTGAAAACTAGGAGTCAACAGTATGTATTCTATTGGTTTTGGAAGAAACAATTGCAAAGTTTGTAACAAAAACTTTCTACTTATAATTTCAAGTTCATTTTTTAATGCTTTCTTCAGCTTTTTTTTGTATCGCTGTTAAATGCGATAACAGTTTTTAATATAAAATATTTCAGTTCCTAGGTCTTTGATATAAACATAGAACAAGACATAATTTTAAAGACATATCTCAAGAAATTGCATAAAGTTTCATAAGGTATTTAATCGTAGGGTCCGTAGGGTGTTTAATTTATCATCAGAATTTGTTTACTATGGAATGCTCTAAACTGTCTAAATTCCCTTTAAAATCTTGTCATAAATCCGTTTCGGAAGCTGAGAGTAAACAAAAGCAAGTCTGAAAGAAGCAGTGACGAGAAGTGTATCAAAGTAAACTAAAAAAAAAAAATAACAGCTTTCAATAAATGGAGGAATAATTAAAATTGCAACAAAAACTTAAAAGAAGCTAAGAACAAATTTAAACTCACATCTTAATTTTGATATTTCTAGGCTTATATTTTTTAACAAGCAATTTTTCATTCAATGAAAATTGAATAATTAAAATCCACAATATTTTTTGCTACAAAAATTTTCAATGAAAACGCGAACATGAACCTCATTTTTACTTAAATTTATGTTTATCAACAAAAGACCTATTTTATTTTCTAATTCAAATTTTTCCTCAATATAATAAAACTACTTTAATAATAACAACCTTCATAATGTCTTATATGGTCCTCCCTTTATGTTTCATTATAAAAACTTTAATTGGTACTGTAGACTAACATCAAATACAGGGGAAAATATTGTTAGGGAAGAAAAACCTTAAAATACTTACTAAAAATAAGTAAAAACAATGGGGAGGGTCGGCACTGGTAATCATACAGTAATTACAGCTTAGTATGACACCTGTCAAAAAGAGTATATTTTATAAAGAAACTTTCAATGTCCGATTACTTTACTTAGTAATTTGTTAAAGGAGGAGGGGTAGGAAATTGTGGCTGCTCAATTTCTATATTGGTTCCTCGCATTCCTCATAGATGTCTGACAGAAAGCATGAACTACATTGTGGGTGGTGTTCCAAGCATTTTATTTTGGAATATGTTTTCCTTAAATAATGAAATCTTCATGAGCGACGGACAACATGTCTTTTCCTAAAGTGAACTCATCTTAGAGGTCTTTCAAAGTAAAATACGAAAGCTGCATAACATTTTCAAGTACATTAGAAATGAAACTGTGGCATGTTATACCACTCATTGTTGCTATAGTTCTTGTATATAGTTTTTATTACTTTAAGCAAATGTAGTATGCACTCTCAGAGCAGGAAGCCTGACCAATGAATATGCAAAACTTTTGGTAGAATTTATAATTTATTCTATTAATATATAATTATATATTGATAATGCATGAAAGTACAGAATATGACTGCTTTATTAAAAACAGCACTGAAAATTTATAGAATAAATTTTAAATTAAGTTTATTACACAAAATATGCTATGTCTTTAAATTCGTTTCAAAATTGCATGGCATTTCTGATTTTAAAAAAATTGCCAGATACCTTAGTTGCCGATAAGATAAATGGCTACCACATTCGAAAAATGAAATACCTGATTAAAAGTAAATGCGCAACATCACAACAAAACTGCGTTAAAATACGCTTTTATTAAAGGTCATTGCATTCCTATATATTACTTAAATTTTTTTAAGTCTTTTAAGTCCGACACTGATGGAAAAGGAATCACTAACAGCAATATCACTTCATGTCGATGGTTAATTATCCAAATAGGAACAAGAAAAGTAAACAGCAAAAACTATATTCGTGAACTGTATGTAAAACAATTCTTAAGACTTACAATAGTATGAGAATCGGTGAATCTCTGCAATAAAAAACGTAATTTTTTTTTGTAACAAAACTCTATTTAGATCGAATACTCCTAGTTAAGATCTCGATTTCAATGTTTTACTATGTTTTTGAGAAAATAAATTGTGTGGTTTAAAATAAGAGGAAATAAGAATATTTATAAACACGCAAGTATAACACTTATATTTATAAGCATAATACATATTATCGATTGCGTTAATCACTATTTTAAAGGAAACTCTAAATATTTTAAAATTAATATTTAATTTGAAATAGATGAAATTTATTTTAAAATTAATATTTAATTTGAAATAGTGGATTTGAAATAGTACATTTACGGGAGTAGTGCAACCGTAATCGTGAATCTTTAATCGTGAAAACCGTAGATTTTTCTTTTATCTCCTTTTTGCTGATAATTTCTCCATAATAGCTATTCAGAACTTTACCTCACTCTACGATTTGCTTTCTCTATTTTGTTTTTAAGTTATAAAAATAAGTTTTCTGGTAATTCTAGAGAATTTCCTACTTCCAATGCCTTACCTCACATACAAACATATAAACATACAAAGACCATTCTGACATATCGTAGCTTAAAATGAACTGATATACTGTGTTTTTACCCCTGAATATCTTTTAATCTAAATAAATAAATTGGTCAAGCTTGTGCTTTATCGATTATGCAGAGCGCTTTTTGAAAGAAAAGTGATCACGAACCTAATACAATTTTGAAAGAATTATAATCTTATTTTCGAAATTCCATTATTTGCTAAGCAGTGATAAAATAACTTGATTAGATTAAGATGATATTTGGAGGAAAGAAAAAATAGTGTATTATTGGTAAACATTTATCTCAAAACGCAATGGAGGCCAGTTAGGAGACATTTAATTAACTGAAAAGAAGATATTTAATTACTTAATTATCATATTTTGCTCAGAAAGAACTATTTGTCTCAAACAAAATATAAAAAATTTACACATCCATGCAATTAAAAAGTAGGATGGTCTAATCACTAAAAAGAAATAATTGAAGCTTAATTTATTTTAATCTCAATATCATTTATTAGTTAAGTTTTAAATTGAAGTTTTGCAAGTTTCCCAAGGTTATTAAGTTATCATTAAAATACTCTGTAATATTAATATACTTATATCACTGAAGCCCGAGCATGAAAAGTTAGACAGATATATAACCCATGAATCATTCTTTGATTGTTTTTAGAATATATCAATAAGTATTTATACAACTCCTCTAGTATAAGACTAAGACAACTATCTAATTAAATTCAAAAATTTTTATTTGCAGATTAAAAGAAATAAATTTTTTCTCATTCAAGAAATTTCGTTGTGATTGAGGAAGGAGCGGATAATTAGACTTATTATGCAACTTAACTCTATCAAGAAAATATATTTAAACAAAGATTTTAAAATAGTCTTACTTCAATACTTTGCACAATCTCATCGTTTGTTAAGCAGTTAAACAATATTCATATGGGTTGTTTACAAATTAACGTGATTGTGTCTGCATAGTTTTTCCTATGTTTAAAATTAGAATAACATTTTACTTTTATATAATGTGGATGGTAGGCTAATCTAAGTCATGTACATGCATTCAATATATTAAGCTTTTTATTACATTGTACAGGTATAAAAGCAGTATGCTCAGAAAAATATTTTTAATAATCTGTCCTGCATTTAGGGGCAAAATAAAAAACAGTATTTCACTCTCTTAATACTGCGTATTTTCTATCTCGTTATAAATAATTCGCAAAAGTAATTATTTCTAAAAGACGATGTAATTCAAGTGTAATTGTTTCAAGGTGTAATTGTTAAATTATAAAATCTTAATATTCTTTCACTGTTAAAACTGGTAAAATATACTTAAAGAAGTTTACATTTTAACAGTTTTAATACTGATAATCTATGAATTTTCTCCTTTTGGTCATTCAATACTGAATTATGACCTGTTCATATTTTATCATGACCTATCGTGTTCGTTATTTTATGAATTTATCGTGCTCAGTTCGTGCCTGTTAGAAGCTATATAATATCCCCTAAAAGCACAATCTAAATTATTATAAAAGAATATGCTATTATGAACAAAATTTAAAATAATTTCATTTTTATTTTAATAATAGCTAATTAAATTATTACTAGATAATTTATTATTTGAATCAAAGATGATGCGTAAACTTATTAGGTTAAAGGAAATAATTATACTTGAATATGATGGAAAAATATCATAACTTTCAAATATTCGTCAATATATTCATTAAATTGTAAACAAAATGTTTATATTGTTTTACCTAAAGTTACTGGTTGTATTTAATGGTTCGGGGCTTTTAGCTTCTGTTAATGTTATTTTTTACCATTCTTTTAAATACTATACAAATTTATGATTACGGCTCTTTCTCATAAGGTTTTTTGTTATAATTATTTTGAACACTGAGGGAAAATAGTATTCACTCAATACCTCTTCATTTTTTTTATTTAAATTGTAAATAAATAAAATAATATTCACTGTGTTTTACGTAATATTATTATCATAAATTGTTTACGTTATTTCTTTTTAATATTGTCGTTTTTCAGAATCCTTTCAAAAAATTTTCAAATTTGCGACTTTAATATTTTCCCCCGTGTGCATATATGTATTGAGTTACATTTTCTTCGTCAGATTAAAAATTGATATTTAGTGGTAAGTGTTGAATATTTCCTCTAAAATTTCCTTTTTGGCGGCACCGACAAGATTATGTTTCATACAAGAGAATCTTAATAGCTTTAGTGAATGCCTTGTCACCTTTGGGAAAGGGGAGGCGTAAGATCTTTGTTAGAAATTATGCAGATATGCCAACGCTACAGATTTTCAGATTCGAACTATCTTTTTCATATTTTTAAAATAATTATTAAGCTATATCTAGAAGTAACTAATATATATATATATATATATATATTACAGAAGAGGCGGCTCCAAAAATTTTTAAAATTGATTAATAATTTAATGTTTTACAAAATAACTTTACATATATAAAATTTAACGTATTATAATTTAATGTATTATAGTCGTTGCCATTTAATTTCATTGAACATTTAACCGGTAGTATAACCGTTAACTCTTGAACAAAACTTTTGGTGATAGAACTTTGATGTTAATTTAAATAGTTTTTCATTGACATTTCTCGTATAAATGCGATTATAATTTCTTACACTTTCAAGTAAAAGTTATTTATATAATCTTTACATTTATACATTTTTATGCATTGAATATATGTACGCTGTATGGTTCTTTCTCAAAAATAAGCGAACCAAATATAGAATGTAGCTTAAGTCCATCCAAAAGCTTCTTACGTCACTGTTAACCAGAATCTAAAGAGAAGAATAAATGTCTAAAAAACTGTTTAAACGTTGAGAGAGGGAGAATGCTTTTATTGAGGAAACCATAAAGGAGTTCAAAAGACCATAAACGTAAAAAAAAGGGTTAAGAACGTATGGGAAATAACAACATTCCTAAAATACAGCCATTCTCCGGAGATAGCTCTGTATGACATGAGTGTAAAGACTGGAATTCATTCTTCTTATTCTATTCTTTTCACTATTATTCTCGTATGCCCCTAACTAACAATTCTCACTTTTTCTCATTTATATTCTATGAAATGAAATAAAGTTATAACTTTTAATATTTTCCTCAATGTTGAAAAGTATTTAAACTTCATATGAAAGAACGGTAAAGAGTTAACCAGCCAATATGTAATTGCTTAATACATATTTGTTTTCCTTTTTAAGAAGATAGCTCTCAGATTAGTCATTTCAGATAAGTCAAAAGTAAATATTCATCTCAAACAAAGAATCTTATTTGAATTCCTAACAATCTATTAAATGAATATAAAACGCTTAACAAATTTTGAATAAACAATACTAAGAAAAGAGTTTTATTTAAAGAAAATATTGAGTTATGCAACTGATACAAAACTGTGCTTTAACTCCTTTTCATTACAATATATTTTTAAGTAACATATTTTTTGTTACTTCACCACAATAGTACATGGTTAAAAAGCCATAGGTATTGGAAGTTATTAATTTGCCATGTACACTGGGTAGTATAATTTTATCAATATCCTTAATAAAATCAAAGTTACTTTGGGCATTTACTTGTTATATTACACTCATGTCCATAAATTAAGGATAATGCCAGCTCCGGTAAATAAAGGTTCAGAAACAAAACAAACGTGACTTATTCATAAAGGTCATTTATTAAACAAAAGATAAAGAACAAAAAAGATAGTGTATTTATGATACGATTCATAAAAACTACGATTTTTGCTCCCCGGAGCAATTGTAAAAAATATCTCCTTTACAAAAACTTAATATTACATGGTTGGTATGATGGTTAATACATTGTATGTCTCCCATGCGATGAAATACAGTCCGTACAACACCTAGGCATGCTGAGTATCAAATTATCGAGCTGATCTTGGAGAAGATTACTCCACTAAGCAAGCAATGCTCTCCCAAGTTCCGGTACACGTATAGGAGGTGGTTGACGGGCTGCAACTCGTCGGCCAAGCATTACCCACACATGCTCTATCGGATTCAAGTCAGGTGAGAATGCTGGCCGTTCCATACGGGTGATATCCTCAGATTGAAGGCATTCGTTTACGATGTCTGCTCGTTGAGGACGGGCGTTGTCATCCATAAACACAAATTCTACGCTTATGGCATCCCTAAACAAACGTACATGTTGTTCCAGAATAATGTCCCCATAAATGTGGTCGTTCATGATTCTGATTTCAACATGCAGATCTGTTCTGGAGCCCAGTATAATTCCACCCCAAATGAGCAATCCTGTACTACCATAACGGTGTCGTTCAATGATGTTGCCTTGGTAACACAGTAACGGGTACCTGACGTTCTCTGTATGAAAGTCCGACGTGAATCAGACTGCAAGCTAAACCTGGACTCGTCTGAAAACATCACAGAAGCCCACTGCGACGATATCCATATTGCATGTTCTCTACTCCAGGCTAATCGCTGCCGACAGTGAGTTGTCGTGAGCGGAACACATCTGACAGGCATGCGAGAATATACACCAGTATTTCCCAAACGTCTGTATACGGTTTGCCTTGAAACTGTGGTACCCGTGGCTTCAGATAGCTCACGAGACAGGTCGGATGCTGTGCTCCGTCTGCTTCTTTTGGCAGTTACTGCCAAATACCGATCTTCATTCGGCGTTGTAACTTGGAGACGACCTGTACCGTAACGTCTACTGACATTTCCATCATCTTGGAATCGTTGACAAAGCCTAGAGATGACACTTTGGACAAATCCAAGTTCCTCGGATACTTCCATCTGACTACGCCCACATTCCAGGCGGCCGATAATTCTACTACGTAAAAAATCATCCACATGTATCCTCTGTGGCATAACCATTCGGTTATGGCACTGAGCGGCTTACAGAACGCTTGTGAATATTTTTACCTCTTTGCCACCATTCCTTATATACACATTTCTTACACTCTCGTCATTGTGACGTACTATCGGCGTCATCTGGTGGCTTCCTGTAATTTGCATATTATTCTTGAAGATTTGTGTGGTAATTCTACAGGTGAAATTTTTACTTTAGAGTTAGATTTCCATGTGATTCTGAATTATCCTTAATTTATGGATATGAGTGTATTATATGACGGTTAACAAATTTAAATGCTCTACCTTGCAACCAAAATGCTCAAAATAAATATTTCTAGTATTTATGCGAGATGCTGTTTTTTATATTACGCCTAAATAAGAGAATATGTAGCATATATGATGTAGGTTTTTGAGAAAAATAATTGAAAAAAATTTCATAGTGAAAGTAACTTCTTATCGGCATGATGTCACTAGCAATTTTTCCTATAAAATTTAAAGCTTAAATCCCTGAGAAAAATGACAGTTGTTTCTCTCACCAAAGTATAAAGATTTTCTTTCTAAAGGATCCCATACATTTTATAAAACTATTATCATTTAATGAAAATTACATTTTATATGTGGTCTGTGAGTAAAAAAGAAAATTATCAGAGGCCATATATCTATTGATGTGTTTATTGTACAGCAGTTGCAATTCATTTGATCAAGCTGTCTGAACACTGTTTTTTTTATTTTAAATATTATTCGTAATGTTATCGCTAACTTTGATAAAGGAGACCCTTGTAAAATAATTCGCGGTTGTAAAAAGTTGGCAAGAAAATTATTTGTAAATGTAAATAATTAGAAATTACGCCAATGGAACCAGTAGAATACCTTTACACTTTAATGTAAAAGATACACCTCAAATTAGTGTGATATTTTATTTCGACACAAATATTTGGAAAGAAAAGGTATTTTTATCTTGCGCTGATAAGGACGACTTAATTTTATCATAAGGATTCTACTCAAGTTCGAACCTTTGGGCTCCAAGATGCTGGGTAGCTTATAGAGAATATGCACTTCTACCCTAACTTTGGGTATGTATATCTTGAAGTGGTTCTCTAAATAATTTCATTCAAACACAGTTCTTACATAACAACAATGTTTATTCAAATATTTGCATTTGTAAATTTTGCTTTTCAACATAAAGCAAGCGCACTACTAGTACGAGATATATAATATTTATGCAAGGGAAATACAATTCAATATATTTTCTGGTATGACTATTCATGAAATGAAAATACAACTTGAGATACTCACAAATACTTCGGAAAGTCGACCAGCAGTGCTGCCTCGTAAACTTTAGGCCTAACATGAACTCTCGTAGGTTTGAAGCAACCTAGCTATGCCTCGAGCGGCTGCTTGCAAAACTCAACTATTATTAAACCAGACTCTAAGCCTAGCTCCAGCTCGATACTTCGTTTCGTCAGCTCTACTCCTCCTTTCACTTCCTCTCACTTCGTCTCTTTAATCTAGCTGCTTGGTATTTATACCAACCGCGTATGCTGCAATTAGCATATCTTAAGCGGCTTCTTAAACTATATTCACTTAAAGGTTCGATTATTGTGAGTCGAATCTTATGTAAACCTTACAAGCTCATCAGACATATCGTTTGCTATTTAAGATGAACAATGGTAGGAGTTTTTAACGTTCTTAAATATAAACAAGAAACCTTGATTAATGACTCTCAAACTCTTATTAAAAATACCATTTTAAGTGGCAAGTAAGCCGACAATCCTGGTTAGTTTCTAAGCGTCATTGCATGATATTCAATGTAGAATACTGCTTTTCTCCCGGTTGAGATAATAAATACACATCTTTGACTCAGAGAGGTCCACAGTTAATACACTAAAATAATGCTAAGGTATGCTATAGCATATGGCATTTGATAATCTTAAGTGTTTTTGTTGTTGTTGGTTTTAATCTATTATTATTATTATTATTATTATTATTATTATTATTATATTTACATTCTGATCTCGTACAGATACATTAAATATATCTCGTGGCTTATCATAATGAAACTGTAGTGTTACTCCCGGATGCTTTCATTTAATAAAACAATGCAGTAGTTCAAAGAAAATATTTTTCAGGGGATTCTTTGATCTGTAGCTACTCTTTATAGACTTCCTATGCCCTCACATCGTACTCCAGACAAGCATTGGTATTTAACAACAGGCATCGACCCTCGAGCATTTTAAATTAATTGGAACAACTACTACAAAATACTTGGTCAAATCTCTCAAAAGATCACATCCGAGGGCTCGTTCAATTCATGCCCCGAAGGGTGTCTACCTGCATTTCAACCAATAGTAGCTTTACTTAGGAATTATCTTTTTACTCTGTTATTGTCATTTTTCTCAAACAATGATCTTCCTTTGAAACCTGGATAATTACTTACTTGTATGGGCTTATTTCTTATATAAATTGTCATATAGGGATTTCTTGTAGAGAGGGGAGACAAATTGAATAGTATTACAAGATTTACAGATTGTTTTCAAGTTTCGGATTTCCTCCTATTATTTTCTTTATTTTTGTCAACTTATTTATAGAGTTTTGAGCTCATGTGCTATACACAAGCATCTTGATATTTTTTTCTATTCATAGAAAGTTACTATAAAATGCTTAATATTTTCAATACAAAAAATGATGTAATATTTTACTGTTAAAACTGATAATCAAATTTTGAATTATGTGTATTATAAAAAATGTGGTAACGTATTAATGTAGGATTTGTATACATAATACAAATGAGCTTTTATATCTAAAGTATAAAAATAAATCAAATAAACAAAGATTAAAATATTTTCATTGAACAGTTTAAATTCTCTTGTTAATTTTATGCATAAAGATAAATCAAAAATAATGAATAAACTATATTATATATATATATATATATATATATATATATATATATATATATATATATATATATATATATATATACAATACAAACAAACACACACACACATGCACACACACATACACACACGCACACATATTACCGTAAACGTAGAAAGCATTAAACGAATTTAAAATCATAATATTATTAAAAGACTATATTACCTCCCTAAAACTTATAGACCTAGATTAGATTTCTCAACTCAATTATTTCTTCAGACTGTCGATTAATCAGTAGTTGATTGCTTTTGATAACATGAAAGAGGTATCTGATATTTTCAACCGCCGAATTTAATGGGAATCATTGCTAAATATCTTTAAATGATATTTAGCTGATTACATGCAGTTCGTTCGGATTAGAAATTTTAATTAGAGTGACTATAAAAGAATTACTTAGATGGCTTTTAATTATACATACATTTTTTAATGTTATATGTAACGCTGCTATATTTTCACAATATACTACGATAAAATGAAAGCCTTAAGTGAAAGCGGAAGTTTCCGAAGATTCAGTTTAATTGGAAGTAGATTAAAATATCTCTGAAGTGTGTAATATTAAAAATATCTGAAATTAAGTCACTATAATCATTGAAAATTACCAAAAAATAACTCACACACTTATTAACAATTTTATAATTACCATAGAATAATTTCTGCAAAGTCGGATAGAGATTAATTATTTTATATTGTGTAACTCGTTATTTTGAAAAGTGCATTCTTACGTTTAACGTGATGTTTCTTGGAACATTTTTTTTGTCTAAAATTCTACCAGGCTGAATATGTTCGTCTGACCTCACAAAAGCATTTTGTTTGTATTTGGGAAAGATGCAAAAACGGTAATTTTGGTGGTGTTTCAAAGTTAAAAATTACGGTAATAGGATTATTTATTTCATTCCCATTGGCTAGTAACTATGAACAGAAAAATGATCAAAGAGCACCAAAATTGAAAACTAAAACAAGTAGAAAAATGAATTTTTCCCCATTAATCCTCTTGCCTCCAAATAACGGGTCATCTGAAAATGTCCATAAAGTGCTCGGCTACGAAAGAGTTGGTCAGAGTCCATCTAACTTTATCTTTAGTGCAGAGTGGACGCCATTAGGGAACAGGTGTGCTTCGAGGTATTCATAGCCAGTTGCTGGATGAAAGATATGGGAGTATAAAGAAATAGATAAACTTCAATGACGATTTTCCAAAATTGAGAATGTCATACACAGGGCTCATTTCTTTTAACTAAATTTTACTGCAAGTGGAATTTTATGGAAAGACAACTGTGTAAGAAAAATTTTATACTATTCGTAGTTATTCTAAATTGGCAAAATTGTTATTCATTCAAAGACAGATGCACAGAATAGCGTAAAAGAAAAATTTATCAATCCATCCATTGGCGTCTTTAAGAACCTTCCTTCCATCAACAGTTTTAGTGATTACTTTTTAAGAGATTGCACATCTATATATATATATATATATATATATATATATATATATATATATATATATATATATATATATACCAGTATAGTCAATAAGTTCAAGGACTACCCTCCCCCCTCATTCCCGGTCTGTGGGGGAACCGAAATAACGATGTGGTTTGCAAGTCTGGTTATCTGCGTAAGCGTGAGACGTAACATGACGCTTTGCACAACTGCTAAGGCGCGCAGCTCACCATTTGGCTGCAGACTGTCAGCCTATGATGTCGATGTAGCAAAATGTCCTTTTTGGAGCAACGGTCAAACATTAAATTCTGCTACAAATTAGGAAAAACCACTGCAGAAACGTTACGGTTACTGCAAAAAGCGTATAGAGACGAAGCTATGTGCAGATTGAAAGTTTTCAAATGGTACAGCTTGTTTAAAAATGGGAGGGACGCTGTTGTAGATGATCCGCGAAGTGGGTGGCCAGTGACCCCACAAACAGAAGCGAACATTCAACAGGTAGGAGCAGTGGTTGTTTGGTTGGTTGAAGTTTATTAGCGCAAGGTTCAGAAAGAACAAGCTGCGCCAAACACAAGGTAACATCGTCAACAAATGGTATGTCCAGGTTCTTCATCGTCTCCTGGAGACAATCCGTGGTAAACGTCCACACGTTTGGAAATCCAACATGTGGATTTTGTTGCATGTCCCGGCGCACCGATCCCTGATGGTGCAACAAACCCTTGCTAAACATGGCACCACAGTTCTGCCACATCCCCCGTATTCCCCAGACCTCGCTCCTTACGATTTCTACCTGTTCCCGAAACTGCAAGATCCCATCAAGAGCAAGCGGTTTGCAAATGCCGAAGAAGTGATGGCAACAGCGACAACCGCTTTACGACAACTCTCACGCAACGGTTTCCAGGACTGTTTCCAGAAGCTGTATCAACGCTGGCAGAAGTGTATAGTTGAGGAAGGACATTATTTTGAAGGTGATTGTGTTCAGAAGACTTTGTAAGTGTATTCGTTGTTCTAGTAAATAAAGTCCCCGAATTTATTGACTGTACGAGTGTATATATATATATATATATATATATATATGTGTGTGTGTGTGTGTGTGTGTGTGTCTGTATGTATGTATATATATATATATATATATATATATATATATGCAGAACGAGATAGCATAATTTTGATTATATTTAACTGATTAAATGTTTTATAAATTAAATTATTTCTTTCTGTATTGATATAGAGTACAGAAATCTATTTCGTTAAAGTGATACCCGATATAGAGATATTTTTTTCATTTATGCGACAGACTTACCATAGTATAAAAATAGGCAAAAGTGTTCTAACAGCTAAAAATGATAAGAAAACCATTATAAATTGATTTTTGCTGTTACTCCAAGAAGCAATTCAATTATAAAAAAGTGAATAGGCTTTTAGAATATGTAAATTTTACATTTATAGATTGCATCATTTGTTGAAAATCCTGTTTGTTGAAATAGGCTTATTAATTAGTTTTATTTTTTAGCATCTGTTTAAAAATTAAGTATAATCATTTCGCTTTCATACAAAAATATATCCTAAAATCTAATATTTGATATTTTTATACTTTGATACTTGAAAAACTATTTTTACAGAGAGTTACTCTCTTTAAAAATCTGTGCTGCTGCTTCTTAACAGGAATAGAAGTTTTAAAGTTTAATTCTTTATTTTTAAACTACATATATACTATTTTTAATGTTCATGTGACATATCACAAATAATATTTTGTGATATTATCAATCTGTTGATGTATGTATTTAGATA
Source organism: Dolomedes plantarius (assembly GCA_907164885.2). Taxonomy (NCBI): domain Eukaryota; kingdom Metazoa; phylum Arthropoda; class Arachnida; order Araneae; family Dolomedidae; genus Dolomedes; species Dolomedes plantarius. Next base: position 48,698,328 of record OU015501.1, on the reverse strand, counting down.
TTCAGAAACACTAAATAACTACAAAACAAGGTAGTTATAATGATAAAATTTCTTCTATATTGTATATTTAGATGTAATTCTGACATTACCAAACCATAGTACTAAAAGAATGTAATCATAATCAAGCAGTTTGATATTTCTGTGGAATACATTTGTAAAACTCTATTTTTCAACTGCCAGCATGCTAAAAACTGTAACCGCACTGTAAACATGAAGATCTGAAAACTAGGCACAAAAAGAACGTAATACAAAAAGTACATACATCATTGAAGCTCCTCTATAACGCTAAAAAATATTTTTTTTCAACTTCTAACTTGAAAAGACCAAATTTTGAGCAGAGAAAAAATAACTTTAAATTACGAACTTAACAGAAAAAGCATATTGATCTTTTGGAACAGAAACCGGTTGATAAGGTTTATTGTTCTCGGTAAACTACCTTTTTTAGAAATGTAAAGTAAGTTCTAGGATATAAAAAAACTAAAATTATTGTTAGGAAAAATAAATATGAGATATTTTTACAGAGGATTTATTGAGCTCTATGTATTGTAAGCTCGTTTTTCATCTTTAATAATCGGAATGTAAAAATTAACATATATTAATTTCCTATATAGCAACAGTTTATAGAAAAAATGTTTGGTTTATTTTTTTTATCATATAATGTTTGAAATGCTATTTTACCTAAACAGTATAGACTTTTTTAGGAATATATATTAGTTTTAAATCAGAAATAAACCTTTTTTTTTAATTTGCTGTATTTTTTCTTACTTTAGACTAATCATAAAAAAATCTGATGAAGGATTTTTGTGATTAATAAAAATATTTGAGTGTCAAATCATAAGCAGGAGCTAGATTATTTACTAGAAAATTATGGCCCCATCTTTTCCTAAATCGATTATCCTTTTTCAAAAAAGCTGTTGTTATGCACGTTTGCATTTATGACACTGTAAACAAAGTCGAAGTACTGTTTAAGCCACTTTATCACACACAATATTTTCAATTCGTTATCTCTCAATAAATATTCTCTGGCATTTTTATAAATGTGATGCATTGTATTTTGTTAATTTTCGATAATATAACTTATGGAAATTCTAAACAACAAATAAAATTCTCGTGCTTTTCATGGGATTTCAAAATAGATAGTGTTGATTTAGTTTGTCAGATGAACAATCTTCTATAATTGTATTTATAATTATATATTGTACAATTGCATTGTTTTATAATTGTATGTTTGAAATGGTATTTAGTTATTTGTCAGGTACTTTACTCATTGACAAATGTTCTAGTTCCAGCCAGATATATAGACAAGTTAGTGCTCGCTTATATGCATTGTTTACAAACAATTCCACTTTTATAAATGATTTAAACTCATAATGCAATGGTTTACTCCGCAAATAGCTCTTTATTTAAGCATTTGGGAAGCGTGGCATTTATAGTTGTCTCTGGGTGTGTTTTGAATTCCCAGTGATAACATCTCTCTTCATTAAGTGGTTTTCCATGATGTATATTTAAAGTTTACGAATTCCGGATTTCAAATTTGACTATATTTATTAAAGGTAGAATATATTGACAGTGAAAAGTAGTTACACTATTTTAAAAGGGGATAAATTGGAACTGAAATAATTTCTACGGCCACTTTTTTTAAAATTAGAGTGCAGTATTGCCTTAAACAACTTTCAGGATGAGTAGAGTCTAATTTGACATTTTCTGATTTTATAACATATTAACTTTATACATAGAAGTTGCATCACTAGCATCTAATAAACATTAGTCATTTATCAAGGGTTTGACATCTTTAGTACAATTTTTTAAGTGAAAAAATCCTTAATAAGTAAAAAATATTATATATGAGTAATGGCTCTGCACTTTAGTAGGTAACAAAAGCATTCATAAAAATCTTCAGGCACTTTAAGCCATAAATTATGTAAAGTACAGTGCTAACAGAGGTAAATTTGAGTTATGTAAAAGCAAAGAGAGCTGAAAAATTGTTTTAGTTTATCATTGTTGATGTTCATAATTTTCATCAATGTAGTCAAATTTTGAAATGGTTTTCAGAAGTAAAATAACAATATAAAGAAATCAAAAAAATATTCCGACATTCTGGTTTCTTTTACATTGGATAAACTGAACATGATCTAAATTTCCGCTTAAAAATACATGAATGCAAAAAATTAAGTCATCAGTAACTAATCATTCATGCGATTTTACATCCATAATTAGCATTAAACTGTTCCTGCTAGGCAGGACTTTATGGAGGTTTCCCACATATTTAAACACGCTATAGCCTTCTACTGAATTATACATACAAGAACGACTCATAGAGCATATATACCTATTTTTTTCTCTTTTTCAGTAGGCATTGTGTATTCTGTCTAGTTAGTGTAGTGAAATCGTCTGATTACCCATATGTATTTCCATTTCACTGCTTGTCAACTAAAACAACTGCTTTCCTCCTTCTATTTACGTCATTTGTAGCTATTAATGTCGACGTGTTACTACATTGACAAAAGTTATTGTCAAGGTTCTCCAGAGTACTGCTCCCTCGAGGAGAGACGAAGTACTTATTTTAAAATAAATGAGAAGAGGGAAATTCCTTATGAATCATCCTGCATTCCTGCTCGTAAAATAATTTATTTCTGTGATTTCGCAGCCCAAAATGAAAATCACAATTCATTCTCGTGAACTAGAATATAGAGTTCCGTAAATTTAACAGAAAATGTACAAAACCTTATCGAGAGGAACTTACAACTGGGATAGTCTTTCATATTCTTACCATATCACGAACGTAGGTTTAGCATTCACTAATTTAATTGTTGCAATATATGGTCATAGAGTTCGAAAGTCAACAGTCCAACTAACCTATCATTAATTGAGCTTTTCAGTTTGACATAGCCGCCAAACACACTGATGCTAAGCTACTCCGCATTGCGAATCCCTTACTGATATGACATTTCGAGTAATCGATGTGTATTGCATTGACAATCTCCATCCTTATCTATATAACAAATGCATCTTTAACAACTGTGTTGTAAATTTTAAAAGCAATAGTATATATCCTAACTATATAAGCCTACTTTTTCACTCCAGTGTTCTGGTAGTAAAAAAATGCTCTGAAAAAATTAATGTTAAATTCGAGTTTACAAATAAAATTTTATTTTTTCAAATAACTTGAGCAATATAGTTGATTTTCAAGCACTTACTTTAATTTTGATTTCCAACTGTTCACCCGACGTAATTGAAGAACTTGATCAGTCCGATCTTCTGCAGGGTTCGTCAACAGATTATTTGGGCTGACATAGTTTGTTGCAGAATCTTCCTTTTCGCAGAAGAACAGCTTTTCCTTATCTCCGCTCGCGTGCTCTATTCTGGTTCCAATTTTGCCTACAAATTTCTCTGGATTCTTTACTTTACCCAGGAAGATGAATGGCAGATTCCTATAAAATTTTTGAAAGAGTTAAAAATTAATCTAAAACACAAAAAAAAACCTGCTAGAAACTATAAATGGGAAAAAAGCATAAAGATGTACTTTCATTGTGTCCCATACTATCGATGAAAAATTGAAGATCTTAAAAGAACGAAAATGATCGCAAACAATAAAAAAAATAACTCCGTATTAATTCGCATGAAAATTAGCACGTAGTTCCTCAAAAAATTAATTTCGCTGAATGTCATTAGTTTCTTTAACCTAATTTTTTATTACGTTCAGGGATATGAAAATATTATGAAAAAAAGGGATTTGAACGGGATTAATGAAATATCCATTTTATTTTTTGACCATAAAGAATAAAATTGGCTGTCATCATTTAATGAAAATTTAAGATTCTGTATGTGAGAAAGTTTTAGTTAAATACAGTAATATTTTGGAAAGTACTTAGAACCGAATTAAATTATATGCACTCGGTTAGATACGTTTTGTAAAATTTTTATTTTACTTCAACTACAGATGGTTTGTTATATCAATAGATCAATGGCTAAATATATGAAATTTCAATTCCAAAATTAGATTTTTATATGTGATGACTTTTATGAGAAATGTCTCCTTACAACACATTTTCATACTTTCTACAACATGAATAATGATTAATGACTTTTTTTACCAATATGGTCATTTTTCGCTTACGAGGGGTAAACACTTTGGGGTGTTCTGCTTAAAGCCGTTCCCGAAATTAGCTAGAAACACACATACGAACCCCGGAAATCTAATTTGCAAAATCTAAAAAACAGCTGTACTGGACCATGTCATAGTAAAGAATAAAAATTAACTTTTAGCAGCGGAACCATACGATTAATTTAGAGTCATATAGTTTATTAGTTTGTATGTTATGCAAGTCAGAGCACATCATTTTCAGTAATTATGTAATCGGAGATCTAGATCTTAAAAACTTTCGGTCAAAGAATTTGGTACTCTTTTCAATTGCTCCAACATTAGGACGAAACCTGCCTAACAATCACAATTTCATATATTCTAACAGATCATTAGGCTTGATAAAATACAAACTTTCATTTTAGCTCTTAATTGGATTATACCACTTAATCAATTGTAAATTAGAAAATGCAGAATCAATGTACAAAATAAGTCCATAATGAAATAATAAAAATTTTTATATAAGGAAAAAGGTAAGTATCAAGTATTAAAAAACATTGTGGTTCTAAAAACGTTCTTTATGAAATAAATGTGAAATATTTTGAATTAAAATCCAAGCATAATGTAATTTTCCCGAACTCAATTTGAAACTCAAGATATTATGTGAATGAAGATTCTTTTAAATAATATAAATGTATATTTTAAATATAATCAGCATGAATTATTAAGCAGGCAACGTTTTACAACAATTTTGTCTTCATAGAAAAGACTCAAAATTAAAACAGAAATATCATAAAAACTTATTCATTATCCCATTATGTTAATGTTGATAATTTAGGCAGGATATATTAATATTTTTCTAACTTTAGTGCTCTCGCGGGAAAATGTTTGTGAAAGACGAGAAAACTGAGATAGCGGAGATAAAAAAAAACATTCTGAGCATTGCAAGGAATTCTTTTTATTTAACAAAATTATACGTTACGTTACAAATTTGAAATGTATTACATCAAAATAAGGATCAAATTAGTCCAAAACAATTTAAAAGTAGCTAAATAAACATGTTTAAACGCTCAGAACAGTTCCATATTATCTACCTACAATAACCTTAAAATTGTTAACTCTAATTAGTTTGATAATTTTATTCTTAGTATTGAGGAAATTCGTCAAGAATTAAAGACCTTTAGAAAGGGCGAAGGAGAGAGTTATTAGTCATTTTAGTTGATTCCCGTTAGAATTTAAAAAATTATTTCACTTGTCTAGATAAAACTGAGTAATAATATGCTGATTTCCCCCAGACAGAAAATTTCCCAATGATGTAAATATTCAGCAAACCTAAAACTGCCGATGAGCTTTTGCTGACGCATTCCTTGCTGATTCGGCAAGAGAACGAATTGGATATTTGAACATAAAAATTCCTTCGCATTTCAATTCTGGTTGTTAGTAATGACATATAAAAAAACAAACTCGGCGGCAGAAGAGGGTCAGAGAATTTTAGGAAGCGATATTATAACATTCCCGAATATCATGAGAATTATTTTTGCCGATTTTGGGAGCAGTTTCTTTAGAATATCCCAAACTCCATTAACGAGAGATAAGGATAAAATCAATCACATATTCACACATGAGAATGATATATATATATATATATATATATATATATATATATATTATATATATATATATATATATATATATATATATATATATATTATATATATATATATATATATATATATTATATATATATATATATATATATATATATATATATATATATATATATATATATACTAGCATTATTGCCCGGCTTTGCCCGGGTAGATATATAGATGTTAAATTTTTCATGCATATTGAAGCCTTCGATTGCCTTCTTCTTCTGTTTCGACTACTCTTTGTGCTTGTTTTCTTTTCGCATCAGAAGACTTTCCAAACGAAGCACGTTTCTTTGGTGGCATTATTAGTTTTTATCCTTTATTTTAATTAAAGATAAACATCCAAATGCATTTATTCCTTTATACTTTTTAACAGCGTCATCCGTTTAAGAATCCGTTAAAAAAATCGTCTGCATCACTTTCCGCATGAAAACGAATCATCTGCAGATTTCACAAAGCAGAGCCAGGAAAGTTGTGCTTATCTGGGGAGCCAGGGCAACACCGACTCAAACACACACACACACACACACACACACATATATATATATATATATTGATATTGATTGAAGTAGCAAAAAGTGCTAATATCAGGCTTTTAAATGTACGCTCATGAGCCGAAACCGGACGATTCGAAAGACCGGGGTATGGGATGTCACGGATTGTGCGCCGAGGCTTTGTGTTTGAGACGGTGTTGGCCAGGGCCAAAGGTCATTCCCAATCCTCTTCCTCCCGCGCATTGGAATTTGACCCCCCCCCGTCACCCCCAAACCAACCACTCTGAACGCAGCCCCTCTGAACGCAGCTGGTTAGGGAAAAGGGCTATCCACAGGGGGTACGCGCACCTCTTAGAGGCACAAAAAAACCTTAAAAAATGAATTTTAAAAAAACTAATTTCGCCCCAAATTTCGTTTTTCCTGATTTAAGTTTCTCGGGTTCTAAATATTAACTGTGCTGGTCCCGGTGGGTGAAACAGTCTATGATTCTATAGCGGACAAACAAACAGACAAGCTCTTTTATATATATAGATATATATTATATATATATATATATATATATATATATGGAGATAAATAAACTAAAATACGTACAGCTCTGACTTCCAAAAATTTCTACAATTCGTTTAGACTTAACGTAATCGTATTGTTAACCCAGGAATTATTCTCACAGATAGATTGTCAAGAATCTGAGTAAATATAACGAGGCTCATCCTTAGAAATTATAGCACCCATCTGTAGTGTGATGGTCAACATATCACATCGGTTACCAAGAGGGCCGGGGTTAAAATTTACCAGTAGATAGACTAATTTTGTTCTCATAAAGCTCGCAATTACATTCGCGTTATATTTCTTGTTGCATAAGGTTACAGTGGCATATTATTACAACTCATATAATACTACACTTGCTTAATATAACACCCATTTAATCATAGATCATTTTGGCTGTTGAACCTGCCTAAGTCTAATAAGATATATTTCATGTTATATATGATATTATTGGGATTTATTGATTATTAATTAACAAGTACAACACTGCGTTTATTTGCTAAGGTATGTAAGCGGTTTTAGATAATAATAGATGTGCTCAGAACTTTTAATTTTTTTAAATAACAGTAAATTACTTGATCTGCCTGTTCCACATACATTGCATTTTTAGGTAGAAGAAATAATGTCAGTGAAATAGAGATTTATTGATTGAAAGTGCTATACAAGGTTAATTAAACTGGGACCTACAGTTTGAAGCCGATTCCGAACAAACATCCATGCCAACAGTGAGACTCAAATCCACAGACTCAGGGCCGAATTCTAGCGTCCTATCCATTCGGCCGTCGCTCGGCCAGTGAGATGGAGAGGAGCAGTGTTATTATATTTATCAGTTACTATATTTATCAATTACTATATTTATCAGTTTCCTTTAATGAAAAAACTGCATTAAAATATCAGTATATTATCCATTTAATGCTGCTCAAAATCTGAAAATTTCTATGATTTTTTTTCAATCATACAAAATTTCTCAATTTTCTGAAGATTTCATTGTACTGAATTCAGCTACATTTTTATCAAGCAATTTGTAAAATACTTCAATTTGGAGTTGAAATTCATCTAATGTGTATCTGAAATTGTAAAAAATATTAGAACCGTTTAATGTAAGGAAATGTAATCATCTTTAATCGGTTTTGGGCTTATAGCTTAATTTATGTTATTATAATGACAAATTATTCAGAAATGTCAAAGTTAATTTATAAATCCAACCCTATTTACTAGAACATTCTTTTCTAAAAATGTGTAGTAAGAATATTTTCTTTTATATGTATTTTACTTTAGTACATCTCTTTTTTTACAAGTGACTTAAGCTTTAAATCTATGAGATGTCCTTCATTCACTGTTTTTCTAAAAACCTACAGAGTTAATTTTTCTTTTGCACCTAACTATATAACAACCGAATTAGTGCTTGTAGTATATTGCGAGTATATATATGATTTTCAATTTATTGGATCATTGGATTTTTAGTATTTGCTTCATTGATGATCAAATTGAGCAAGGGAGTTTTATTACCAAGAAACGAACAGTGGCTGGAAAACTTCTCTGTCCCACTTTTTACACAGCTTAATAACTTTCCCGGAAAAATTTCAGATTGGCTGCACTATTGATAAAAGCAGGGATTTTTCAACTCACGATACGTTCATGATTTTTAAAATGCTTCATGCTAACTTCTACACTTCATATAATAATCTAATCTTTTAATTTAACCCAAGTACTAACTTCAGATTTAGTAAGTTTCCCTACAAAGCTTAGTAATGATTATTTAATGTACTGGGTGTTTCAAAATGAATCATCTAATTTTAAAAAATCATAACTATTCATCTTTTAATCCATTTTGGTCGAATAATCTATAGGCAGAAAGAGGAAAATCTCTAGTTTCATGCAGTTGCCGACAAGTAGCGCTAACGCTCTTTCTTCGCCCGCCACTTCAGTGTTTGTATAGATGGCGACTGTACAACAGAAATCAAAGAATCATCCGATTTAAAAAAATCATAACTATTCATCTTTTAAATCGTTTTGATAGAATAATGTATTAGCCCAGTAGCTGGGTTCAAATAAATGGCCTTACCGGACAAAAGATCGGGTATTAGATTTTTCTTTTCCTACTTGTATATGTTTAGTCCAGTAGTGAAAAACCAAGTTTTCCAATTCAAAAGACCTCGGCGGAATTTTCTGTGGCCTAAACACAACGAAATTTTTTAACTTTTTGGTTTTTTTTTCAAATATTTCGGCAATGGTTGGTTCTAGAGCTTAGATTGCAATACAGTATTAAAGAGGACAAAATTTTGAGTAAATCTTACATTTACATCTTTTTTCTAAATCCAATAACAAGCGAGCTACAGCGTCAGGAATATGGGATATTTTATTCAACTTGTCGAGAAAGACGCAAAACTTACTTCTCTAACACACTAACTCGTACAATTGCTAAACACACTGCTAAAAAAAATTAGGGGAGCAGGCAAAGAAGTTAAGAAAACAGTGCGAGACAGCCACGTATTGGCATAAAATGGATACTACACGCGTATCAATGCGCAATACAGAAAAAAAAAGACGTAAAAAAATTTGTAATTAAGCTTTAATTCTTTGAAAATATGGAAAAAACATAAAAAGATGATTTAGGGCAACAATTTAGTTACATGTAAACGATAAAAAAAAAGTATTGTTTAGAAATGATGCAAGATTTTTAATATGGCTTGTGGTCTCCTCGAACAGCTAAGACTGCTGCACACCTGTTTTCCATGGATGCGATGATGTTATCGATAAGACTTTGGGGAATACTGTTCCACACCTCAAGAAGTGCAATCTCTAAGTCTCGGAGAGAAAAAGGAGGCCTTAGTCTCGCTGCAATGCGTCGTCCGAGCATATCCCTAACATGCTCGATTGGATTCAGGTCGGGAGAGCAAGCTGGCCATTCCATACGCTGTATTGTTTCAGCTTCAAGCATGTTGTCCACAAGACGAGCTGTATGCGGTCTGGCATTATCATGTTGGAAAACAAATGAATCTCCTAAGGCTGCAGCGTAAGGTATGACATGAGGTCTCAGTATCTCGTCTCCATGCCTTCGGGCCGTCAAAGTACAATTTCGAATTATAAAAAGGTCCGTACGTCCACTTATGCTGATTCCACCCCATACCATAAAACCAGCTCGTCTGTATTGTGACCTTTCACGAACGAATGTGGGGTTATTTCGAGTGCCCCTTTCTCTCCATACCAAAACACGTCGGGTGTCACACTCCAGACTGCATCAGGACTCGTCTGTAAACAGCACTTGGCTCCAATCATGTTGCTCCCAATCACGATGTTCTGCAGCCCATCTTCTTCGGGCCGCACGGTGGCGTGAGGTCAACGGAATGCAGACCATTGGCCTACGTGCATAGAGACCTCCCTGATGAAGCCTTTTACGTACTGTTTAACTGGACACCCTTCTTCCTGTTGCCAAGAGCAACTGTCTTTGCAGCTGAGTAGCATTGTCTGTTCTGTTTCGACGAGCTGTTAACAGTATATACCGGTCATCAGTTGCTGTAGTGGCGCGTGGTCGACGTTGCCCTGGCCGACGTCTGAGATTCTCTGTTTCTTGTAATCGATTCCACAGCCTTTCAACGACACTTCTGGCGACTCCAACAGCGTCTTCGACACTACGTTGTGTTTGCCCGGATTCAAGTCTGCCTATAATACGCCATGCCATGGATTCCGGTAAATCACGTTGCTGAGACATTTTCAAGTCACCTTTTCTCAAAAAGAATTACTGAGCAATCGAATTTCACAGTTAAGGCAGTGGAACAGACGTTTCTGCAACATCCCGATTTCCGCCCTTATGTTCTTTTTCTGGTTTTTAACGTCATGAACTTTGATTTGCTTATGAAGTTTTCTTCTTCTGTTTCCTGCTAGGCTTTAAATTATGGATGATTTATTTTATGTTACGTATCGGTGTAAGTATTTGCGTAATTTCGTTAAAACCATGTGCTCCCCTAATTGTTTTGAGCAGTGTATATATATCCATATTTGAGAAATGCACAATATGTGTATTAGAACATATATATTTTTTTACTCGCACATTCTTGAATAGTGTGCATATTTATATAATTATGTACACAAACTACACATTTGTCGATACATAGGAAATTAGTTACAAAAATCGGAGTATTCAACATTCATAAAAACCGTTTAATTACATTATTATAAATTAGAAAATCTAGTAGAAGTGAAATAATACATAGAAGAAATTACATAAAAATAATAATTATTATGTAATTATAAATGATGCAATAACTGTACTAAAATTGAAATATTTCATATTAAATAACATTCTTCATACTTATTGTTTTTAGCTGCTTTGATGATCTGGGGTGGACTTGATCCTTATGTTTGGTGATACGTCATCTTCATCCTCTAAATCAGGGTTTCTCAACCTTTTTAAACCCATGTACCCCTTTTTGTGTATCATTAACTATTTTTACCCCCAAGAAAAACACTTTGGTTTTATTAAAATGTGTTATATTAGTTAAAGTTTAACTGTTAAATTGTAATTACGAATGGGTAATTTAAATTAAAAACAAGAAATTTTATTACAAAGTTTTTATTATCAGGTATAAAATAAGTCTCAGGAAATAATTAGTGGGAACGCTGGGCTTGTTCTTGTTTACAAAGTTCATCAATATTTGGATCCAGCTTTGATACAGTAGTAACGAGTGACGTGTTTGCTTGCTTCTTTACTGATAGTTTTCAGTTTTAAATCATTACTCAAACTTTTGTCACAATTAAATTCTAGCATATATCAATATAATTTTGTATACTTTTTGGTAGTTAACCGCGTACCCTTAGGGGGTACGCCTACCACCGGTTGAGAACCATTGCTTTAAATCATGAGGCAGTTCAACTATATTTGTACATGCGAGGCCACTGCAGTGCTTACACATATTTGAGCATTTCAACCCTGCTTTTCGACAAGTACATACATCAGTACAACCCTTTTTGCAATCTGAGATTGGGTCCGTAACTCTCCGTTTTGGGGACTTTCATCTACTAATGTCCTTCACGTTTCATGGGAGCAGTAGGATACATCATGGATGGCAGTGGTTTGCAGGACTTATTGAGCATTGCCTATGCTCGGGCATCAATTGAGAAACTGATGACGGGCCATGCATATTCAAGAGCTGTCAGGGCTCACATGATGTGCCACTTGGTAATTGCAACGATCGTTCTTTCGAAGATTGAGATTTCAGATGAAGAGCAAGATGCCACCAGTGACGTAGACTGTTCTCTTTTTGAATCAGATACTGCTGTACAAAATATTGTGCAGATGTTTACTCAGAAATTAGGAGAGCTGGAAAATAATGGACCTACAGCAAAACTATGGGTGCAATGTTTTCGTATGGTAACGTTGATAAAGCAATTCATCCAAGCAGAGAGAAGCGTAGACTGGAAGCTTCATCTACTTTGTGTGAAAAGAATGCTGCCTTACTTCCATGCAAGTGGCCATTTTGTTGTATGCAAAGTCTGTAACACTGTACTTGTAGGACATGCTTGTATTACAGAATAAGCTGACTCCTACAGAGTACAAGAATTTTGAAGAAAACGGCTTTTTTACCATTCGGAGTTCAGAAAAATACTCATTCAATGCAGAATTAAATGATCCACAACATTTAGTTAGAGCTATTTTTTCTTTAAACAGGTACTTTCCCCGAAAAACACAATTATACCGAAAATCGCACTTACTAGCAAAAGTTGTAAAAATGACGGCAACTTCGAGAGAAGCTAGTAACCTTATAACCGAAGTAATTTGGATGTGTTGGTACCCATTTTACGCAGAATTTAATGTTCTAAATATTTTATATTACAATTTTTTTGATTGGAGGAACCGGTTTTAATTTATTTTTAAAAAAAACTGAAAAAATACCTCTTTTTCACTCAATTGTTTTTGCCTAACCACCAATGTTCGCCTCGGCGGAGGGGGGAAACTCAGGATATTCATATTTGACCTAAAATAAAGTGATTTAAAAAGTTTCCACCTTTGTTTGAATTATTTCCGAATCCGGGATATTTTTCCCTCTGCGTACTGGCCTAAGGGGGGAATTCTAAAAATAGAATGCAATGCGCTTCGGATAGGTCTAACAAAAGAAAAATAAACGTGAGGAGTGTAGGGGCCTCGCTAGATAATTATATAAACATGCACACTATTCAAGTATATGCAAGTAAAAAAAATATATATGTTGTAATACATATATTGGGCATTTCTCAAATATGGATATATATATATATATAGCAATTGTACGAGCTAGTGTGTTAGAGAAGTGAGTTTTGCGTCTTTCTCGACAAGTTGAATAAAATATCCCATATTCCTGACGCTGTAGCTCGCTTGTTATTGGGTTTATAAAAAAGATGTAAATGTAAGATTTGCTCAACATTTTGTCTTCTTTAATATTGTATTTGCAATCTAAGCTCTAAAACCAACCATTGCCGAGATATTGGAAAAAAAACAAAAAAAGTTTTAAAATTTCGTTGTTTTTAGGCCACAGAAAATTCCGCCGAGGTCTTTCGAATTGGAAAACTTGGTTTTTCCCTACTGGACTAAACATATACAAGTAGGACAAAAATATCTAATACCCGATCTTTTGCGCGGTAATATGTACATAGCTACTGGGCTATATAGGCAGAAAGAGGAAAATCTCGAGTTTCACGCAGTTGCCGACAAGTAGCGCTAACGCTCTTCCATCAGCAGCCACTTCAGTGTTTGCAAAGATGGCGACTACACAACGGAAATCATTTTGTGTTCTACGCTTTGCGAAGTGTGAGTCCGTAACAACTGTTCAGAGGGATTTTCGTTGACAAGACTCTGGTAGATTGAAATACCTATCTCTCACAGCATTTGGCGATGGTATAAACAATTCCAAGACACGGGTTGTCTGCGTACTCATAACAGTCGTGGAAGCAGTGTCTGCAGACATGTTCTCAAAAGTTTGGGACGAATTTGCCTACCATATGGACATATGTCGTGAATCCATAGGTGGATATATTGAACACCTTTAATTTGGTTTATAAAAAACTTCACGAATAGTCCTGTAATATAATATTAATTTTAAGTTTCTATGTTCAATATTTTTCATAATATACTCATTTCAAATCGGATGACTCTTTTTGAAACACCCTGTATTTAGTATCTAGTTGGTACCCGTTAAAACATGACGGCTAGATAGAAAATAAATTTACTAATACACAAATTATATTCAACATATCATTACCAAATGTTAAAAATCAATGCGCAGAAACAAATTAATGTGTTTAAGCGGCCTCGTTCTTAGTGAGTATCTAAAGCCAGATTTAAAAATGTTACTTGGCATGCGCAGAAAGCATTTTTTTAAATTGTAGATTATCACTAATTAAGCAGCGAGAAATGAACAATTTCCATGAGGTTTAATCTTTAATTTCACAAACATAATTATCATAAAAATAAAAAAGGCAGAAAGAGATCTAGAGAGACTCCTCGGAATAAACGTATTTATCATTAAAACATGTCACTGAGCATGCGCAGAGACAGGGAGTTTCTAAAGCGAGATTTAAACATGCAACTGAGCATGCGCAAAAATAAATTTTTTAATTGTAAATTGTCGCTAATTGATAGAAATTGTGGTTTCAAAAACCAAATTTGACAAATCTACAGATGACAATATTTCGTTTAAGACCAAAATGAAGTAAATTGATGCAGTAGTTTTCTCTCACGGACTGCCCAAAAAGTCGGCTTAGCAACCGACTTTTTGGGCAGTAATATATAGATTTGTATATGCTGTCACACAAAAATAAATTAAATTGCAAAAAGCCACTAAAATTTTGTTTGTAAAAATGTGCTTTTATTGAAGGAAATGTAAAAGGTGCTACAGATTTTTTAATATCCGGTGAAATTATTGATGACATAAGATTATATAATGTAGTTATCATTTTAACCACTAAAAAATGGTGCGTAATTTAAAACTACAGTTTCATTCTTTTGCAGAAAGCTATATTTATTATTAGTTAATGTAAATGCGATCTGCACAACACCTCTTATTCGGAATTTACTAAAATATCACGTGCGACTACCATTTCCGTCACACTGATGTGCTTTTGTTACTAAATACGGTTCCTTTTTGCGAAACTGTAGATGCGTTCTGAATTTCAAAACAGTCTCGTCGCTCTTTTTTTTTTAATATTCAAATCACGGAGTTGAGGTCTTAGTGGTAGGAGGGAATTGAGTGTCTCATTTGTCAATCAAAGATTTATAGACCAAATATTTTCCACTCCTATCTTGATCAAATATTTATAAATGCTTTAAATAAGTCTGTGACACCGTATTGGAAACTCGGTAACGGTATTCACTTCTTTTAGTATACTTCAGACACTGTGAATTTTTATCTGATATTGCTTTTGTTCCGTCTAACGCCCAAAAACCTCAATGCATCAGAATATACTCTTAGAGTATCAAATAAACATAAGAGAAAATATAAGCATTAAAATGCCATCAAAAATATTTTAAAATGCTATATTTCACATTTTTAAGCTTTATGAAAGTGTTTTGCAAATCATCTTTAACCATTATGCAAAATTCCCTGAAACATGTAGGAACTTCAAGTTATTTAATTTAATGTCGAACATGCGTCATTTACAGTTTTCATAAAATCTTCCTTTATATATTGAGAGATAGAGACAAAGATAGAGAGTTTTACATCTCGTTTAAGAAAATATTCAAGTTTATAAGTTTAGAACAGATTTTTATTCTTGAAAATTTTAATCTGTACAATATTTTCACGCCAGGGCTTATTTAATGTTAGTCTGTTTCTTCAAATTCCTGTAAAACTGGGCAAAACCATGAAAAATAAGAAGAAAACTTCTCAGACACCTAAAAATTATTTCAAATAAACATTTTAAGGACTTTTTTTTATTTTTATTGTATTTCTGTTCAGTAGCGTGACGAAATATATACAACTTTCAATGACGTTTGCACGAAAGCACTCGCAATAATCACTTAGATTTAAATCATTGACTAATTTATAAACTAAATAGGTGCATAACACGCTGATTTACATTGTAGAGTGAAAATAACTGAAGAATCTTAGAAATTTTTACATTTAAATGATGCGTATATAATGAATGATTCTACAATGGTGTGGTCACAAAGTTGCCAAATAGATTACAAACAAGTGGAGCAGACCGACGGGCGAAAGGCTAGAGCTCTGGCATTCGGTATAAGTGTCTATTGGTTCAAATTCTTCGGTTGACGTGATTGTTTGTATCTTTTTAGAATCGACTTTAAACTGTAGATCTCTTTCTATTTAACCCTTGTGAAGCAAAATATGACTTTGGTCTTTCAATTGTGAACAGTTTTAAATGGTTAGAATTCGCTGCACCTAAGAGGAAAATTACAAGTGTAGGGAATTGCATATAAGGAAATGCAACCTGTTCAGTCTATTCCTTGATCTTATAAGTCCCATTTTGAACAAGTCGAAAGCACACAAATTGATTTCTTAAAATCCATAACGTAATCTGGGTCTTATAACTCAATACTTTAAGATGAGTTTTAGTACCTCTAAAGAACCTTCAGTTATATTACACATATCACTTACATTTATATAATTTCTTTTTCAACATAATCTTACCACTTTACGTTTATGTATATAAAAAACAAAAAAGTGATTTAACATATTTTGACCTGTAAAGATATGTGATAGTCGATCGTCATATATGAGGCTAAAATAAATCCTAATTCTTTTTTTAAGATTTACGGCAGAAACTATTCCTATAGTTTAAACCGTGGGAAAAGAAAATGACTTCGAGATACCGATTTATCACAAGGATTAGAATCTGCGAATAAAGCTGTAACGACCATTAGGCAGGACCGGGAATAGAAAATTGGTCATCTAACCTCGAGGACGGAAATGTACCAATTTTTTCCGATAATGTGAAGGAATTTCGTTTTTCAAATTCCATTACTCGCATATTCCCAATGGCATAGGAGGTTCACCTTTGCACATTTTTTATTCTCATTATTTATTTATTTCCCTCAATGCCGATTTTTTACATGATCAAAATTGGTCGCCATATGCTTCAAAGTAATAACCATCTTCTAGTACCGGGATTTGATCCTGGCCTCTTAACCGCCCAGGCTGATATTCTATAACTGAAATGTTTTAGCCGTATATGTGCTATTTCTATTTCTCGTACCTCTAAACGCTTCTCCCGGGGTTTCATGCTGAGCAATGTTTGTTTAGCCAGATACATCTGTGACGGGGAGTACCTTGGGTTATATGATCTTTTGATAAGTGAAACACTAATCTAGAAACCAGAATTGAAATATAAGCTATCTGGTTCTCAATAAGATTTTAAAATAATTTTAGATTTTAAGTCCCGTAAAAGCAGTTTTCGATTCACCACAGACTAGTCTCTTAATACCAATACATAAACTATGGTAGATGACAAGAAATATCTAAAAAATTCATAATGAACTGAACAGGTTTGAAAGACCTAAACTGATTCTTGTCAGTAATTTCAATTTTTCAATCATTAATTTTATCGTTTCCCTATCCATTCGGGCATATTTCTAAAATTCACTGAATATAACGCTGTATATTTATCTCAAAGACACCAGAAATAAGTTTCAGTTATATAAACATTAATTTTCCTAAACGAAAGTCAAAGTAATTATATTTTTAGATACAGAAACTGTAATAGTATTTATTTATTAAGAAAATTTTCAAAAGCAGAGAAATTTCAACATCCGATATGTATTCCTTTATGAGGATCATGAACGGCTTTTTAAATGACTTCTCAGAAAAATATTTTTTCTAACTTAGTAAAAAAAAACTTTTTTAGCAGTTTTTAAAATTGGTTTTAAGCATTTTTTAGTCACTTGGTTAAAAAGTATAAATTAAACAGAAAATCTAAGGAACCGAGCATTTATATTTCTAATTTTACAGCCATAACACTGGCACATGACTCAATTAAGCTTCCTTTGAAATGTCAGCCTCAAATTCTGTTTTATATATATATATATATATATATATATATATTTGTGTGTGTGTGTGAGCGTGTGTATAGATATATATCGGTACTACTTAGATGAATGGAAAGTCCCAAACCAGTATATTGTATAATTAAAGTGGATGAAATAGACGAAACATTCCATTTCTATTTAAACAATTTTAATAACTTGGCGAAGTATTCCGTACAATTCGCTCAATTATTTTTACAGGGTATACTTAGAAAAGTTTTTAAATTCCCATAGTCATACTATTATTATACCATAATTCTAATTTTCAGCTCTTTTCTTTATATAATGAATTATAAGGTACAATAAAGATCATTATTCTTTAACAAAAATTTTACACAGATGTGAAGTAAAAATATAAATAAATAAATAAATAAATATATATATATATATATATATATATATATATATATACAGGGTGTCCCAAAACGACCGCATAAACTCTGCACAGCTAGATTCCTCGTTGGGAGTACATAAAAACTGCCCAAAGAAGCGTTCCTGTACGATCCATAGTTTACGAGAAAAATACGAAACACAAAGTATGACGTCACTGCCGGTGCAAGAAAAAAAACACTTTATTGGACATATCAGCAACAATATTTGCATATCTTTCCAGAGGATAATGTTTAAAAAGTTCGCCGCGCATATCGCGTCATGCATACGCGCGCGCCATGGAATGATGTTAAGCCTCCGTTGAACAGGTATTTAAAAGGCTGCATCTTGCAGCTACCGGTAGTCTTCGTATGGTGGCCATGTACTCCGTTCGTGACTACTGCGACATGTACTTGATGTAAGGCCGATGTAATGGAAATGCCTTACGAACTGCTAGGGAGTACGCCCGTCGATATCCGTCCGGCCGTCCTCCCGATGTCAGCGTCATCCGTAGGCTGGACGACAGACT
Source organism: Dolomedes plantarius (assembly GCA_907164885.2). Classification (NCBI taxonomy): domain Eukaryota; kingdom Metazoa; phylum Arthropoda; class Arachnida; order Araneae; family Dolomedidae; genus Dolomedes; species Dolomedes plantarius. The sequence continues at coordinate 48,679,640 of OU015501.1, read as the reverse complement.
GCGAAATACGGGAAGCGTCTTGCCAACAGCCAATCTTCACGATACTGGAAGACCGCGGAGCGGCCTGACGGTAGCACAGGCGGATGCAATACTGCAGCGGGTAGAAGAGACGCCCGAGGTAAGCACACGTGCATTAGCCCGTGAGATGACTTCGAGTAAAAGTACTGTGCACAGGCTTTTACGGTCTGAGAGGCTACACCCATTTCGGTACACAACCGTGCAAAGTCTGAAACCAGATGACTTTCAGAAACGCGTGGCCTTCTGTGAATGGCTGTTGCAGCAACAGAACACAGATAAGGGTTTCATTGCACATATCCTGTGGACTGATGAATCATGTTTCACTCGTGATGGGGTTTTCAACCATCACAACAGCCATATGTGGTCCCAGGTAAATCCGCATGCAATCCGGCCGCAGAAACATCAGGAACGTTGGTCTCTTAACGTGTGGGCCGGCATACTCGGGGATCGCCTGCTTGGACCATATCTGTTGCCTGTACGGCTCTCGGGACAGTCGTACTTGGTGTTTCTCAATGAGGTCTTAACCGAGTTCCTCGATGACACACCATTAACGGCAATACAGGGACTTTGGTTCCAGCATGAAGGGGCTCCGGCGCATTTCTGTGCTCCTGTACGTGGTTGGCTGGATATGGAATACCCCGGCCGCTGGATCGGACGTGGGGGTCCGGTTCTATGGCCGCCACGTTCATGGCCGCCAGATCTTACACCATTGGATTTTTTCCTATGGAGCCATCTCAAGGAACTGGTGTATCGAGACGTAGTGACAACACAAATGAACTTAGTTGCTCGTCTGCATGCTGCTTGTACTTCGGTGGACCCCGCGATGCTGCAATGTGTGATGACAGCCATTCCACGGCGTGCTCAAGTCTGCCTCGACATGCACGGCGGACACTTTGAACATCTGCTTTAAATTGTGCATGCTGTTGATATGTTCAATAAAGTGTTTTTTCTTGCACTGGCAGTGACGTCATACTTTGTTTTTCGTATTTTTCTCGTAAACTATGGATCGTACAGGAACGCTTCTTTGGGCAGTTTTTATGTACTTCCAACGAGGAATCTAGCTGTGCAGAGTTTATGCGGCCGTTTTGGGACACCCTGTATATATATATATATATATATATATATATATATATACAGAGAAAAGACGTATTCTTGGATTTTATGACTTTTACCACATATTTCTTGTAATAGTTTTTGTTTAAAATGAACAAAATAAAATTCCTATTTTCAGTTAAGGAACTGATTTTGCACAATAAATTATTTTTCGCAATTTTCCTCTTTCACTGTTAAAAATTTATTTGATTTGAAAGTTCATCAAATTGCAAACAAGTGCAACAAATATTTCTTAATGGCTCATAAATTTATTGAAATTTCCATTTAGAAGCGAAGAAAAATCTAAAAAATTTTCACTCTCTTTTTAAATAGACAGTTAAGAAGCTTTATCACCAAACCCACCATCAATTAAAGGGCTATTTAAGTAACTTCCCTTAAAAGAATGTATTGATCTTTTGCCTGAGAGAGCGAAGTGGTAAAATCTAATTTCCTTTTCAAGATATCCATTTATTATCGTTAGAGTTAAGTGAGTGTGCGAAAGGGTCGAGTTCAGTACATTATTTCAAAGTTTTCACAACATCAAGTTATTTTTATATTTAGACAAATAATTTACCCTGGCTTGTTAAATGACGCTGTTGACAGTATCATTAAACAGTACTATTCAGAGGTAAAAAGGATGCTATACTGCATTAACAAGGGAGTTTGTCAAGCAGTTCCTGGCTCATGGCTTGCAAACTTTTCAAGATATTTTTTGGTTTAGTTTTGCATATTTTCTTTAAAAGAAATTTCTCCTATGTAGGTCTTGAAATTCTAAAAAGAACTATTGCAATTTAATCTTTCTACTGCATTTATTTGCAAAGCGATATTAATCGTTGCATAACACTAAAACTTAAGAATATAATTTTAATGGTCTTCTCAGATACCAATTTCGAAGGATTGTTACAGTTTCTTATCAACAGAAATTCCTCGCCAAATGATCTTGCATTATTTGTTCGTTACTTCACAGGGAATGAATTGTGTGTTTTAATAGGGAATATTGATGCACACTGAGTTCAAAAAAGGTGAAACTTGCGTTTTTTTACCTTTCTTCTAGAACTTCATAAGAACAGTAATTTAAAATAGTTTGAACAGGAATATATATATATATATATATATATATATATATATATATATATATATATATATATATATACTGCTGGCCACCCAAATTGCAACACCAAGAAAGACAAGAGATATCACAACAAAATTTATTTTGTAGATAACATGTTGACCAAGTATCAAATGATTAAATTTGTAGACTTCTGTGAAGTGTGGTTCCTGCCAAAATCAGTAGCCAACGTAGCCGCCATTGTTGGAGATCACCGCTGCCACACGCCTCGGCATTGTTTCAGAGAGACTTTGGATGAGTTCTTGGGGTACAGCAGACCAAGCTGCTTCCACACGTTGCCAAAGTTGATCTGCTGTGGCAGCTGGGGATGGACTCTGGGTCAATCGGTGAGCAACCATGGACCACATGTTTTCTATCGGCGAAAGATCCGGAGAGCGAGGCGGCCAGGGAAGCAATTCAATCTAGCGATTGATGAAGAACCGTTGGACAATGCGTGCCACGTGTAGTCGCGCATTATCCTGTTGAAATATGGCTGTGGTCAAGCCCTGAAGGTAAGGAAGGACAACTGGCTCCAACACCTCGGAGATGTAGCGCTGGCTGTTTAAAGTACCAGCAATGCGTACTAGAGGTGTGCGAGAGTGATATCCAATACCGCTCCATACCATAATACCCGGTGCAGGACCAGTGTGGCGGTGCATAACGCAGCTGTTCAGCATCCTCTCTTCACGGTGTCTCCAGACTCGAATGCGACCATCGTGGTGTTGCAGACAGAAGCGTGACTCGTCAGTAAAGACAATTTCATTCCATTCTGCCGTCCACATCCTTCTGTCATCGCACCATTCGCGGCGGAGACGTCTGTGGTTCTGCGTCAAGGGTAGACAAAGCAATGGACGTCTTGCGGACAGACCACTCTGCTGTAAACGGCGTCGAATGGTACGCGCATACACTGGATGATGCGTTACAGACTGCATGTCCTGTGCTATGGTTCGTGATGTGACTGAGCGATCCGTCACTGCCATGCGCACAATTTGCCTGTCATCACGTGAAGTGATGCGCTGAGGTGGATGCGATCGAACACGCCGGTCCGTCGTATCCAACGATCACATATCCGCTTTACAGTTGTATGGTTTCGTCCAACACGACTACCGATTTCCCTGAAAGATAATCCACAATCTCGGTAGGCCACTATCCTTCCTCTGTCGAACTCGGATACTTGATCAAAAGATGATTGCTGTTTTCGACGAGGCATAATTGATCGTTTTTTTGAAAAAACCACAAGAAAAACAGAATTGCCGGACTTGAAATCGTCGAAATCTCCAAGCCTTAAATAGCGCTTTGAAGTGGCGCCACAGGCGCGCGTGATGTGCGTCTGCGCTGAAATTCTAATCATTTGCATATCGCACCTCCGCTAATGCATGTTGTAAATTTCATGTTATTTACATGTTTCCTTCAGGGTGTTACATTTACAGTGGCCAGCAGTGTATATATATATATATATATATATATATATATATATATATATATATATATATATATATATATATAAATGTGTGTGTGTGCATTATATCGTTAATTTTAGTGCAAAAGGTCCTATGTAAATTTGTGTACTTTACAGGAGAGCATAAAAATGTATTTCCATATGTTTTATCAGCATACGACTTCTTTTAATTTCCTCTTAACCCGTTAAAGCCCAGCGTCCTCATTTGAGGACAGTGTATAAAAGAGTGCGTAGAATCTATATATTTTTCGGAAACGATTGTTTATTTTGCATGACGGTAGACGGCACTACCACAAAACATCCCACAAACGACCTTGTATCTGGGGTTGTTTAGAGCTGCATGATATTTTTCACCATTTCATGTTTTTTCATGTGTCACGCTTGCATTTGCTTTCTGTCTAGCTACATTAGCTAAAGTAAGGGAAGACATTTTATTTTTACTAGTATATCAAATTAGAGTACTATGTAAACGTATAATAGAAAATTAATTTGTTTTGAAAAAAATTTCGTTTTCAAAAATGGCGTCCAATTTTGCCGTCCAATTTTGCTGCAACGCTGGGCGTTGCAGCCAACTTTTATACAAATTTCAAGAGTCATTACAATTTTGGAATTTTTTCGTGTAATAATTGTATTAAAAATTTGTTCAACTTTTATATGGTAATTAGCCATACTTTGTTTTGTTTTAGGAGGGTAATAAGTAATTATAATGGCTCGTAGGTTCTTAACGATTGCAGAAGCTCATGAATATTTATTTTTCGAACAAAATGAAGCTGACATCATCGCAATTCCACCTGACGTAGATGAACTAACTGATGAAGAGGATTTTGAAGTTGAATGTACAGCTTTAGATGAAGTACGTGATATTGCAGGAACAGCTGAAATCGAAATTTCTGAAGATCCAAATTCAGATGATAACTGTGATTTTTATGAAAATTATGCTGTTCCGCCTCCTTGAAAAAAAAGTGTAAAGAAAAAAAGAAAAAAATGGATATTGTTATAATTTTTCTGTATATGGATGCAAAACTAGTTCAAAGACTAAGGAAAATCTCCCTTTGGGAAGTCAATTTGTATTAGATATGCTGTCTATAGCTCAGAATCCATTAAAGCATGTAGTATTTTTTGATAACTTTTTCAACAGTTACCAGTTGTTAGTGATGTTGAAAGAATCTGGATTTCGTGCTTGTGGCACTATAAGAGACAACAGAATGGAAGGATGTCCTCTGAAATCTCGGAAAAAAATATAAAAAGAACCAAGAGGGTTTTATGAGCATAAATTTGATAAGGAAAATGAAATTTTAATAGTCAAATGGAACGACAATACATCTGTTACTTTGGCAAAAAATTATGAGCAGATTAATCCTGTGAGACAAACACTGTGTTGATGTAAAGGGGAGAAAGACAGACTTTCTGTTCCACAGCCAAACATAATCCACTCATACAACACATTTATGGGTGGTGTTGACCAACATGATTGGTATTTAGAAAAACATACAATATCCATTTGGGGAAAAATTGTATTGGTCTTTATTTACAAGAATGGTCGACATGGCTGTTGTAAATGCCTATATATTGTATAAATCTGTCCATAAAGATGTGAAAAACAAGAATTTATCGATAAAAGATTTTCGACGAATAATAGCAGTAACTTACTTGAAAAAAGGAGTTACAAACCATTCAGCGAGAAGTCGTCCGATGTCAACACCATCCTCTTCGGCTGTAAATGTTGACAGTGTTCGCTATGATCTCGTAGGACATACTATTTTGAAACGAGACAAACAAAGAGGTTGTCAGCTGAAAAATTGTGCGTCAAAACCACGCACATTCTGTGAAAAGTGTAACGTAACATTGCGCATTCCTTGTTTACCCAAATATCATACCAAATTCTAGAATAAGTTCATATTTTATGTAAATTTTTACGTATTTTGTTTATGTATCTTATATATGCGTTTTGTTTATGTATCTTATGTATGCGTTTTCTTTATGTATCTTATATGCGCATCTTGTTTTCCGTCATTCTGAATAAAAATTGTCCTTTTTATCAACTGTTATACTTCACTCAAAACTAAACATTATAGCGTTAAATATTACTCTATTTGAGATAAATTGTCATTAAATGATAAATAAATGTTAAGTAAATAACAGTTTAAAATTAATTTTATCTTAAAATTTAATAAAATACTGTAACTAGTCCGTTTTTACATACTATTACTTGTTGTTTTCGAATTTGCTCACTTCACTGAATTTCTTGATTTTTTTTCACCGCAACGCCCAGCGTCCTCAAATGAGGACGGGCTATAATTTTAAATCTAAATCACAAATTGATTGAATTTTAGATTTTTTGTACTCAGGGGGTCGTAATTACATAGATTTGAAAAAAGGATGAAAATATTTCGAACAGAAATAATTCGGGCGTTAATGGGTGAACATGACTTCTTTGAACCGGAAGTATGTTGGAATAATAACTTATAACAGATCAGCTGATGACATGCGCCATTTTTGTAGCAGTTGCAGACTACAGAATGCCACCTTTAGCGCAAATGGAAAAATTTTACATACGACCTTTTGCACTAGCTGTAGCAATATCTATAAAGATTGTTGAGCTCGCTTTTTAAAATGAATTTTGTAGACGTTCAGTATACCTAAACGCAAATGTTTGGAACCGGAAGTATGTTGGAATAATAATCTTTTAAAATTTTGGAATATTTGATTATATAAGAAAAGAGGCACTAGTAAAAACATAATTCCATTTACATTCACATACACGTTGTGTACTCAACCTACAGTTAGTTTATACAATGTTTTTAAAAACATTTGTACCTGGAATAATATCGATGTGCACTGAACTATTATAAGACAGCTGAGGTTTTATAACCTCAACCGTTTTTTTCGGATAATAAGTGGCTGTTCGACATAACCTTGCTCATATGAGCAGAGCTTCCCACTCACATGACTTCTTGTTTGTATAACAATTTGCCTTTTTCATAAAAGGAATCTGCATCCATTTTTGATATTTTTCACAATATCTTTGTACACATGTGCAGAATCTTAGTGCACATAGGACTGTTATTGACAATAATTGATAATGAAGTAACAGCAAACAATATCCCCATGAATTTTCCACCTGTCACATAATGAAATCTTTAAAAAAAAAATCAGTCTTGAAAGCTTTAATTACATATTTTAGGAGAAGAGATGCTCTACCAGCATATATATTTCTCATTAAAATATATTTACTTCTTTTGTTTTATATATAAATACATGAACCACTAATGCTACATAAAGCAGACAAATTCCAGTAAACAAATACAGTAGAAAAATTCAACAAATAATTCAAAAATAATTCTAATATCATAAATCTAACATTATAAATATAATCTTAAAAAGCTGATAGGTTCTAAAAGAAAGAAAGTGTCATGCTTCATACGATGTTTTAAAGTTTAATCCAAATCACCCATGCTGTGGGGTCTAACAACTCCTAATCGACTGGAATAAGGCTTTCCCCTTTTTCAATCCTTGCTAACTAATACTTTTTACTCTAATGAAAAATCGTATAATTCCTGCTAGTAACAATTGATTTATTATAGTAATGAGGAGCTATTAGTCATTTCTTTAAATCTTCAAATGATAAAAGGATTTGACAACATAAATATAAAACAATTTTTGCACCAAAATACATAAATTTTCTTTCAAAATACAAATAAATGCTTGGATATATAATAAAAAAATTAGTTAGCATTAAAGCAGTTTTACAATTTTTAAGACTAGTTTCCTTTAAATTTAATTATTTTTTCTATCTACAATATATTCACATGTGAGAAAAAAAAGGGATCTTATAAATCTAACAATTTCAGTTTCAATGATTTTGAATATCATGATGATAAATTGGAAGAAAGTTTTATCTAGTTACCTGTTAAAACCTTTAATTAATTTTGCTCGAAAATTAAAAAAACTACATGTTGAGAAAAGAAATGGCTTCAAGATCGTATCTTTTCCTTTAAATTTAATTAACTCAAATTTTCTTTAAATTTAATTTAACTCAACTTACATAAGTAAGCGTGCATACCTTTCATCAGATCTCAGGAATAAATAATTTTCATTCGATTTTATTTAAACTATTCATAAAAATAATTCTTTTGCGAAATATTTTTTCAAAAATAAATTTGTTTAAAGGTTACATACATATTATGGAGAAACTTGATGGAATGGTTCAAGACAAATACACTTACATTTAACTATTTTCAATACATTTTCATGTTTACGATGGTGGTTTTATTTAAACTATTAATGAAAATCCATACATTTAGACAATATTTTTCAGAATAATTAATTCTTTGAAGGTTTAGGGGTTCTAAGAAGCTCTTGAGAATAATCCAAAGTCAAGATTAAAATCATAAAAGAGTGAATTTTACGTCAGTCAGAAACTGAATTTCTGTCACTGTTTTCTTTAAAAAAATACTGAAACAAAAAGTAACGTAAAAAGAACCATGTGCAAACCATTGTGTCTAAAGCTATTTCAAGCTGAGGCACGTTTGCATGCGCATTTGAGCAACAAATCTCAAATGTTTATCTCATTTTTTTTTTTTAAAGTTTACCCATTTATTGACAGATATTGTGCTAGATATTATCAGAAAATATTTCAAATGACTGAATCACTGTATTCAAATCAATTCATGTATAATGCGTCATAAATCGAGTGTCTTGAATTTAAATAAAAATTTATCTGTGCCGAGAAAGCTAGGAAACTATTCCTAAATCGAGTTGTGGATGTATCTCATGTAGAAGTTTATTTTAGGATTCATATTTGTATAAGAGTTTCGAGAATTCAATTTCGTAGGTACGCATTTCTCGCATAAATTCATAAGGTACATGTCTAGAAATGTGAAAATGATGTATTCCTGGAGATTGCATTGATAAAAAAACTCAATTTTCTGCGTACTCAAAAAGTATTATCCTTCCACCATAAGCAAAAACTTTTATTTATGTTTGTTTATTAAGGCATATTTTGCTATTTTCTCTATCTTAACTTTCAGATTTTATGCGGGTTTTCCCTCTTTTTTTATTGCTATAACAAGATGCAATATATAAATTTTGAAACTTTTGGTCATATGTATTCTATTGTTACACATGCTTGAAACATGTGTAACTATAAAAAATTACCGCATTATATCATTGAATGATGCTACAATGCCCTTCATTTACAATTAGGCAAGTTTTCTTCATGATACAGCACTCAATAATTTGTTCTGTATACACAATTTAAATTAAACATTTAAGAGCAATTTTCTCATTCAATTTCATTCACTAAATTTTTAAATAACCTGATGATTTTCTCTAATAAAAACACCATGCTGATCAACTAAATAAAGTTTATTTCTCAGATCATTTTAATTCATGATAAAAATTAACTATTCGTTGACTTTTCACGAACTACTATTAACTATTCACTAAAGCTGAAGGAATTTGCATAGAGACATTCTTTTTGTCTTTTAGAAATTTTTAGTCTTTCATGAACGTCAGAATAATTATGACTCTATAACTTTTCAGTATATATTTATGTTAGCATTTTCTTCTAAGTGAGAAGATGTAGATTATCTTTTGTCTTTTTCATTTGAAGTGCCTTCTCTTACCTTAAACAGAGAATTGTGTATCCAGGAGAGTTTTAGAAAATTGCTCTCCCTCGCTCTTAGAAATTCTAACTTTGTGGAATTTCTTCTTGTTTCTTTTAATTACAGTAGAAAGTTTAACAGTGCATGTTGTTTCTCTGTTATATTCATTAACTTTCAACCGAGATATGAAATAAAAAAATAGATGGACCTAAAATAGAATAATTTAAACAAATGCTTCGTGATCTGGGAAATTGTGCTCTATAAGGGCAGCGATTGTGTGCAAATGCGGCCTGAAAAGGTCAAAGGTGCGGCAAAGATGACATCGCAACAAGAACATTGCAAAAGAAAACTATTAGGAGAATTAAGGTTCTGTTTACCCTTATGAACCCATTATATGAAAATTGTTACGTTTAAAAATATATGCATATTTCTCTCCCTTTAATGTGTAGATTGAGATTCGAATAATCATTCATACATTGCCAATAAAATTTCGAGTGAGAGTTCTTACAAAAGTAAATAAGATTACAAAAAGTTAATATTTTTCCTTTTCTACAGAATTTTGCTTAATTTAATTACACCCATACCTCGCTTTACGGCCAAGATACGTTCCGGAAAAGTTGGCCGTAAAGCGAAAAGCCGTATAACGAATCAATTATTTTGATACAAACCCATACAAATTTAATTGAATCTGTTCCAATTTTTTATAAATAATACAGTTTTTAGTTCATAAATAATTTTATTCTTTGCATTTACTATAAAAATGATTACATAAAAATAAAAGTACAAAACAATGTAATAATAAACAGAAATTCAAAAAATAAACATATAATCAAAAACAAAAGAAATCATATGCACATATGTATACATATAATAAAAAACATAAAATAGAATGTTTAAAAACTGCTTTAATGTGATGACGAACATTAACATGATGACGTAAATCACTAAGCTATAATATGCTGCCATCATCACTTTCCGCTGTTGTGATCGTATAACGAACCATTGTGGGCCGTAAATCCAAAAAGTGTCATAATTAAAAAAGGCCGTTATAGCGAAATGCCGTATAAAGAGCAGCCGTATAGCGAGGTATAGGTGTATTTTGAAAATTCAAAAAACGCTTCGAAATTTTACAGGTTCAGATGAATTAAACTTAACGTTGCATTCTTTATGATATACATAGGCAAGATCACCAGCAAGTGTAATTTATGTTCTTTTGATGAAATTTTTTGTCTTTTCTTAAAATAAGTCACAACTTTTGTATACTGCTTGAAGGAAAGAGTATCTAACTAGTGTTTTATGCATAAAATGGAAATATTTTCCCCCATTTTCTTGCTATTAATTATACGCATCTCCTACCTAGTTTTGAACAAATCACTTGGATTTATTCTCACACAATTTGCCAGGAATATTAAAAAATATGCTTTTTATGCCCTTTTAATACCCAAAACATGACGTCAAACTTTTTTTTCTACCAAATTTATGAATGTAAAGCTTTTGAGAGTGACGATTTTCAGTTTTAAATATATTTTTACAATAACTCAAGCCTTTGATCACATTTCTCATGGAAAAATACATAATACCGTATCGACATTAAACAGCGTTGACACGAAGCATAATCTCGTTTTCCAAACTTCTAAAAATGCCTAGCTAAATAAGTTCTATATGCAAAATGTTTAAATCGCAATTTTCATGTATTTTTAAGTTTCAAGTATGAACAATTGAAAGACATATTTAACATTTTGCTTTTCCTTATAATTCGTATGCAGAGCGAATAAACTATAGGCGTCTTCATAACCCCAATGTAAAATTACACATGTAATAAGTTTCATATAAAGTAACTTACGACATTTATTTTTTACGTGGAGGAATTAGCTGGCATGCTGCATAAGCTATAGTTTTGCATGCTAAAGTTTTGAATGGGGATATTTCTCATCTAATAATATGAGTTACTTTCTCAGTACTTTTAGGCCAGAAGAACATGTATCAGGCAATGATATCCGCAGTTATTTTTAAATGATTTTGCATATACTCTATTCTAAGTTGTGTTAGTAACTTTTCGTTAATAGTGATGTCGCTTAACCTCCCGTTGACAAAAAAAAAAGAAAGCATTTTATAATTATTTCTTTAGACACCTTTAATTGTTATACATTTGTTATGGCATTGTTTTAATGACCTTATGGCATGCCCTGTTTATTCTTGCCACATTTGCATTAATATTTATTCCAGATCTTCAATAAGGACATGGGAAGTAAAGTCTAATTAGCTCGTAAACACTTATACATATCATTACAACGTCTTTCAAAGAGGTGTAATGATAGTCTGAGGTAGTCAGTTCATGAGTAAAAAGGTTGTCTCATGCTTCCTCAAGAACATTATTTCAGTATTAGTCGTACCAATCTTAGCATTGTTGTTATGCTATATACCAATTCCATCGGTCAAAACAAGAGTTATTGGGGTAAATGGATTGTCGTTGATATTAAGACCCTCAATGGACGTTATCTTATAGTTAAAAATGTTGATGAGCCTAGACTGACAAATAAAAGCAACTCTAGATCATAACACTGTCTCTAGCGGGTTATTCACAGCACATTACTTTGTGCGGTTTACTTTTTACCTCCTAGATGTCTTCATCACTCTATAGTTAATCTAGTCTCGACGGAAAATATGACCAAAACATGACCTATTTCCAGTGCTCTACAGTACTTTTTACAATTCCAAGAAAATTGAAACATTTGTTATGAAATGATTCCTTTTCTACTGTTGTTCAAACAAGCTGTGTGAGGAAAATGTTGAATTGTGAGTTCTGCTGTCGATTTTTTTCCAAATGAGATTTTCCGTGTGTTTTAGGGGTCTTTATTATTCAAGGTTTATTTTTCTACCAACTGTGCACTTTTCTCCAAGTTGGCCCTTCATTTATATCCTTTTAGTTTCAATAATTCGCAGAGTCATTCTTGGCACAGTTGCAGTAATTTTAACATTCTTAGTCAGATTACATGAGTCGGGTGATGGCTAAATGACGGCAAGCCACTAGTATTCGGAATCAGAGTCTACAGCCATGATTAGGGGTCCCATAGTTAGTATGGGTGTTTGTAGACGTTAAGAATTCGACTCTGAAGTCCCGGACTATTTTACCCTTGTGTCACAAACGATAGCAGTAGCGATTTAAACCGAGCTCTATTACTTTCCTTCCATAATGATAGTCCATACAGTCAATTCAATAATTTAGGCATTATTAAACTTCAACTAATCTTTTTCACTACTCCTTGACACAAAATCAGGCATGACTGCCCATGAAATAAAAGCATATAGATCAAATTAATATTAGTTAAGGACTGTGCTGCATGTGTAAGCATGCAAACTATGATATAATAAGAGAACTGCTAGCTTTAGTACTACAATTTTTAATATCATGCGATGATCTTTTTTTTGATATGTTGTTATTTTCCTTTGCGTATAATTAGTTTAGAAAAATCATTATTTTTTCTACTGAAATAAAAATTCTATGAGTAATGACATTTTAATACATACTTTAATAAATGTTATATAATTTTTTTCACAAAATTCCTATTGATCGAATTTAAAGTTCTTACATCATGTAAAATATGTTTTTTTAGAAATTCATAGAAATTTGCATATAAATTTAAAGCAATTAATAAATCAATGGTCCTAAATATGTATTTCGTATGGCAATTATGATATATTATACGCTGCTGAATATTATCTTTTTAGGATGAATTGACTTTTTAAACGAAAGAGCAGATATTGTTTCACTCTAAAATAATGCAAATTTCAATTACTATTCAATAGTTTCTATATATAAATATTTTAACATAAATTGAAGAAAGTAATAGAAAAGGTTTGGATTGTTAATCTGATGATATGAGAGTCTACAAAGTCAAAAGGCCATCTCTCTACAGAACAAGATTCAAAATACTGGAAGAACATTGATTACATTCCTGGAGGTCTAGGGAATTGTCTGCTTGCTTCTTGTTTCAATAAAGTTCTAATAAAAAGATCCCTGGAAGCTCATTCTTAGAGACACTGTTTTTTCATTTCCTATTTCAACCTTAAACGTGCAATCATTGCCGCGGGGAATTTTCTCTTTTTTATGTTCTGGAGGGTAGAGGAGTTCGGTGAAAATCACGGCTTCGTAGTTATTGCAAACATCGCTCTGGAAACCGGATTGAAATGAAAACTGGAATTCATTGATCGCGTCACTTGCAGCTAGGAAAATCACAATTTTAGCGTTTGGGAATTTTTTTTTTTGAACTGTAGTTTACTTAAATGTATAATATTTTTTGTAATACAACTAATGTAACAAAAAAGTAATGTAAAAAAATGTAACAAAACCTGTCACTGTATACAAATTTCTCCAAAATTCCTGAGCTCTTTTAAATTACTGTATATTTCGAACGTTTATGATATCTATAATCTGGTATTTAGCGCCATTAAACGGAATATTAGATTATCTTATGCTTTGATCCATTCAATTCTGATAGTTTGAATTTAACGAATTTAAATTTTAAAACTAGCCTATATATCCAAATTATCTAGTTTGCCCTAGGTCAAGCTAGATGTGTGTGTTGCAAGTAAAGCAATGAATATTCATAAAATAATTATTAATGTATTTTTAAAAGTAATCCGACTTTTCTTGAATATAATTTTCATTAGTTTTATATATTGAATATAGTGGTTATAAAGATCAAACACTGAATCATTGAATTTAATTTTTATTTAAGAATTTGCCTCCAAAAGTATCACTATGGATATATTTCCTTTTTAAATGTAAATTTTTTTACAAATTTTCATCTATGTTTTACAACCAATCATGAAGGTTTGAGGGTAACAAAAAATGTCATAAAGGTCAAGAATATTTTTTGAAAACAATAAAAAAATAACTCTGACAATACAAAATTTCTGATATAAGAAATACCGTAAATTTGAAACGTTTGATATTTTTATAATATGAGATTATCCTTTTAATTTGATTCATTAAAACTTATTTCCTTTAATCTTTATTTAAAATAATGAAATATTCTTATACGTAATAAATCTTGCGGGACAAATCCTTTTTAATAATTTTGAAATGAACGTGATATATGATATACTTTGTTTTGCCTTTGAAAGAATATAAATGATTTAAATGACGAAATAAAAGGTTTGCACATGTTGTGAAAGCACTTTAAAAGGAAAATTATAACTCTCTTACAGGGAAAATCGACTTTTATTTCATTTAGTCAGTTAGAAAAAAAACATGTTTAATAAACACTGCATTTTCTGAGCTAACTTTGTATTTATCTCTGAGACGTATATACGCGTTTGCATATCTAAAACATTCAATCCGAAATCCATAATAAGCGTGTTATAGAAGAATGCAAATTAACAGGTGCATGTACTATCCTTTTATTTAATATATCAATAAATATCCAGTGAACATTAACAATGAAACATTGAAACGTTGCGATTGGTTTCGAAAACCTTGAGTAATAAACTCTGTTACAATTTAATCAATTCTCTGAAAAATCTTTAAATTTCCTTTAGAGAATTTTTAATTAGATTTCTCGGTGCAACAAAATATTATGAATTAAAATTTTTTGTTCAAAACTCAATAATCTTGGTAAGTCTCATAAATATAATTTAACACTTATAGTTTTAAGAAAGAAATTTCAGTTTTGGAAAATAACATATTTATCTAACTGCATACAAACTTGTTTGAAATTAGTTTTTCTCAGGTTTTTCTGAGTTGTGCTGTATATATATCGACATAACAAGAAGTTTAGTGATGGGAAAAGTTCCGTTTTACGTAACCAGTAATATGTGTCCATCAACTCAGCAACTTTAATCTTGTTTTTATGGGTGTATAACAACAATAGATTATTTACGTACATCCTACTTACTTATATTGTTGTAAAAGTTGTGCAGCGACATGGTTCAGTATTTAAGTCTGTACAACATTGACCCAGATTCCCGAAGATGCCAGGCTAAGATTTGGTTAAGATCCTTGTGGGTTCGAGTCCCACTATTGGCATGGATGTTTGTAGCCATTCGGAATTGGGTTTAAACTGTAAGTCCCGGTCTAATTAGCTCCCGTGAAGCAAAAAGTGGAGTGTAACGCTCCAAACCAGACCAAACCAAACCAAACCCGAGGATGGCATGCTGTACCAGAGTCTGTGGGTTCGAGTCTCACTATTGGGATGGACGTTGTAGCCGTTCGGAATAGGCTTTAAGAAGTAGGTCCCAGTCTAATAAGCGCTCGTGTAACAAAAGCTGACCGTAGCGCTCCTAACCAAACCGAACCAACCCAAACCTGAAGATAATGGTTTCAGCTACTGTTCTGGTTGTAGATCATTTTGAATGTAACATCAAATATGAGAGTGGGGTAAAACATGAGATCAGAAAATAAAATCAGATATAAAATTCTTAACAACAGTTTTCGTAGATTGTGTCATTATTATGTGTATTTTATAAGCAATTATTATGTGTATTTTATAAGCAATTATTTTAAAAGAGTAATTTATATGAAGGTAATTGCAATGAAGACAACATTTTCCAGCACATTAAATTATAGTTCTAATACAAAGATTTTCAAAATTAATTTTTTATCCATTGATGAAAATACATAATATCAAATTAATTTTGCGATTATGTTAGAGTGAGTTTCTTTATTCAAATAATGAGATATTTCTCTGTTTAACTAAATAAGCATGAACATCGCTTATATTTTCTCTTTCAGAATACATTAACCTTACGTATTATGAGAGACTATTAAAAAAGTTTCATTCAGGAAAATTAAACAATCTCCACCGAGACATGTGCTTTTTTATTAATATAAAAATGTTAATCATTTAATTGGGTCAATAGTCCTTGCTGGAATTTCAATACAGAAAATTAATCATGGCACATTTCTTCAAATATATCATTATTGTACTGATGATACATTGGACTAATGAAAATAATCATTTTGCGACTTATCTGGATTTAAAAATTAAAATTCAAAATTGCGAAAAAAATTGGGATATATGATAAAAGATTAGATTTTAACTTTGAGGTTATCACGTTTACCAATTTCCATAGAAACTTGAACTATAAAATTTATTATATCTTTTACTCACAACTATACAGAGTAAAAAACATTTGTAACGACGCTGAAGATTTTTTGGAGGCATGTAGCATTTTCGAGGAAAACCTAAGTAAGAACAATTTCCCTAAAAATTTCGGCAGTTTAAAAGTTTTAAAAAAATGGCATTTAGACTCAGGTTTATTTTAAAGACGTTTAGGATAGGGTTTCTGTTTTCATTTTTTAAAACTTCAATGGGGTGTGGCGCTGTGGTTTCGCTACAGTGACATAACTACTAGGGTAAAATTGGCTGCTGTTTCGCCACAACCGTCACTTACGGAATTAGGGTATGTATGCATCTTTGTCTTTTCATTAGGATTGTATGTGTACTTGCATGTATGGTGCGTTGAGCCCTTACTGCAAGTTGTCCGTGTCTTTTCATTTTCTTTTGATTAACTGTTTCAAACGGGATCTCGAAGCCTTGGGATGTCTTTTGGTTATACCTCCATACTATGCAGAAAGTTCCCCTTGAAGTAACTGATTTGGTTAGGCTCCCTGATGACGAGACCAGTTGGTTACCTCGATTTCTGATTTAGTTCCGGCACTACTACAGAATCTTGCCTCTGGTGCGTGGAGCCCTGAGTGCTTGATTTCTGTATGTTTTTTGTCTACATTCTTCTTATAATTATCTAGCTTTATTGGATTATTTATTTTTAGTTATATTGTACGGAGGATTCATAAAGTAAAAGATATTTTATTGCAATTCATTACTAATTACATTTTTTATGAGTTTCTTAGAAAAAAAATCTAAAACACCTCAATTCAGTAGTAGTTGCCTATACTCAGGATAAAAGTATACAAAATTACAACGAATTACTTTAGTCACTTATAACTAATATTGAAAATCTGCAAAAAATCAAGACCGTTTAAAACCATTTGATGCGCAAATTCTAACCCAGGCATTTGCATTTTGCATTTCAATCCGTTCTATTCACGCACAAATTTTCATTAGCTTTGTTCTGAATTGGTATAAAATGAGTGTTGAGGAAATAAAAGTATCTATCATCAATTTATTCTCAGACCATTTCATATTGCGAAGTGCTAAATTATTTTCAAAATGCTAAAATACCAACTAAAAAAGCATGGTAAATGGGTTTCTTATAGTTTTTGTGAACTGGTCATGTGAGGAATTGTATCTGAACTCTGGTCAAAAAAATATTATTTTTGCATCGGTAAAAGTAGAAAAATGTAACTTTTTTTTTCTTTTTTCGAGGAAATAACAAGCTTAAGTTGACTGACATTTTAATGCCTGTTATATATCATTTAAAGCAGCAAAGGAATTTTCAACCGCTTAGAAGTTTAACTATAGTATAATAGATTATATGTAAGGGAAAATTACTTATATTTCTCGTTTCTTCTTCTACAATAAACTGTGCGTCAGCTAACAGCATTAAAAAGTCGGCTGAAGGAAGGAGTCGATTACAGTTATGTTATCGAGAAAAATTTAGTGGAATAAATTATTGCGTGAAAAACTCCAAAAGTGTGCAAAATCATCATAAATGTAAGGTAGCAATGATCTAATATTTGGTAGTAGAATTAGTATAAATATAATTAGTATTAACATAATTAGGCTTTAATAATGTTTTTACTGATATTCAATAGATTATATTAAAAAAGATCTGTTGTGCATATAAACCCACATGCTGAAATCGGAATTCAAAGAGGCCAAACCTGACTTTGATGATATGCATTGGCTTTGGCATTATTTACTTATTTCGTTTCCCAGCTGTAAGAGGGGATTAGTCATCTGTTAGTTAACTCAGTTAAAGTAATTACAAGTATTTTTGTTTGATAAATATACGAGGGGTAGTCCGAAAATAAGTTTCCCCTAGCGACTGTGGACAGAGTTGTGTATGAAAGACAAAAAATATAATGAGACATTAAAGATAAGACGTAACTTTATTTTTCCACATAAGTACGTTGAGACATTTGTCATACCGCTTTATAAGCTGCAAAAATCCCTCCAGGCAAAAATCAGGGCTCTGCATACGGAAGAAGCGTTTAACAGCTTGTGTGACTTCAGTATTGCTTTCAAAGCACTTTCCGCCGAGATTCTTCTTTAAAGCAGTTTTGTTGCTGGACTTTTTGCAGGTTGGAACCATCAATGCTACGCGGTACTGTCATACCCTGTCGAAATTGATGGAGGATATTCCGAAAAAGTGGCCTGGCATTCTCATATCTGGCGTTCTGTTGTGGGATGACAATGTGAGACCCCACTCGGCGACAACAACGCAAAACCATATTGCAACTCTTGGTTGGGAGCGCCTCGATCACCCGTCATACAGTCCTGATCACGCAACCAGTGACTTCCATCTGTTTCCGGCTTTGAAGAAAAATCTTGGCGGAAGGGGCTTTGAAAGCAATGCTGAAGTCACACAAGCCGTTAAACGCTTCTTCCGTATGCAGAGCCCTGAGTTTTTTCTGGGGGGCTTTTTGAAGCTTATAAAGCAGTATGACAAATGTCTCAACTTACTTGGTACTTATTTGGAAAAATAAAGTTATGTCTTATCTTTAATGTCTCATTATATTTTTTCTCTTTCATACACACCTATGTCCACAGTCGCCAGGGAAAACTTATTTTCGAACTATCCCTCGTATATCTTTTTGGAGTAACTTACATCAGTGTTTCTGCCAGCGTTGCTCAGTTTGGTTTAGAGTATACTTATATGTATCAAGATTCATTTTAGAGTAGTTAAAAAGACTATTACTGTCTTCATTCAGTTCTATGAATAGGTGAGGATAATTACCATACGTTCTCTTAACTTACCATCCATGCATTCTCTTATTAATTCAATGAATTGCTGTTCTTTTATTACTTGATCAAATATTTGAAATGACGTTCTCCATGAGAAAGAAACTCTAATCACTAAAATAATCTTTCTGTGATAGGAAAACTTGTTCATTGTTGTTGAAAAATGGACTAAGTAGCTCGACTTTGATGTCAACAATTGACACTTGAGAAAAACTTATTATCCTAATATTCCAAGGTAAAAAAAATCTGAGGACTTAAATGCTGCCTTTCTAATATTAAATCATTGGAAAATATTAATTTTGTTAAATCTAGTATATCAAATACAAAAAGTGGTTGTAAATATATGTCTTAAAACTTGGAATTTATAACAGAAATAGACTGTTTTAATTTAAAAATTATTGCAAAAATTGCAATCTTCATAATTTTCTCACCTTTCTAACTAAATATAAAGGAGAGAAAAAGCCAAATACACTCATGGACAAAAAAATTAGCGCACCAAGAAGGAGTCGTCAAAATGAAACGAAATTTTACATACGTAATGACTACTTTGATATAAGTAAATGATAGGAAAATCAAAGAAAAAGGATAATTTATTTCAGAGAAAAAGGCAAAAGAACGGAGGAGTTAATACTCCGTTGGAACCCCTCTAGCGCGAATGCACGATGCGATACGATCGAGCATTGAGTCATACAAGTTCTGTATGATGTCTTGAGACATTTCGTTCCATATTTGCTTTAACCTTGCCTCTAGTTCGTTCAAACTCGTGGGATGCCCAACTCGTCATCCCAAATGATCCCAGATATGCTCGATTGGAGACAAATTTGGGGATCGGGCAGGCCAAGGAAGGGTAGTAACAGTGCGGAGACAGTCTTGTGACACCCTTGCCGTATGAGGTCGAACATTGTCTTGTTGAAAAATGGCTCCTGGGAGCCGCTGCATGAATGGCAACACATGTGGTTGCAGGATTTCATGAACATACCGCTGGGCTGTCATGGTGCCACGGAACAATACTAGGGGTGACCGTGTATTGTAGGCAATGGCACCCCATACCATCACACCAGCTGTGGGAGCGATGTGTCGCTGTACAGCAAAGGCAGGATTGAAGCGTTCACCACGGGCTCTCCACACACGAACACGATTGTCATCACTGCCGAGATTGAATCTGGATTCGTCGCTAAAGACGACCTGGTTCCATTCCGCTGCAGTCCAGTTTCCTCGTGCACGGCAAAACTCCAAACGGAGGCGTCGATGGGTGGGCGTCAAGGGCAGCACACGTAATGGGCGCCACGATACCAACTGTCCTTCAGCCAGGCGCCTTCGTATGGTTCGAGAAGACACAGAGGCCCCTAGTGAAGGTGCTACCTGTGCCTGGATGGCGGCCGATGAAGCAGTTGGCTGTACGCGGGCATTTCTTACGATGTGGCGGTCTTCTCGACGACTGGTCTGTCGAGGGCGTCCTGAGCCTGGTCTTCGTGTACATGACATCTCTCGGGTCCACTGGTCCCAACACCTCCTCACAACACAATCAGAGCGGCCTAAATGACGAGCTACTCGCCTAGCTGACCACCCAGCTTCCATCATCCCGACGATTCCCCCTCTCAAACTGCGACAACTGCTTATATTGTCTTCGAACACGGCGTAATGGCATGTCTATCTCAGCTCTTCCTTTGTAAATGATTCAGCACATTCAAACAAGCTTTGGTTACCTGTTTTATACTCCACAGAGTACGATGTTCAACGCCCTCTACCGGCTATACGCAATGCGCAATCACGCTGCATTTCTAATCATTTGCATATCTCCCCGACATGTACCTTCATTGCAAGTTTCGTTATGATCCCGCAATTATTTCTTGGTGCGCTAATTTTTTTGTCCATGAGTGTACATAATGCATTATGAATTCTGAAAAGATGCTAAAAATGGTAGTATTTTTATCTTGATTTTATTCGTGATGTATAACAAAGTAGGTAAAGAAACGTTTCGGTATATTTTATTCACTAAATTTCAGTTTCTGCCATAATTTTTTATAGGTATCATTTTTAGTTTACGTTACGCAATGAATAATCTAGGGTTACCCTAGTTTCTATTAATTTTATTCTTCTTATAACTGAAAGGTAAATAAATAATCAAACTAATGAAAAGAAAGAAACAAATTCTGCAGTGATTTCTGGGTTTTACTGTTATGTTTCCAATTCAAATTTTTACCTTTTTGCTAGACATTCTAATTTTCATTTCGCAAATATGTATAAAGGTACATACTTTCAGTAAAGGATCTGTTACATTACGAGGCATAACAAAACTATATAGAACATTATATTCAAAGAATGATACTTTCTATATTTAATATATCTTATGTCCTGATTAAAAAGGTAGAATAAAATTTAAGAAATCATACAAAACTAATAAATTTAAGATAACAATGAAATTTTTATGACATTTGTTCTTTAACAAATATTGTTAAACGTTTAAGTTCATTTTTCATATATAAATCAAAGTTAACTTTACCACAAAGCGAAAAATTTCAAATGTTCTAAAAACCAAAAGTTTGGCTTATTATATATATAATAGCCGTTGTCTCTGTATAACACTTCCGGGCTGTACTCATCTTTCAATTGAAGCCCTCAGTAAACAAATAGCCGGTTAGGCTTAATTTCAATTTCAGATGTGGATCAGAATTCTTTCTTACCTAAAAACTAATATCTTCTCCATCAAATCACGTTTGTTCAGCCTATTTTTCTATAAAACATTCAGAACTAAAAAAATTGGATGCTTTTAGCTGTATATTTAACAGTTTTTAAAAATCTGTTTACTTTTGCGATGAATTCTGAAAGTACACAAACTTGAATGTGAATGAATCAAGTAGCTCAAGTATTCATATCGCGTAGTGAGCTGTGAAAAACTGGATGGCAGTCTATTACTCCAATCGCATGAAAAACTAAATAAATAAAAGATAATGAAAGGGTTTGCTTTTACAAGGTGTCGATTAAATGCAATATTGTTAGATAATTCGGGATATTTTTTAACTTTCATATACTTTTTCCATTATGACGTCATTATTAGTATTATGACGTCAAAATGCCGGGTTACCTTCTAGTTCATAATATAAAATCAAGCACGATAAAAGCTAAAAGCCCTCCGTATAAACGCGCCTAATTATACGAAAATTGTCCAAGTGCCACCCCACCCCCACCCCCCGACAGACACACACACACTCAACATTTCTTGGTGATATTATACATGTTTAAGATATGTTCAAACATTGGTCTCTAAGACACTTAACTGCACTGCTAATAACGTCATTTAAAGAAAGTTTGAAACGTACTAATTGCTCCCAGTTGTTAACCTGTTCATTAACAGCTTTCTGGTATTCAATGTCTCAATGTTAAAAGTTGCGAAAACTAACACTTTCTGCTGCAGCTCGGAAAGTTCCTCATTTTTAGCGTCTCGAGCCAGTGACTTGAACAGAAATTACCAAGTAACTGCCTATCAAAGCGAGTTAAATCACTGCAGGCATGATTTTGCCCGCGAAGTATACAAGATGAATGCCACCTTATATATATCTTAAAAGACTGAACGCTTTTCATAGTTATGTACTATTTAATTCCCTATAAGATGCAAATCACTTTTAAAATTTAACAGGATTTGTTTCTCTTATTCTTGTTTGTTTCGTTTATTGATCCCCTTAAAAAAGGTTTTTCTCGCATTTTTGACTATTTAATATCATTATTTTAGAGCACTTAAGAGTTTTGTTGAATATTTTATGCATTTAGAGAAACTAATTCATTCGAAAGATGTCAAATCAAAACGTGACTCATCGAGGTGCATTCCTTCAATATAAGTCATTTTCCTTCGTAAGCTTCATGGCAGAAAATATTTATATAAGTACGATTGTTCCTTTCGTATGCCGTTAAAGACAATTCAAAGCCTTAGAATCTACACCAGATTTACAGCCTAGAAAACCCTAGTTGATATACCCTAGTTTGATTTCAGATACATAACTAAAAGTCCTTTTCTCTAGTACAGTCCTTTGTATGTGGTTGCAATATATTAATTTTCCTCTGCTCGTCATGATATCTTTACAGTTAAAAGTATTTCTTATTTGAAAATTGAAAAACTTGTGAAAAAGTTACAATATAGAAGAGGTCAAATTACCAACATCTTCAATTGATCTTCATGCTCAAAATGACATCTACGAACGTCTGAAATAGTAAATTTTGTGTTTGCTTTGAAACACGCTCAACTTAAACCTTCCTTTAAATAAAAATAAATTACTAATAAACTTATTTTTTCCAAGCAAAATTTTTCATTCTGAATCTTTTTCATGTAAAGCGTAATATTTGAATGTTATAATTCCAGTTTCCTTTTACATTCTTACGTCATAGCTAAGAGCAACAATTAAATTTCATCTGCCTGAAACTATCTACCATCAACAGCTTGAAAGAATCTAAACTCCAAGAAATATTTTGTAAAATCCTAAATCCTAAATAACCTTGTAATAAATGGAGTGTGTATAACTTATGCTGAAAGCATAAGATCCTAATATGTTCATCAATAGTATGCTTGTCTCATGTACACCATAAATGGTATTGTAATCACTGTAGACCATTAATGGTGCAGAAATTCCTATTGCCCATCAATGGTATAAGCATGAAAGCCCAAAAAAAGCAACTTTAAAGAAAGAAACTTCACTTTTCTGACATTTATTATTATAAATCAATGATTCATCATCCCCTAAAAATATATGAACAGATTAGTAAGCATATATAAAATACTTACTAATTTATATAATGCTTCTCCACATACACATGATGAAACTGCACGTAACTATTCTTTTAAGAAATTCTATTCTCATTCTCATTTAATTTCTCTCAGCCGAAAGCAAATGAACTGGTTAAATAATCTACATCACTAATAATAATTTCAACTAAAGCAAATTTAAAGGAAAGGAGTATTTCTTTTCGTAGGTCTCGTCAAGTACACATCCCAGTATTTAAGTGACTTCTCTCGGCAATTTCCATATACTCAAGTTAAAAAGAAAGTTTCCTGTGATCGGTTAGTGTTCAAATCCCTAGGGTTCATTAAATTGGGGAGCTGCTGGGTTTTTATTCCTTTGTGAGCTGTATCCTCTGAACTAAATTTTCTTGACGTGAAATACGGCCTTATTAAATCTGCAAATTGACTTTTCAATAAATCAAATAGTATTTCTAGTATAGTTAAACTATTAACGTATCTTATATTCAGAAGAATATTTAAAATTTAAACTCCTGAATGAAGTATTATTATTTAAAGTGAATTTTACTAAATACATTTTCAAACTTAATTTTATTTTTCTTACAGTCAGAGAAAGTGTTTCGGAAAGCAGATGATGCATCTTAAAACTTTTCGATACATCGCAAGATTTCAAAGATTCATCATTTCATATTAAGTTTACACTTTTATTAAATCTATACTAAATATTGGGTATGAAATTGACCTATTTAATTCTTATTTTATACGAACAACTTCAATAAAAATGATTGCATTATGATATTTTTATGGAACATATTTTTATTAAAAAATTATCTTTTAGTGTAGTAGGTGTTCTATAGGTAGAATAAAAGGATTTATCTCAGATATCAAGATTTTGATGTCCTTATCTTAAAACCAAAATTACAGCTATCCCCTTCATGACGCATGTGAGCTATAAGTACAAACGAGATTTCTTTTCCTGTGGTTTGTACTTATAACCCACTTTAATCGGGGGTTTTTTTTTAATAATTTTTCTTCTTTTTACTCTCTATTGACGTCAAAGATATATGTAGGTGATCTCAAGTATACTCTTAGTAAATATTTTACTGTGAAATTCGAAAAAAAATAGGTATGAAAACAGAGTTATTGTACAAAGCATTACAAAACAACGCTGAATATTGAACATATTATATTCTAAATATATTATATTCTGAGTATATTATATTCTGAATATATTGCATTCTGAATATATTATATTATGTGTTAAGAAAATTTGTATAAACGTTATAAATAAGTTTTATGTTGTACATTGTAAATTTATAAAACATGAACTAAAAGACCTTAGATTTAATTATTACTTAAAGCAGGGTATGATTGAAATATATTCAGATATCTGATAAGTTCCCATTCTATAGTGATTCTAGTTTAAATTTAACACATGGTATGAATAAAAACCATAGATTAGTTTCCAATTAAAATAACACCAGGAAATGATTACTTTCGGAATCTAATTTTCAATCTCAATTAGAGGAACTATTGAAAGTAATATCACTGTGAATATCACTTCAACATTCATTTAAAATCTTCTTGTAGGGAATTCATTAAAAACTATCAACTTTTTATTTCCTTAATATGATTCATTCAATGTTATATCTGGTAGCATTCGCTTAACTACCCTTAACGTAAGTTATACGAACCATACGAAATTTCTTAATTTTTTAACTTTAAATTTGAGTTCGCGTGATATAGAAAGAGGCTTAAGGGACGATTTAAGGAATTTTATCTTACAAATACATGATGGAAGCTTCCACTATTTCACTTTTTGAGTAAAATTAAGGAAAATTTATGAATTTTAATTAACTAGAGCCAATTTTTTCTAATTGCTTTCAAACAATCATTATATACCTCCTTATATAAATTGTTCACTGCAAACCAAAATTGATTAAAAGAAAATCCTCAGCTTTTCTCACTGGAGGTTCAGACAGCGATAAGGCAATAAGTCCTCTATTTTAAATATGATAATTTATTTACTAAATATGGATAAAGACTTAGTTATTCAAGCAATTCCATTTGTAAATGTTTATTACTGAAAATATGTTCCTAAAATTTACCTGAAATCAATCATGCACACTTCTAATATTCAAATACGTCATGTGCGAGTATAAAACTTAGGAATTATGAAGATTTAGTTTCATTACTTTAGGAATTATGAGAAATGTTATCTATATAAAATTATTAATAATAGTTATATAAAATTCGGAATAATTTGAATTCCTTTGTCATGAAACTTATATCAGTCCACTAAGATGATATATATATATATATATATATATATATATATATATATATATATATATATATATATATATATATATATATATATATATATATGTACAGGGTGTTGCCGAATTCGACAGACAAAATCAGAAGGAATATAGTAGGCATCAAGACGGGCAATGATCACACAGGAATGTATGACCGGAGGAGCAAACCTGGTCAACTAGAGGATAAACGAAGATGCAAAAATGTTGGCTTTTCATTTCTACATCTTTGTTTATCCTCTAGCTGATAAGGTTTGAGTTTCTGGTAATACATTCATAAGCGATTCAGTTTTGATTTGAGTTGTCTACGTCCTCCAGAAAATGTGATATTTCTGGCCATCCAGTGGGGTTGGTAAGAAGTATGATCCTATTAAGTAAACAGCCCCCTCCAGCTTCAGGATTGCTTTCCAGTCATACATTCCTATGTGATTATTGCTCGTCTTGATGCCTACTATGACCCCTCTGAATTTGTCGGTCTAATTCAGCAACACCCTATATATATATAAAACAGTTCCGTAACTGACTCATTCACTGACTGACTGATTGACTGACATACAACGCACAGACCAAACCGCTCGACCTAAAAGGCTGAAATTTTGCATGGCGATTCTTCTTATAGAGTAGGGGTGCACTAAGAAAGATTTTTGAAAAATTCTTCTTAGATTTTTTAAAATAAAATTTTTAAGCTGTTTTTGTAACTTTTTTTAAGTTTGCATTTAAAATAATAATTTGAGGGTTAAAAAATTTATATCACGAGAAAGATCATAAAAATTCCTTCAAAATGAGATCTTTTTCAAATTTTTACCTCCCTTTTCTGATTTTAATGAATTTTTAAACATTAATTTTTTAGAATTTAATTTATTAAATGCCGATCACCTGATTTCTTTTTCTGGTACTTTAAATAAATTTATCGTCACGTGCATAAAAACTAAATAGACAAAAAAATATTTTTTTCTTGCTAATGCGGCAGACGATTGGACATTATTTTGTCTATAAAAAAAAAACCTTACGATTTTTTTATAAATATGTTTTTTTTTACATCAATTGTATACATTGATCGTCGTATTTATTATAAATATATATATATATATATATATTTTTGGCATTAATTGCATACATTGACCGTTGTATTTAATTTGAATGTACTCCGTAGCGAAGTGTGGGTTTTCAGCTAGTATATATATATATATATATATATATACATATATATGTGTGTGTGTGTGTGTGTGTGTGTGTGTCTGTGTGTGTATGTATGCATACAATCAAGAATTCTTTAGTCCTAAAGGATGCTAAGTACTGAAAATTAACAACCGGCTAGTGTGAATAACAAAGCAGGGAAAGGTTTGTTTAACATACATGAATTTGAGAATATCTTAACGCAAACCAAAATGTTGCTCAGGTTCCATATATTTTCTTTAATTTCCATTCATTTTCATTTCTCAATATTTTGACAATGTATAGCTAGGATTATGTATTTAATTCTTTCAAATAAAAAGTAAAAAAAAACCTACCTTGTCATTAAAGCTTCTTATCTGACAGTGTAACGAACCCACTTGATTTTTATAAAAGACTTTTCAACTCATGTATTAAAACGAAGTAAAGATACATTCCTGTTCATAAAATAATTCTAACGATGTGTAGTGACAGACACGAAATTACTCTTTTTCGGGAAAAATTCTTATGAAATGCCAAGGGAGCAGCGTTTAAATTCCGATTTTCGACAATCCAGGAAAATTGCCCTCGCCGTTTTTTTATCAATGAACCTGTAATAAAAATGTCAATGGAAGTTCATTCTTATAAAAAGATTTTTTTACGTGTTTTTCTTTTTGTGTAGAATCAATACCATATTTTTTTCCGAATTCCACTGAACTCGAAAAATAAGACAAGGTAAAAGCATTTTCTAGGGGTATATATCATTATACTTTGAGGTAGGATTGTCAGACTTTCGTCTCCCATTCTTAAGTGGAATTGATGAAGGTGAGTAATAGCGTCTTCAATAAGCCCAAAATAAACGCAAACAGGTGTCGAACGATATACACCTTTGGAGATGTGCGACAATAGGTAAAGGTACGCAAGTCATTTAGAAGGATTTGTGAAACCCATTAGCGGTGCGCTTTTCCAAGGGAAGAACCGTAAGGAAAGAAATTCACCATAGGTGGTCTGCAGAGGGCGGAACCGGAAAAGGTTCGGTATTCGAGATTGTTCGAGAAAGGGCTGAGTAGAATGCATAAATAACGACGCGGTTACGAATGAAGATTAGAATAGACTTGGACTGTTGAAACGTCGCCACGCGTACGGAGAGAGAGGGGGTCTCGTACGGACTTTGAATAAAGAGCCCTGCTCTCATGAGTGTATTAACGTCAGTCGGAACGAACCTTTGTAAATGATTTATTTAACCAAGATTTTAATGGTTCATTAAAGTAGATGCAAATAAGAGTTGGTTCTACAGTTATAATTACTTCTACAAGATAATGATTTGTCGGATCACGACGATAATGGTTCACAAGGATGTAGCAACTGGTATCAATAAAATGCAAATTCAAGTACAATTGTTCTTAAAAATATATGAATGTATATTTAATATATATATATATATATACATATATATATATATATATATATATATATATATATATGCGTCTGCGATGCCTTGCTGATGAGCCATAGCAAAGTCGAAACCTAAGATGCCAAAGCTGCCTCGTTTCGCTCCAGGTGTGTATATATTAAAAATTACATTAAGAAGCTTAGAATTCTGATCTCAGTTTTATCGAACACCTACTGGACAAGGTAGAATTCGACTCCAACTACGATAGTCTTCCGCAAAGAGTTCCCTGTTAAAGACTTTAATCGAATAATGGAGACTAATTTCAGTGGACATACCATAAATTGGTCGAAACCATCCCCAAAGGAGTCGAGGCAGTCATTTCAACCAAAGATATTCCAGAAATGTATTGATTATTTATATATATATATATATATATATATATATATATATATACACACACATATATATATATATATATAAAACTTTATCGTCAAAAGTGATCGGTCACCTTAGTTGAAAGTGTAAAGTGTATTTATTTCATCTCTCTACCTAGAGCATCTTAGGTTTCGACTTTGCTAAGGCTCATCAGCAAGGCATCACCGACGAGTTCGCTGGAGGGAAAGGAATGTCAAAAAAGGAATTCATCTATTTTTTTCTCTAGTAACTTGCAAAGAGCAGTCATCCAGCCCATTTCTGAAAGAACCATCGTTTATCACTAACTTTTGTACTAAATTTAAAGTTGAAGATGACAAAATGCACAGCATGCACTGTAGGGTGTAGCCAATTGCAAATACACTCTGTCACAAAAAAATATATGTACCCAGAAGGAAACGAGCTACTATCACGAAACTTAACATGTATGTAGTGTATGAGGAGATAAGCAAATAATCACAAATTCAGAAGAGGAGACCGTTTTATTAAGAAGATATGGCATGATAAAGGTTACAAATAAGTAAGTAGTAAATCCACCTCTGGCAGCTATACAAGCCGAAACACGGCGTGGCATCTAATTAGTGAGGTCACCTATGACTTCCTGCGGAAGATCATGCCATAATCTTTGCAACTGGGCAGTTAAATCACCAGTATTCCGGGACGGCTGCAGTTGCCTGGTGACGAGAGCTCTGGTGACCTGGGAGGCCATGGGAGTACGTCATATCCTTGAAGACATTGTTGGGAGAGTCGCACAGTATGTGGACGAGCGTTTTCTTGCTGATAAATGGCACCTGGGCGACTTGATAGCATAGGCAGTACAACTGGCGTTAAAATCTCGTCCACGTAAATGCGTGCCGTCAAAGTGCGTTGAAGGACGACTAGAAGTGATCGAGTGTCCCAACAAATCGCTCCCCACACTGTCACACCTTGTGTAATCGCCGCATGCCTCTCGACAACAAATGTCGGATCGGACCGGTGGCCTGGCCGCCTCCACACACGCAAGCGCTGGTCATCAGCCGATACTGCCTATGATTTGGGGTCAGTGGTAGGCGTCTTAATGGACGTCGGCTCCTTATACCTGCGTCGGCATGTCGTCTCCGAATGGTTTCCCTTGATACCACCGGATGTCTGGAAGGTGGTAAATGGCGTCGAACCGATTCTATCGACGTTGTTGGTGTGGACGTGGCCGCTCTTATGATTGCGCGATCCTCGCGCGCATTTGTGTTCCTTGGACGCCCTAACCCTCCGCGACGGTAGACTATCCCTTCCGTGATCCATTGTTGCCAACACAGAGCAACTACTATATCTCTCCGACCGAGGTGGAGGCCGATACGCCTGTTCGACCAACCTGCTTCTCTGAGGCCTACTATACGCCCCCTCACAAAGTCCGACAATTGTTCGTACTGTCGCCGGTTACGTCTCAGAGGCATCTCTAGTCACATTATAGGCCATCCAAGTCGGCAGATTTATTTGAATAACCCTATGGCACGAGCAATCATGCTTTTAAACTCTCCCAGTTGCGCAATTCATATGCGCATCTCATATGCTCATAGCGCGCTTACCCTTGTCTCATTGGCGTCGAAATTTAAGTCATTTGCATATCTCTTACCAGACTACATTCCTGCCAAGTTTCGTGTTAGTAGCTCGATTTCTTCTGGGTGCATATAATTTTTTTGTGACAGAGTGTATAAAATCCTCCATCATACAAGCTTTGGACCCAAGTTTCACCCTTCTTATAGGATTCGCAGCAAGGCATAGTCTATGAGAACTTATTGCTTGTTTTGTTCCTAAAACGAGGCCGTGACAGAGCTCGAAGTGTTGCATTGAGCCAGGTCATGCGGAAAGAAATGAGAGTATGTTTCGAAGTACTGCTACTACATTGTAGGAAAGGCACAATCGTGTAAAATGTTTATGAACCTCTCATAGTTCATGGTTGATGTCATAATAATCCAAGTACTCGACACTTAGGCCAGCAGAAACAGGCACCAGACCCTCATAGAGCCCCTTTAGAATTTAACATTTGGGACAATGCAGTCGGGGAGAAAACACCCCCCTGTCAAAATCCATACCCAGATACGTCCATCTGATTTAAAAGGTCTTTAGTGGGATCCATCACTCCACATAATCTGTATCTACTTTTCAATTGTTCATGAATGACATGTTGAAAATTACCGTAATCTTTTTATGGCATTAGGTCGAGTATTATGGGGATTGTCCTCGGTCGATCGACCATGGTATCCGATACTATGCAGTTCTAGACGAATTATACAGTACTGATATATGTTTTCTGCGACTTGGGATACCTCTGAAGCTAACGTTTAAGCAGCGACTGACCGTTTTTTTCTTTAGAATCATCTTTAAGCCTTTTGGTCTAAGTTTCACTGCAGTAATGCCGTCAGCCTTCCATATTCGAATAATATCTACTACAGTTTCTTTCATTATTCTCAAACGACCAACCATTGCATTTACAGACTGTTTACTTCCTATAATCCTATGATCTTACCTCTTTAAAAATCCGTAAGTTCGGCGTTGCGTGCTGTAGCAGATTCCAAAGAAATTTAAACATTTATTAGGTGATTTCGTCTGACTTAACTACCTAATAGGCACTGAGCATCTTCATTTGTATATCTTTGTTGACTTTTTTTTTCATATTCGGAAACATCCGATTATTTTAGGCAATATTCTGTCTCTCTGTCTGTCTCTCTCTGACAACATGTGGGCAAAAATATTGTATCCTTTTGTACTCATACGTGTAAACAGACACATACACACAATCGCCTTAAATGCTTATATAAGTAGAGGTCATTGGATTCTTTTAGAAGTATTTTCAACAAAAAGTAAAAGCTCTTCAACAGCAAAAATATCGCCAGTTGACTTTTTGCAGATCCTATTTTACCTTGCTAAATAAACTATGGGGAATATCTTCTTAGTATTTTTAAAGTTACATTTTAAATTTAAATAAAGATTTTGGAAACTGAAAATTTTGAATGCAGTGGTTATATCTATTTACATGCAGTGGAAAACTTTCGTACTGCATGTAAAGATCTATTATGAGATCTAAAACATAGAATTCGAAATGCGCATTTTCAAAATGTTGTTCAAATTGTAGATAATTTTTTCACAGCCTAACACAGTAAAATGAATTCTGCAAGGTCAACTGACGCCCGAACTTAACATTACCATACAGATAATTTCGAAAGTTTTTTGTTTTATTTGAAGGATTATCCTCCTCCACAAGGTATAGTAACACATTCAGTAAGTCTATAATGACTAAGCAAACCCATAATATGTGTTACTCACTGTTTCGCTCCGCATCTGAAAAAATTTTTACATGTATTACTAAGGAAAATAATTAAAATATTCTTTTCATTGAATGAATAAGAATAATGAAAACAAAATATTTATCTCATCATCACTTGAATTAATTATTGTCCCTTTTTCACTAATTAAATGACAAATGCTTAGATAATTCAAGTTAGATCATTAATAGAGAAGACGCATTTTTCTCGTCTAGATTTCTTTTATATGTGATTAGTCAAAACACTACGAAAAATAGAAATGCATATTTTTAAAATGTTTTCGTTGTAACTAAGACTTCTTGAAATGTCATAAAAGGATAATTTATTTATGAATGGCTTTTCCCAACTTTAAACATTACTTAAGCACTATTCTTTCCAGTTTTCAGGATTCGCAAGTAGTTTCTTTTCTATAAGTATTTTTCCACATTTTCCTGAATGCTTGAAAGTCTTAAACAATGAGATCTGAGATAACACATCCTCTTCTTCAAAACCGCCTAAAATCTAATGAACTGTAGAATGTACATTATTAACAATTCAAAATGGCATAATAAGAGCTTAGGTGAAAATGTGAGCCCTCTTTTTCATATGAACCACCGATTCTATAATCTTCTTATCTTTACTGTCCAGATGGAACTGCAAGACTCTCCTTAAAACTCGATTCGAAAGGTTTATCCCACTTTTCTAGTTATTTTCAAAAATATGTAGTAAGATCGCTTCATATAAACTTCATTCAGAAAATAGAGAAGCATTCCATCTATGAAAGGGTACTTAAATCAGTTTTGAATGATGATAATAAAAGTCTTGGCTTCTTTTAACATTTATAACACGAGGGTTTAGATTTAAATACTGCAAATAATGGATAAGAACAACAATGATGTACTCGTATTTGTTTAACGCTTGTGATTTATAATGCATCATGCTTCGTTTATATTACAAATATTAACTATTACAGAATTTGTGTATTTTATCAAAAACTGTATACTATTGTCAAATTATTAAATTTATTGTATATTTGAAAACAACTTCTGCACTTTGAATTGTAGTTTGCCTTTAAGTACTTGAGGTATATTTAACTACAAATTCTTGAGGGGAATCAATATTTGAAAAAAATGCAGGTATGATCGAGCATTGAATATTTTTACAAACTCTCTAAGAATATCATGTTTTTGAAACATATGAGAAAACACATGAGAGTCAATAACACACTTTCACACAAAAAGTTTGTCTTGTAAAAAAGTGAGTTTAGTTTTACTAACCACTTGAACTCTGAATTGTGGAACCCCGGGACAGTTTGGCAACTTTTAAATGAAGACAAATTTAGAAAAAATTTTGCATCACCTCATATCTGTTAATTCTTTTTAAGCTGAATCAATACTGTTCAGATTTCTTCTTTCTTAAATATGAAATGATATTGCGTACAATATTAGTTTCAAAGACAGGTTTCAAGTCTTTCCCTTTTGAGCATTTTATAATTATGATAATTTCCTCATTACTGATAAATGGATCTAATGTTTGTTTAGAATTTCCAGACAAATATCTGTTCTCGATTCCTTTTTCATTGCATTCATACATTTTCCCCATTTGTCGAAAGTGCAGTACATGAAAGAGGAGGATCGACTTTTTTTTAAGCTTATAGGACATCATTATTGGAACAGAAGACGGAAGGAAAAACATTTAATAAATGACTTTGACAAAAAAACTCCGTCTTTAAGGCTATTTTACCCCTTTTTGGAGCTTTACTACATTTTATTCTTGCATTATTTTTTAGTAAATTAATTTTCGATCAGTAAAGATGTTTTCTTTGCACCATTAAAAGCAAAAAAATAATTAACTGCTTTTAAAACTATTATATAGCAGTATGGTACATTATTCCTGGACTAGATTTATAGCAATAGATTCAAGTTGTTTTTAGGAACAAAATATGATGTTCACCATGGGTAATATTTTTATTTTGTGACAGTAAACTTGCAAACTTTTATTAAACCCCCTTTTTTTCTTTTTTTTAAATCATTAAAACCAAAAATATCTGAAGTATCGCTGTAAAACTCTTCAAAAAGATTTCATGAAATTTTTTCCATGCATACATAAATCTCGTGTAACAAAAGTGCTTATTTTCGGTATTCAGTTTTTAATTAGGGTAAAATGATACATTTTCATACGAAAATTTGATAACCGTGTAGCTAAGGTTAAAGACAAATTTGATCAGGAATTAAAAGCTTCATTTGTCTTACATTCTTTAAAGTTCAACACCAAAGTAAGTTTTGATATACCAAATGAACGAATCTAACCTAAATTAGTTTGTTTTTTTTACATTTACTTGCAATTTTAAGAAATCCCTTCTCACTTTGATGTAATTTGTTGAGGATCAATTTGCTCTTGACGATGACGAAAAGGAATTTAGATTAAATGTTCTTTGTTAATGAATGAAATACAACTCCTTCAAAAAACAACAGAAACTAATGAATAACTAATCTGTGTACATATATGGGTGCCTTCGAAAATATTTAAAGCTACTGAATAGTTTCACTGACAGTATATTTTAAAGCACGAAGCGCGATTTAAAAATTTTATAAAATTAGCAAAGAAACTAATATGTAAATTATCAGTACTTTAAATATTATAAGGCATTTAAGAAGTTGGAATTCACTGTTCCAAAAAAATTCCTTAAAATTGTGGGGAAGCAATGACTAATAATATTAGTATTTTACTTTCAGTTGAAATAGTTTTGGAGTTTCATTGTTTAAATCATAAGGGTTGAATAAAACTCTTATTTACTGTCAAAAAAAGAAATTTTCCTTACCTCCATAATTATCTATTCCTCATTAGCATAAAACAAACGACTTCACAGACGTAGACGCTTATTCCAAGGACATGCACGTTTGGACGCTCTTTAGCATGCCATACGAGGACAAAACCTGCCTCTCTACTGTAGTTGATTATGCATAAGACGCACTTTACATTGTACTAAGTGGATTTGTAAAGAATATTTATGCGTGTCAAATAATTCAGAGATCTTTAAAGATCCTAAATCATATTCACAGAAAAGATATTATGGACAAATTATTTTTTGCAGCGACGCAAACAAAATTCACAAAGCATATTTGGAGACAAGAGACTCGTTTTAAAATATTTTTCCTGTATAATCCTCCCAATAATAAGCCCGACTTTGAGAGAATTATGCTTGATTGGGATAGCAAATCACTTATCCTTGGGGATTTTAATGCTCACTCAACTCGCTGGGGGTATCTGGCAGCAAATGGTGTAGGTAGTATGGTTGAAAACCTTATTGACTCAAACCCTATCGAGTTCATTGAAAATCAAGGGAATTGTCCAACTTTCCTGTATTTTAGTGGAAGTGTTTCTCATCCTGATTTACTTCAGGCCCACCCAACTTTATCAAGTAAAATCCAGCATGAATTAATTGATAGTCTAGGTGGTGCTGGACATAAAATACTCCTATCTAGTAGTATTGTAAATTATGGGTCTCCCTTTAGGGGGCCCCGTCAGGTTTATTGGAACCTTAATAAAGCCTATTGGACTAAATATAAGGACCTCACAGATAAACTTATAAATAACTCGCTGATTGTGCCAAACCCCGAATATACTTCGAAACTTTTTACCCTTGCTATATTAAAATGTGCCTCTCTCTGTATCCCAAGGGGACAACAAAAGAAATATACTCCTTTCTGGAATGAAAATTTGCTGAGACTCAAGGAAGACAGAGATAAAGCTCGCCAAAGGGCTCGTAGTACTGGTCTTAGTGAGGACTGTATTGCTCTGCGTAAAGCACAGGCATACCTTAAAAAGATCCATTATTGAATCAAAGCGTTTTTCATATAAAAATTTTCTGGAAAAATTAGACTTCAGAAGAGATGACATAAAAGCTCATAGATTTTTATCCCAGATGGACAATCAGAAAGTAAGAAGAATGAGCCTATTAAAATATGAACTAGGGAGCTTACTACCGATAAAGACATTTCAAGTGCCTTTTGAGAGCACTATGCAGGGATAAACAATTTCAGACCTACTATTAAAATAAAAAAAAAGTGACTTGAGACCATTACATGATAAAAATACACCATATTTTGAACAACTTTTTAATAGTGATTTCAGTATGATGGAGCTGAAAATGTTCTTGGAACTCTGGTGAAAGGTAAGAGTGCAGGCCCTGATGGAATCTTGCCCGAGTTCCTTTTAAATCTTGGAGATTCTGCTAAATCCATATTGTTGGCATTTATAAACCAAACCTGGAGTAATGGCTGGCCAAGTGCTTGGAGAAAGGCTATCATAATATCAATACTCAAACCTAATAAACTTGCAGACAATCTGTACAGTTATCGTCCAATCTCTCTTACAATCATAATATGTAAATTAACTGAGAGATTGATTGCTAACAGGTTACTGTTTAAGTTGGACGAAAATGGAATAATCTCTGAAAGGCAGGCGGGTTTTCGCAGACATAGATGCACTGCTGAACAAATAGGCTGCTTATCTCAGGGAATAAAGGGGGCTTTCATAGAAAGCAAAGTACCCTTGCTATATTTGGGGACTTTAAAAATGTTTTTGATAGAGTTTGGAGAGCTGGATTGCTTAGAAAGCTGCGTTCTTGTGGCATTGCTGGCAACCTATATAAATGGATAAAATGAATTCTTAACCAACGATTTATAAGTGTTAAATATGGCCACACTTTGTCAGGGTATCGCCAAGCCAAACAGGGTTTGCCCCAGGGAGCGGTATCCGTGGGCCCTATCCTTTTTAATGTAATGATTAATGACTTAATAGACACTATCTCCAGATCTGTCCCATGCACTGATGTCTTGTTGTTTGCCGATGATATGGTAATGAGTGTTGCGGAATCTGACTTTGCTGGAATGGAGGGTACCCTGCAGCGGGCCTTAGATGTTCTTGACACCTGAACTTATGAAAATAATATGGTTATAAATACTGATAAAACCACCTTCCAGTTGTTTTCCCTTAGTTCAAAACACCACGACATGCACCTCCACTATAAAAATAAAAGTCTAAATAGAACTTATGATACTAAATACTAGGGCATTCATTTAGACCCAAAGTTAACTTGGAGGAAGCAAATTGATACAGCCATTCATCGAGGACTTCTGAGATCAAGGCTACTGAAAAGTCTGGTTGGTGTCACTTGGGGTGCGACCTAAGACGTTCTGTGTACAGCCTATAAGAGTTATGTTCGCCCTGTTGTCGAATACGGTAATGAAGTTTGGATAACCACATCAGATTCTGTTAGAAACAAACTCGATATTTTTCAAATCAACATGTTGCAATTAATCACTGGTGGTGCTAAATCAACTCCTATTGTTGCTATGGAGCTCCAGACAGAATTCGAGCCTTTAAGTGAAAAGTGCCAAAGGAGTGCCATTTACCTTGTTGAAAAAATCTTAAGAAGAAAAAAAAACTTTTAAAATTATTATAGAATAGCAAACGAGAGAATAAAAATTCATATATCTTTCCTTTCGACTGTCCACGATCTCTATGATACTTATGATATTCCTACTCCCAATCGACAGGTTCTCTCACGGGAGTGGAACCCTGTTATGGGTCACGACATGTTGGAAGGCCATCTGGATATTGTTTGGAATGAAAACAAGCAGCTCCATATGCAGGGTGAGTTAAAGAACGCTGCACTGGCTACTATACAAAGCAGGTACCCTCCTGACAAGTGGCTCCATGTTCACACGGATGGTTCAGCAGAAAATGCGATAAAAAATGCCGGTGCTGGAGCCTATTCTAGTATTTTCAGTATTAGCTATCCTGTTGGGAGGTACTGGGACAATTTTGATGGAGAGTTTGCGTTTATGTCATATGCAATTGATAAATTAAAAGACAGCCATGACCATAATATTGTGTTTTTATTGATTCTCAAGCTGCTATTTCGTCTCTTACCAATTTGAACTATAACGAAAATGCCCAGGTTCATTCTTGTAGAATGAAGCTTCTCGATCTAAAGAAAACCAGAAAAATCATTGTTCTTCAATGGATTCCGAGTCATTGTTATATTTTTGGAAATGAGCAGGCAGATAAACTAGCCAAGGTTGGATCTCTTATGGTCCAGCCTGATTCTGCTCTGCCTCTGCGAAATATTAAAAGAATTATTTACAATAAAATGAAAGCTAATAGAATATCCTTATATGTTGATACAGCTGTGGATAAGAGATGGAAAATCTTGCCCAACAAGAGTAATAAAATCCCTGGTTCCTTGCCTCGGTCTGTTAGAGTTGCTTGCTTTAGTATGACAACTGGACATGATTATCTAGAAAAACATTTGCAACGGATAGGCATCAGCGATTCAGCTTGTTGCCCTCTGTGCCGCCAGGGTGATATGGATGGTGACCACCTCAAAAACTGCCCCATTGTTTTAAAATTCATTACAGACAACTCTGTGGAGGCTAATTTTATCTCGCTTTTCTGCATCTTCATCTCTATATTGGGCTGCTCGTCGACTCATGGCAGAAATGCCGAAGACGAGCGTAGGATAAAAAAAAATGCACAAAGCCGCATATGTTGTAAAAATCTTTTACACTATTAAATGCAACGAAGAGTCGGGTAAAATTGGCACTTTACCCGACGGATTAATTCTATTTAAATGCTGTTCCAACAAAAATGTTTTCAACGAATTTCTGTATTATTTCACTTAGTTTTGAGCAAATAGCTAATATTAGGAAATGTAGCTCACTAAATACGAGTATTTAACTTTTAATAGTGGAAAAGTTCTGCTGTAAGGACAACAAAGTTTTATTGGTGTTGTACTCATATCATTATTATGTATGTTTTTTATATTTTAAATATAAGAATTTTCAGATGTCTTGTCAATGAATATTGTGAAAAAATCGTATACCATTAAGTTAAGAGTAAATACTTATGCTGTAAAACAAAATTACAAAATTTTAATATGACAGCAATTATGCATTCAAAATGTAAAAGAATGTAATTTTATAAAATGACCAGGGAAATAACACCACTATTTTCTCGTGTTTATATTTTTATTATCTGACAGATTCTACTATTAAAGAACAATCAATATATATATATATATAGAGGCTGTTCGCACATTTTTTAGACGATTTTGGTAAGCGGTAATAAAAAATCGCTTGCTGCAAAAGAAATAATTGCAATTGTACTATGTTTTTAAAAGTCAAAATTATAGTCTGCGGCTTGAAAGTTTTGTTTTTATTCAAAATGGCGTTTTTAACAAAGCAGTGGTTCGAAGGCTACATTTATGCTCTTTCCGAAGAGAAATATGCATACTCCGTTATCCAAAAACGATGTGAGAGTCATGGTTTTGTGATATCTAAAGCGTCGATAGGTAATATCGTCAACAAGAAAGGAAAAAAAAACGTCAAATTGGAGCCTCAAGTGGGACAAAAATTCCAAACAAGTATCCAAGGAAAAAACGGACATCTTCGACTATTGCAAAGGTACGTTGTTTAATGTTAAAAGAAAATCCCCCTAGTCAAAGGACAGTTGCAAAATCATTAAAATGCTCGGTGTCCACTGTAAACAAAATGATAAACGTTGATTTAAATCTTAAGAAAGCGAAAAAACGCAATGTGCATCGTCTTCTTCCAAATCATATCGCTGAACGCAGGACACGCTGCAGAATTCTATATGAGAAACACTTATCCAAAGAAAAATGGAAAACAATTGTTACAATAGATGAGTCATGGGTGTATTTAAATGATTGCAACAAAAAAAAGAGCCATTTATTATCATAAAAGGGAAGAAAAAATTTAAGTACATGGTTCAAAGAATCGAAAGAAAGTTTTTCTAAGGGATTCATGATTGTTGCTGGTTTTTCTTATAATGGCAAGTTAAAAATAAAGAGAGTGGAAAAAATGTCAAGATTAACTCCAAATACTATCAGGAACATATTTTATCGCCAATTTTTCTGAATGAAATACCATCGCTTTACCCACAGTGCTATCAATCTGTGAGACTCCATCAGGACAAAGCTAGCAGTCACACATCAAAATCCACTGTAAATTTCCTAAAAGAAATGGAACAAAAACTGGTATCAAGGCCATACCCTTCACTAATATCCCTACTAAATCTCCCGATGGATTACTAAATATCACCTATGGATTTTTGTGCTTTCGGACTTTTAAAATCTGCATTATCCAAACGTCGTCCCAAAACCCTTACAGGACTCTGGAAAGCTGTTCAGGAGGAATGGGATAGAATACCTCTTCTGACACTTCTAAAGGCATTATTATCCTGGAAATTGCGGTGTCGAAAGATAGTTCAGAATAAGGGATGTCAAATAGAACATTTAAAACACAAGAATTTTATGTAATTTAGTTCTGTGAATACAATATACATCGTCTAAAAAATGTGTGAACAGCCTCTGTATATATTTGAAACTTTCTCGCCCAAGGAAAGATGTAATTTTCTGATTACTAAGGATTTTTTTAAATCTGTGATAAGGTGGCAATGCTACTTAGAGTAAAAATAAAATGAAAAGAAACACGTTATGCATGATTAATCCCCGTTAAAATCCCTGTTACGCTTTGAAATGACTATTCCCTATCACAAATTACTATAAAAGAGAGAAAAAACTAACATAACAGGATCAGTTAGCTTTCATTTTCATGATTTTTTCAAACGGTTGTTTGCTGCAGCGCATTTCATATGCTTTGCACATAAATTGTCGTGTTTGGTTTTCTATTTTGCTATTTTGATAAATCCACATCGACGAATTAAATCCATTTTAACAACACTCTGTAGCATTACTTTGCCAGTTGAAGTAATCCAAAATGACTTCAAGGTTGCTCCAGCAGCTGTGAAAAGCAAATTGTGGCTAATTTCATCATTTCTTAAGAGGGTATGCTCTTTATGGTATGAGGTGCTTATTCTTTAGAGCCACATACTCTCCTGAAAAAGGTTGAAATCGTACCAAGATGCCGATTTTCTATCATGTTCTACTCACGGATTTTGATCCTTTTTTCGGTTCGTAGAGTAGGTGGTGATTGTTGCTTTATGTTACCAACAACACTTTATCACACCAGTCTTGCGAATGCGAGAGATGAAGAGGGATTTATTGAAAGAGAAATGATTTCCATGGAAGACACTCTATTAGGGAATAGTATCGTATTTGCAGAATGAATTCTAATTATGCATTCACTACAGTAAATACCAAAAACTCTGCACATGTTTCAATAACATTGTAAACTTGGGGGAAATTTCTGTAGTTCTCTCCTTGATATACTGGTTCCCTTGACATATGAAACCTTTTCCGTTAAGTACTGTAACTTTCAGCCACACATGAAAAGCTACGTTTTCAAAAAGTCAAAAATTCCTTAATATTTGAATATTGATAGGCTAATTTAATTGGATGAGCAATACCAAATATAATGAATAAAAAATAGATTTGAAAACTAATATATCATTTATCTTACATTCTTTTCTTGCAAATAAGCATAAGAAATAACAGGAAAACATCTTCATACATCAAGGTTTATTCAAAATGTTTGTTTTCAATATTTCTTGTGAAGAGCAACGGTTTTTAAAAATTTAATTTGTCAACAGGAAATAATTTAACAGCATTAACTCTACCGTGAAATAGCTTGCATTGTGATAACTTCATGAGACGACATGATTAGTTGCATTACGGTGAGAAAGCTCTGTAATTTGTGGTATTTTCACTGTAAAGGGTTTATATATCAAGTAAAATATAACATTAAAAACACGAAGCCTTGATCTTAATTAATCTCAAATTATGTAATACTTGTAAAATAGTTCTCTGATACGCAAATTGCTCAGTAATTTACAAAGTAATAACTCATGGAACTTATGTATGCAGTCTGTGCATAAATGTTATATAACGACAAATCGTTTATGCTCATAATCTTCGTAAATACGCACGATGTTTTCATAATATATATTCAACGAGTTAATGTATAACGAATTAGTTCTAACATATTGCTCCCAGTCTAGATTAAGCTAGAATATTTCGTTTAATCAAATATTTCTTCAATTAAACTAATGATTATTAAACAAAATTTATGCTCCTAGTTAAAATATAATTGCTTTGCATTCTTAATTAAAATTTAATTTAATGCTTAATTTCTAAATGTCTATTGTTAAATATTAATAATGCAGAAGTGCAAATTGTGCTTTTGAATACTGTGTATCATTAAATGATGAATCTTACGATTACATTAGAATTTTAATGACTGGTTTATTCAGTTTAGTTCAATCGTGTAAAATATACCCTCTAAATAATGTGTATGCATTCATTCCGTAAC
Organism: Dolomedes plantarius; assembly: GCA_907164885.2. Taxonomy (NCBI): domain Eukaryota; kingdom Metazoa; phylum Arthropoda; class Arachnida; order Araneae; family Dolomedidae; genus Dolomedes; species Dolomedes plantarius. The sequence goes on along the minus strand of OU015501.1, from coordinate 48,636,891 downwards.
GCGGAATTCGTAGAAACACCAAGGTAGTTTATCACTCTAAATTAAAACAGAAGGATCATCATCGAAACCTTTCTAGAATTCCAGCGAAATGATATAACTCTTTTGAATGATGTAATGCCATTGTCAATTCGTTCGGAATTATGTAATGTCGTTCTTCCACTGTTAAAAACCTCATCGTGATATGGCATTGCATGACTTTTAAATAATGTAGTTGTAAGTGTTTGATTTTGCATATTAATGTAATGGTATCATTTTCTACATTCCTGATTAGATTCACCATCTAAAGCTTTTGAGAGACATTCGATGCAATTAAGTTCACGGAGAGCATTTATCACGCAATAGAGTATTTATGCAGAAGTATAAAGATAAGCGCTTTCAAAAGGACTTTTATCAATGGTGTTTCATCGCTGACTTTAAAACTAACTTTATTACTGAAATGAACTAACAGGTCTTTGAAGTTCTAATGTTAAAGAAAGATTCACCATTAAGTCTTACACATTTTTCCTTTTGTATTTATATATTTTTGACTTTTATCAATGGTGTTTCATCGCTGACTTAAAAACTAACTTTATTATTTAAATGAACTAACAGGTCTTTGAAATTCTAAAGTTAACAAAAGATTCATCATTAACTCTTACACATTTTTCAATTTGTATTTATATATTGTTGACTTTTATCAATGGTGTTTCATTGCTGACTTAAAAACTAACTTTATTACTTAAATGAACTAACAGGTTTTTGCAGTTCTAAAGTTAACGAAAGATTCATCATTAAGTCTTACACATTTTTCAATTTGTATTTATATATTGTTGATTTTTTTACAACATATATTAATCAACTGTGTTTTATCGCAATGGAATATTCATAGCTTTTTTTTTTGTCATTCAGTAAGTGTGTTTTAATCCATGGAGGTGCTCAGAACAAAGGAAAGACGATTTGAGAAATCTAAGAAGTATGACAATAATCTGACACAAACAAAAAAGCTCTTTCAGGGCAATATTTCCGCAAAACATGCATCGTAATTACGTTACATTCGAGTAAAATCCAGCAAACGTACTTCCGTAGTAAGTTATGATTTTTCACTGAATTAATTCTATTGATAATGATCATTCTGTCATGATACCGACCATTCTGTCAAGTCAAAAAAGCATCTAGAAAACATGCAAAATTAGCACAGATTGGAAGAACAGGACCAATTTATATGTCGAGGCATAAAGAATTCTATAATAAATAAAAATACAGAGAATTACAATGTGTTATATATATATATATATATGCACTTGTAATGATAGATAAAGGTGGAACAGGAATTGAAATAGTTCTATCGTGTATGAATTTGGTAGCTATGGAGTTCTAGATATTGCGTATAGTTTAAGTAGGAAGATTAATATATTCAATGACACTAAAACATCATGAGTTATTATAGTCACACAATCAAAACATAATTCAGGCGAAACAAAATTATTTATAACTGAATGAAAAATTAAATGGTTATATCTAAATAACCAACTAGCTGTAAAATGTAAACTAACGCTGCAAATAATTGAAAATATCACCACTCTGAGACTAAAAAAAATCTTAAATTATTTTCTTTAAAATAGCAATAAGGACCTCTCTTCGTGGATTTTAAAAGTAAATACACCTTTCTTCTTCAGGATCTGATATTTAAAACGTACCCATTTCAAATAATAGCTACTAAATCACGCCCAGAGAACAAATTGACAACTCAAAATAAAAAAAGTTAGAACAAGTAGTAACGAAAAATACTTTTACTTGAAATGAAATGTTAACGTACATCGAGAACTGGGAACCACTGCGGATGATGAACGTGAGTTTTCGTTTAATTTATATCTTTCTTCAAACAAATATTAAATTTGCTTTGAGAGAGACCAGGAAATCAATAATTATGTAACCGAACCAAATAACCAGTCTCAATAATCTGTTGTCTGAATAACAATATTTATCCTTAAATGGAGTTGTTAAATTAAAGTGCAATCCCGAATGCATTGATGTTTGGATGTGAATAAATTATATTTAAAACTATACTATGTATAGATATGCGTAAATATTATTTAGTAGTCAGTATCAGTTATAATGCAGTAAAACTGATCATTTCATTATAGTGTTCAATATTTTTTCAATATTTCTTCACTACACTAATACATCCAACGAAAATATTGAAGATGATTAAATGGAATAATGGGTTATAATAAAAAGAGTAATAAAATAAATAAGGAATGAAGGAGGTGACTGTATAATCCAATAAAGGATAGGTTTGAAAGAACATTCAACATTTCATATTTTCAATATAATGGGTTTTTCAAATAGGAGCAAAAAAAACTGTCTACGATCTTAGAGAGTCTTATTTATTTTTACGTTGAAAAGAGAAAAATTGTATAATTAATATAACGCGCGGAGTGGAAGTGTATAACTGACATCCGCTTAAAATTCATTACGCCCTCTTCGAAGAGCTTATTGAAACTTATGCATAAGTACCTTATTCCGAGATAAGTATTCAGGGAATCAAACTGAAAACATTATATACAGGAAGGGTAATGAATCAAAAACATTTGCGGTTATCAACAGAAGGTTTTAAATATATTGCTTGTTTAAAATTTAACTTAAATATGTGATGTATTAATTTTAACTGATTTATGATGATTTATGAAAATGGTCGGGCGAAGCTAGTGGCTTACGCAGAAAGAGGTGCAAAGTATCTCTGCCCATTAATTTTGGTCTGTCCTGTATTATTAACCATAAAAGGGTCCCTTATTTAAGTTTTACTGCAAACTAGTGCCCCCTAACTCAACTTTTTTCTGTTGAGAGAGTTATGGGTAAACCTAATTATGGTAATGAATACTTAAAACTTTGAAACTGACGTTAGAAAGCAGTTCTGCTATGTAATACTTTACAATTAGTGGCAAAAATCAATAAAGAGGAATTCCGCAATTTCTTATCTTCAGTTATATTTCCGAAGGTCTCTAAAACTTGATTGATTGTTTTAAAACTCCGAACAATATCAGCCACGTGTCAACGTTCTGTGTATCGAGGCATTCTCCCATCTTACTCTTACTAAACTAGCCCAACCAGCGTTGCAATCAGAATCCCTTACAAGGTGATATTTTCCCCTAGCTGACGGGATGATTTTTTAGTTTTCGGAATTGATGGAATTCCCTTTTTTCTACAGAATATTAGTTCCCTTTCTACAGAACATGTCCCACTTTCCCAGTGTTGAGTCACTGACCATAACAGAGGTACAGCTCTTTTGTCCAATCCTTTAGGAGCACCTTCATTAGTGCAGAATCTTTTCTCTTTTCTTCCTTAGAGTCTAAAATTAATTTATTTAAATTTCAGGAAATTTTAGTCCCTTCTTTTGTGACAGAAGTTGTTAATAATTTTTATTATCTTTCTGACTTGTTTAGTCTTGTTTAACCCTCTTAGTTGGCTCATTAGTAAATATTAGGCAATGTCTTTGCAGTTTAATTGTAAGAATACATGTGTTCAGAAAGTATAAAGCCCCTGGTGTGAATCCAGCATTTCATGAAATTTTAGTCCCTTCTTTTGAGACAGAAGTTGATTATTATTTTTATTCTCTTTCTGACTTGTTTAGTCTTATTTAACCCTCTTAGTTGGCTCATTAGTAAATATTATGCAATGTCTTTGCAGTTTAATGGTAAGAATACATTTGTTCAGAACGTTTAAAGCCCCAGGTGTGAATCCAGCATTTCATGAAATTTTAGTCACTTCTTTTGTGACAGAAGTTGTTCATTATTTTTATTCTCTTTCTGACTTGTTTAGTCTTGTTTAACCCTCTTATTTGGCTCATTAGTAAATATTATGCAATGTGTTTGCAGTTTAATGGTAACAATACATGTGTTCAGAAAGTACCGGGTGATTCATAAATTCGTGCAAAGTTCAAAAATTCGTAATAAAAGAAGTAATGCTCGGAATTTTTTTCTGTTTGTGCCAATAGGATCAGAGGGACATTCGATTTTTTTCCATGAAAAAAATGTTTCCAAAAGTAACCGAAAGAGGGCGCTCACACGTCATACTGAGACGTTTTATGCAAATCAGGCTATCAATAAAACACCTGTCCGGGAATGGATCTGTCATTCGAAGCCGGCAGCATGCTTTCTTTACCAGATCGAGTGTTGGTGGTTAAACTTTTTCTGCAAGAATGGTGAATCCACGACTTTTGCATTGCGAAAGTTTCGCACGGATAAAAGACTGAAGGCGCAAAAAAGACCTATTTCCTCGAATGGGATACTGAATTTAGTCCGACGTTTTGAGGAAACAAGGAGATTAGAGTAGATGGTCTGCCACCTTGAGCGCGGACCGCGTCCATGTTGTACAAAGTGTCATGGAAGATTTGGCAGCCGAGACATCAACGGGGAGTAGCAGTGCTCGTGAAGCTGAGAGAAGAACGAGGATTCCGGAACCGTCGATTCGACGTATTCTGTGCGGACTGTTGAATCTGTATCGGTACAAAATCCAGGCACTTCACCAGTTATTACCGGTAGATACAAATGCAAGACAAAACTTTGCTACATGGGCTCTGGCACAAATGGTACGTAACCCGTAATGGTTGCTGAACGTCATGTGGACGGATGAAGCCCACTTTTTACTGCATGGTGATGTTAATATGCAAAATAGTCATATCTAGGCGACGTCAAACCCTCGTGAGCACTTGAACCAGCCACTGCATTCTCCTCATGTGACTGTTTGGTGTAGTTTCACCTCGTCTTTTATTCTGGGCTCTTTCTTTTTTGAAGATCCTTGTCCTGTATCTGGCAAGAAAACCTGTACAGTCACTGCAGCACGATATCTTACGCTTTTGCGTGACCACGTTGAGACTGCATTGCAAGAAAGACATGCGTTACCTGTTGTCATCTTCATGCAGGATGGTGTCCCACCCTACATTTCACGTGATGTTCCTGTTGGAATATTTCACTGAAGACCGAGTGATAAGTCGCGCTTGTAAAGTTCAGTGTCCCTCAGGATCACCAGACTTGACCCCGGCAGATTTTTGGTTGTGGGGATACTTAAAATCTCGTGGGTACCTGGGCTCCCCCAACTACTTTAGTGGAACTGAAAAATGCCCTTCGACAGGTACTCGCTGCCATCGATGGCGACAAGCTACACTCCGCTGAAATGGGCGTAGTGACATGCCTCACTCGCCTATTACCTTGTGTTGGTGGTAATGTTAAACATCTGTTGCTTTAGAATAAATTTACAGTCTCATGTTATTGTGATCTGTTTGATTTTCTGTTTATGTTTGCCTGATTTGCATAAAACGTCTAAGTATGACGTGTGAGCGCCCTCTTTTGGTTACTTTTGGACACATTTTTCTTACATGGAAAAAGATCCAATGTCGATCTGATCCTGTTGGCGCTAACAGAAAAATTTTCCTAGCATTACTTCTTTTATTGTGAATTTTTGAACTTTGCACGAATTTATGATGCACCTGGTACAGAGGCTGTTCGCACATTTTTTAGACTATTTTGGTAATCGGTAATAAAAATTCGTTTGCTGCAAAAGAAATAATTCCAATTGTACTATGCTTTTAAAAGTCAAAATTATAATCTATGGCTTGAAAGTTTTGTTCTTATTCAAAATGGCGTTTTTAACAAAGCAGTGGTTCGAAGGCTACATTTATGCTCTTTCCGAAGAGTCATGGTTTTGTGATATCTAAAGCGTCGATAGGTGATATCGTCAACAAGAAAGGAAAAAAACGTCAAATTGGAGCCTCAAGTGGGACAAAAATTACAAACAAGTATCCAAGGAAAAAACGGACATCTTCGACTATTGCGAAGGTACGTTGTTTAATGTTAAAAGAAAATCCCCCTAGTCAAAAGACAGTTGCAAAATCATTAAAATGCTCGGTGTCCACTGTAAACAAAATGATAAACGTTGATTTAAATCTTAAGAAAGCGAAAAAACGCAATGTGTATCGTCTTCTTCAAAATCATATCGCTGAACGCAGGATACGCTGCAGAATTCTATATGAGAAACACTTATCCAAAGAAAAATGGAAAACAATTGTCACAATAGATGAACCATGGGTGTATTTAAATGATTGCAACAAAAAAAGAGCCATTTATTATCATAAAAGAGGAGAAAAAAAATTTAAGTACATGGTTCAAAGAATCGAAAGAAAGTTTTTCTAAGGGATTCATGATTGTTGCTGGTTTTTCTTATAATGGCAAGTTAAAAATAAAGAGAGTGGAAAAAATGTCAAGATTAACTCCAAATACTATCAGGAACACATTTTATCGCCCATTTTTCTGAATGAAATACCATCGCTTTACCCACAGTGCCATCAATCTGTGAGACTCCATCAGGACAAAGCTAGCAGTCACACATCAAAATCCACTGTAAATTTCCTAAAAGAAATGGAACAAAAACCTGGTATCAAGGCCATACCCTTCACTGATATCCCTACTAAATCTCCCGATGTATCACCTATGAATTTTTGTTCTTTCGGACTTTTAAAATCTGCATTATCCAAACGTCGTCCCAAAACCCTTACAGGACTCTGGAAAGCTGTTCAGGAGGAATGGGATAGAATACCTCTTCTGACTCTTCAAAATGCATTATTATTCTGGAAATTGCGGTGTCGAAAGATAGTTCAGAATAAGGGATGTCAAATAGAACATTTAAAACACAAGAATTTTATGTAATTTAGTTTTGTGAATACAATATACATCGTCTAAAAAATGTGTGAACAGCCTCTGTATAAAGCCCCAGGTGTGAATCTAGCTTTTCATGAAATTTTAGTCCCTTCTTTTGCGACAGAAGTTGATTATTATTTTTATTCTCTTTATGACTTGTTTAGTCTTGTTTAACCCTCTTAGTTGGCTCATTAGTAAATATTATGAAATTTCTTTGCAGTTTAATGGTAACAATACATGTGTTCAGAAAGTATAAATCCCCAGGTGTGAATCCAGCATTTTATGAAAGTTTAGTCCCTTATTTTGCAACAGAAGTTGTTCATTGTTTTTATTCTCTTTCTGAATTGATTAGTCTTTTTTAACCCTCTTAGTTGGCTCATTAGTAAATATTATGCAATGCCTTTGCAATTTAATGGTAACAATACATGCTTTCAGAAAGTATAAAGGCCCAGGTAGGAATCCATCATTTCATGAAATTTTAGTCCCTTATTTTGCGACAGAAATGGTTTATTATATTTATTCTCTTTCTGACTTGTTTAGTCTTGTTTAATCCTCTTAGTTGGCTCATTGGTAAATATTATGCAATGTCTTTGCAGTTTAATGGTAACAATACGTGTGTTCAGAAAGTATAAAACCCCAGAGGTGAATCCAGCGCTAGCATGTTAATTGTATCCTCAGACGTGAAAAAATTAGTGAAGAGTGACAGAGGTGAATCCAGCGCTAGCATGTTAATTGTATCCTCAGACGTGAAAAAATTAGTGAAGAGTGAGATAGTCTGATAGAAGACAGAGGGATTGATGCACGTAAACGTTTACATTATGAAAAAATTAAAAACACATGTGAAATATTAACTGATATGCTGTCTGATTATATTTCAAACAGTGCCCAAAAGGTACACCATTTTTGTCAAGTATTACTAAATTCAAAACAATGTATTCATAAACGGATTAGATAAATAGTTTCCCTGAAAGTACTTCTGAAAAAAAATTTTGAAACAATCGGAAGGAAAATATATGACTGGTGTTTTATTGTAATAATATGCGACTATTTTTGCAATACAAGAATAAATATTTTGGTTCCTATTAATCACTCAAAATTAATAAAAGCATTACTTAATCGATACAAAATAAGTTGAAACTGGAAGTCACATATTTGGAAACTTCTAGTTTGTTATTTATCACTTTTATTACACTTAGCAAAGTTAGATAATACATTTTCTATTACCTGATGATGGAATTTAATTAAACTGACTTTCCATAACTTCGACTTCCAAAGACTTGGTAAGGTTTTCTGTTCCATTTTGAATGAACTCTGAATTCTTTAATACGTATTTCACGCTACATCAAATATAAAATATTTTACAGCCCTATAATTAAAAGAAAACAGCAACCATTTTGTTTCCGTTCCTTTTCTTGCACCGTTTCACACGTCGTTTTAACTCTCTTGAGAGAAGTTCAGAACTGACGCGTTATGAGCTAATTCTAGGTTTAAATCTTATGTCCTAATTTTCTGAAGATTTAAATTAGGGAAAGAGTCAACACTAGAAATATGCATGCATAGATTTGAAAATTAAAATCTGCATATATATATATATATATATATATACATATATATAGACCAGCTGTTTAAAATGGGGAAAAGATAAATGTTTCTAAAAGTGCTTATGCCTTTAAATATTTTCCTCAAAGACCAGTCACTCTGAAAAGTCTAAAGCTTTTCCTTTAAAATATTTATATCAAACGTATTTTTGAAACAATTGAAATCCAGTGAAAAATATTTTATCTACACAAGTTAAGAAAAAATGTAGAAGAAAAGTAATATGGAAAATGGAACATTTTATTCAAAATTCTATTGCACTCTTATTTGATTGGAAAAAATACGTTTCAGTTTATCATTTTCTTAAGGCTGGACTATCTGTGACACGTGACTAATAAAGATATGCTCTTTAAGGGCTATGCTCTCTTATTTTGCAGATAGATTTCATTTCAAGTATTAATATCTTTACTTTAATACCACAGCAGATTTCTCCTCTTATCTGACATCGTTATATCATTACCTCAGCAAACCCAACATATTTCATTTAGAATTACCCTCTTATTACTTTTTTAGATCACATTCAAGTCACCAAGAAAAATTCTTGATTTGCAGAGGCAATATAAATTTTATTCTCTTGGCAAAAATCCCCTTTTGAGCATAACTAGAAATAACAATCAATGGTGCTCTAATATTTCAATAACTCCCCTTGCATCAAGATAAAAGAACAGGAAAACACAGTGAAGCATTAAATCATTATGATTAATAAGCAATTCTTTAAATCAGAGAGGAGAAAGATAATTCGTTTACCTCCAGTCAAAAAGAAAATATTGATTAAGTAATCGGTTTCATTTTTAAAACTTTGTGGTAAACATTTAAAAATTCTGCATTTCAAACAAACTTAACATTCACCTAACTGGCGAAGCAAATGCTACGTAAATATTTGATCAAAGGATATTTATTTTGACTGAGGAATAGAACTAGCAAATAATTACTTCTTCTAGAATCTATTTACGGGTGGGGGTGTCGATTTATAAGCGAAATTGTGGAATTTCGGTGGCAATGGATAAAATTTGGGAAATAAATAAAAGGGGATATCAACAACATTTAAATCCGAAATCTGACAAGTAGTTTATATAACAGTATAAAAGAATATTCTTATTTTAAGAAAACTCGTGGGATACGTCATTTTAGTGTTACTATTAATTTAGTCCTGTGTTATTAGCCATCAGGAACTGAATATATACTCTTGAGCTTCAAGATATTTTTATTGTGGTATTTGTGTCAAGAGTGGAGGTGTTCATAATATATATGTTATTTTTTACATTTAAGGAAAGAAAATTCTTTGAGTCATACAGTAATCTCTTACTTATATGTTTTCTCATGAGACCAATCCGAAAAGTTGTATAAATGAGAAAGTCACATGAGTGAAAAGTCGTGTAATTAAAGTAGAAATTTAAATTGAAAGGTAATTATGAGAATAATAAACAAAATACCAGCAACTTCAAATAAATTCGAAAGAGTTAGTAAATCTATACTTCAAACGTTTAAATATCCTCTTCACATTTTGTTAAGGACTACCATTAAGGACCACCAAAAATGCCAACTTTGTTAGATTGACCTTCATTTATTTTCTCTGTCACTAAGCAATTGGTAAACCGGCAGGTAAAAGTGACTATCTAACATTTAATTCGATAGCAATCCTTTAGGCCGCGACAACTTCTCCTTGATTGGTATGAATGCAGAAGGATCTCAAACCCCAGGGTGATGATAACCAATAACAGACCAAATGTGTAGATGTATAGCTCAAAAAGGAGTAATAAGATGACTCGACTCTTGCATTGATTTCTATTCATTTTACGGGCTAACACAAGTTTTATAATTGGGATAGATAAATAATAAGTTAAATCAATAAAATAATTCAAATTAATTTAACGTTAAATTAACATAGCAAAGTAATACAGTAAATTATTACTTTGCTAGTACAATAGAAGAAATAGTATTTTTCCCTTTATGTGCAGCATATGCGCAGCTCGCATTAATGAAATAATGCTCTCATTATTTCATTTATGCGAGGGCAATGCCTTAAAGAATAGAAATTAATGCGGGAACTTTCACATTAACTCCTATTCTAAAATAAGTAAACTATAGAAGAAATATGTTTGCAAATGACTTGTTAACTAAAACAATCGGTAAAAGCACAAAAGCTTGTCTGTAAAGCTTGAAACTTTCATTGCATGTTAGGGAAAGATCCCCTTCAAACTAATTTGATTAAGCAAGTAGTACCTTTTGTTACGTTCCCATGAAATTACTATACAGTGCTATAAAAAATCGTTCATAAGAACGACGGTAAACAGAGACTATTGTTTTAGATAAGGAAATGAAAGCAGCTACAAAACCATCTAAAAATTTTTTTTAATTTTGTAAAAAGTGTTTTTCATTACAATTGGGAAAACTATTAGCTGTAGCTACATTTCTTCACTGTTAAACAATGTACTTAACAGCCTATGGTGTTAACTTCAGTTATCATTTCATTTTCATAAATAAAAAATTCCTGGGTTTTGACCTTTCTTTAGTTAAAACTATCTTTCCTTCATCCTTTAACGCAGAGCTATGCTGTGTACATATCCTTAAGATAATTTCCTAAGCAACACTGCATGTCTCTGAGTATTTAATTTCGAAGGAATTTTATCCTTCTATATTTAAAGTTTCGTTCACCGAAGCATAGAGGCATCTACTGAGTGGAAGATGATTACATGGTTAAACTCTTTAATCTCTTTTGCATTGAATAAGATTGCAAACTCTGAATCTTGATCAGATTAATGTGTAGTTACCGTATTACGGTTTTTCCAAAGTGAAAATGCTATTTCTTTTATTGTATTGGCAAAGTAATACTCATTAGTTTGCTATGTTAATTAAACGTTAAATTAATTAATTTGAATTATTTTATTGTTTTAACTTATTATTTATCTATCCCAATTATAAAACTTGTGTTAGCCTGTTAAATGAAAGAGAACATTGCATCATCAGATATTTTTCTATAAATTCTGTTACCAAATAACAAATTTGCAACCTGTCTTTATTCATGATGCCGTATATATAACTATCAAATCATGAAAAATCATCATTTATACTCATTAGATGTAATAAGGTATCTTTCATTCCATTATTTATTTGCATATTTGCTAGTTAAAGTAGCGTGCAAATGGTATTATTGCTTATCGCATTAAATTTAAGTACTTAAAACTGAATTAAATTTATCAGTCTAATGTTTGTCCACTACACGCACTGAGACACTGAAATTCAGAAGTTGGATAATGTCAGTACTGTCCCAAGTTCACTTCCCATAACCATTAAAAAATTGGCATTACAATGCAATTAACACTCACTTTAAATCTGTACTGATCCAAAAGTACCCATTTATTAAGGATTGTTTACCGGGAATGAACTTTTCAGGAGCTACATCATAGATGAGAATGCGGAATCGAGAAAATCACTCTGTCACGTGGCTTAAATTCAAGTAAACTAATACTCACCTACACTATTAGCCTTGTACAGTTACCTATCATTTCACCTTTAAGGAAATTTTACCTATATATTTCTCACCTATGTTTTTCATATATATTTTTCTTGATTTGGAGTTTTATGTGGAAAACTTCCTTTGTTTCTCAATATTTGGTAACCCCCTCCGAGACACCTCCGAGTTATTTTTGTAGGGTTCACTTTCCTGTAGGTCATCTAAATGTATTTTTTTTTTTTTTTTTGGCTTTTAAGGAAGAAAAAGAACTTTATTACATGGAACGGCAATGTATTCCTCATTCTTTATCGTGAGAAACATTTATTATGGTCACTTCTCAAGAATTCTAAAACTACATGAGCTTCCTATCCAGAATTTCGTGTATCAGTATCAACTTCAATATATCATATCTGTATCTTGAAAGTTTCAAAAAAAATATATCGTGACTTCCTACAATGTTGTTCTTTCTATAAGAAGAAAAGGTATTTATTCATAAGCGAAATAACTACGTTTATTTTACTTGTTAGGTTAGTTACCCTTTGATTCAGTAAGAGGTGGAGAAACTAAAAGAAAAAATATGAGGAGGTTTTTAGTATCATTGTCCTGCTTACGTATGTTTAAGCAGTAATTCAGTTCTAGTGTTAAAAAAGTGCATTGATAACGTCTAATATAGTTAATAATTTATCCAGTGTATCATACACTGTTTATTTTGTGATTGTCCTGGCATCGGTCTTGCGCGTAATAAATTAATTACGACATGTAATAAACGGTTTAATAAAAGCCGGTTTAATTTTTCCTTGCTGGAATATTCAATATTGTACCGACTCCTGTATAATAACGAATATTTTGTGCGTGGAAATTTCGGGAAGAGCAATCAACGCGTGGTTTGTGCACATAATTGATTTAGACGGCTGGAGACACACAGTCGTGGCGACATAAAAGCCGGAAGTGCTACCGGCAGCTCGATGGAGCAGTTCATCAGCTACATAAGGGAAGTTGCCGACTAGAGGCGCCTAGTCGTCTGGGAATGATAACTAAATAAAGAAAGGCATCGTTTTCTAGACCTTTCGAGAACGTTCAGCAATGGTATATAAAGACGCCGAACGCGTGGCTTCTTATTCGTGGCTGAAGTCAGTGATTCAGAGACTAAGTTATTCAGAGTGACGCTGGAGCCGGAGACAAGGAGGTACTGTCGGGCCTAGATAGACTTGAATTAACGCAGCGACAACTCAATTCTGACCTTCAACGTTGATGCCGCGAACCCACGAATTTAATCTTTATATATATACTGTAAATAGCCTGCATTTAGTCGAGATATGCAATTAAAGCATTAAATACAAAAGGCTGGCAGTCTTTTATTTAAGGAAAAGTCCTTACAATATTATGCCTCGTAATGCGGATGTGGGAATTATAACTTCGGGTGCCGATTACTAAAATTCTTCTTACACATCCTGAAATCTAAAGACGTAGAATCTGCTTACTTGACAAAACGGCACATTCGCACAATGTTAAAAAAATCCATCGTGTTTGCGGTCACTGACCGTAAAATCTGAAAGTAAAAAAAAAAAAAAACGTATTTTATAGAATCAGTTTTCCATTGTTAATGACGTGTCAATTTCATGGAGAAGAGTTCAATGAAAAGTGAGATATTTTTCTTTCGGTATTTAATGTTTAAACATTAAAATATTTTTAAATATATATTTGTAGCACCATACGGAAGAGCGTTATAGCGATCCCCCCCCCTCTTTTGGGACCACATCATTGAATTCTACTCCATTGTTGTTTTGACTGACTACTAGATTGTATGCACTGCTGCCGTCTTCGGATCAAGTAAATACACAATATGACTGCGAGTTAAAAATCTACATAGGAATAAGACCATTACTGAAGTTGTAAACTCAATTACCTTTTTATAGATTTACTGTAAAATTAATATAGAAATATTGATATCCAAATTGATATTATTTTTACCGTTATTTTTTTCTGACAGTATCATTACATAATTCCTCCCTCCTATTTGAGGAACCATTGGAACTACTCTGCATGATGGACTGACTTTTGACAAGGACGCAGGCTTTTGTTGATAAAATACTGTTTTTAAGGTTGAATATAAATGGGAATCAGCTTTAAGGATGAAGAGGAGTTTATGATGACCTAATAAGCAAAACAGTGTACTGCTAACATCCGTAAACCATATATGTTGATCACCAATATTCATGATAATTTTTAGTTCTTATCAAACTTCTTAAAGCTGATACTTTATGCATGAAAATAAATTAAAATAATTTTACTATCTAGTTACAGTGTGATGAACTATGACTTCATATAAAGGCATGGGTTTGTAGGCATGGGATTTTTCCATTCATACAGAAACACTGAAAATCGGGGTTCCCTAAAATTAAAAGAAAGAGAGGAGACTAGAGTCTTTTCATATTACTGGAAATAAAACTTCTGTGTTGAATATATATTTAATATAATTTTTATTTGCAGTGTAAGTAAATTAATATCCTATGGGGTAGACTGATAGTTATATTGTTGGTAAAAATTTAAAGAAAAACATTTTTTCGCATGTTGTGTTGTTAGAAACAAAAAACGTTTGAAGAGTAGGTAGGTTGAAAATTTTCAAATTAGTTTAAGTTTATATTTTCTTATATTTAATGTAATATTAATAAAACTGTAGTGTGTGCATCATACAAATATTTTGAAAAAAAATTTCAACAGCTTTTTGCTACATCCTTATAATATATTACTTTTATGTTAAATTATTGCCCCGATGATATATCCAAAAAACAGCAACATAAAACTTTATGTTTTAAAGCGCTGATAATAGATTCGAAAATATTCATGAGTCAATTTGCTCCTTTTTATGATTAATTTTGGTTTCTCGAACAAAGTGATACATTTTTCACCCAAAATTTAACCTTTCACTGAAAAGTGTAAGTTCTTTGGGGTTTGTTGCTTTTATCTTACACTAACCGTTCATAACAGCTCCAAATGCTAAACTATTGGTTTAAATCTCTAAATGGGGTCTCAAACCAATATAAAGAAGTTAAAAAGAAGTTATTAATAATTTTAGTGATGCCACATAATTTTTCGGAACCCCTTCCATAACAACCTTACTTTCTGTCTTTATAACTTCACGATACATGTTCAAGGTTTTTCTAGTATTGACAAATTTCTATAATACACTACATGCGACAGATATTAGGTAACACCTCTGTGTATATGATTTTACTGTGTTGAGCATTGGTTTTATCGCACGTGGGAAATTGTGTATATATATATATATATATATATGTGTGTGTGTGTGTGTGTGTGTGTGTGTGTGTGTGTGTATACAGGGTGTTTCATATTGAATGGGACAAAAAAATAGCATAGTACACATTCTGTAATTGATTTATTTAGCCGAAACAAATTAATTCTGAAACTACAATTATACAAGTTTTATCTGGGAACAGCGAAAACTCTTCCGGTTACGAAATCGACGCTAGAGGCACTGTTAATCAAAATGGCGCCATCCATGCAGGAGAAAGTGCACTGTTTTTTGGAATACGCCAAAACATCTTCGTTTATCGTTCCCTCATTTGGAGGAAGCGGTTCCCGTCTTCATTCTGCAGCAAGACGGTGCTCCACCACATTGGCATAAAAACGTATGTCAATACCTGAAGGATAGCCTATCTCATTAATTGATTAACCGTGCTGGGTCTAACGATATGACATTGTTTTGTTGGACACCGAGATCCCCAGATCTAACCCCTTATGGTTTTTTTCATATGGGTTTTTGTTAAAGACAAACTGTTCGGGCCTCCATTCTCCCTTGACTTACAACAACTGAAGGAGTGGATAACTGAAGTTTTCGAATCATTAAGAAAGGATATTCTATCACGAGTGTGGCTAGAACTGGAGTACCGTATAGATCTTTGCCTTGTCACCGGAGGGGCACACATAGAACTTTATAGAAACTTGAATAACTATAGTTTCACTGCAAATTTGATTTATCAAAATAAAACAATTACAGTGTTTCACAGGTATTCTTTCTTTTTGTCCCATTCAATATGAAACACTCTGTATATATATATATATATATATATATATATATATATATATATATATATATATATATATATATATATATATATATATATATTAAACTGCGAACGTCCATTTTTATAAGAATACGAATCGTAATTTATTGTGACAAATATATATATATATATATATATATATACCTTAAAACGAACTCCTCTGAAACGTGATACTCCTCAGTAGAGTCAGATCCTAGTTTCAAAGTTTATTTCACTGTTATATGTCTTATACTTTGATGACCTCTGGTAGATAGGCACTTTATGCAGTTAGTCTCAGGTTTCTAAGTGTTTCTACACCGAGGACCACATTAATCAATAAATAAACAGTAATACCCATATGAACAGATAGTTTAGAGACGCATTACATTTAATCTTGTTACCGGGAATTTTTGTAAAACCTTGGAGTAACACGCTACGAACTTTTCACTCAGGAGAGTAACGATAGATTAAGTATTAAATGGGACCAGAGTGAACATTTTTCATTCTACCCTTTCCCTGTACAGCGGCGGTTTTTCCTCTTCCTGGTTTTTCAATCAGAAAATAAAAAGCCTTTCTTTAACTTTTTCGAATTTTAACTTCCCTTTATACATAAAATGACATGAATTCATTTAAAAGATCCATGGAAATGTAGTCAACGGTCTACCCATGTCCCTTTAGAACTACAAATATCATAACAGACACTTAATAAGACTTAAACTGCAAATTATATAGACAATGAGCAGTCTGTCCTGTTTGCAATACAATTCTTCTATTTTGCCAGCATAATATAGTACTCTTTTTTCCTTTTAAATAAAAAGATAATTACATTTAACATAAATTATGAGTTAAAATGTTAAAATATAAGATTTAAAGAATATATTACTGAACAATTATCTATATATATAAAACAGTTCCATTACTGACTGACTCATTCACTGACTGATTGACTAACTGACATACAACGCACAGACCAAAACGCTGGACCTAAAGGGCTGAAATTTTGCATGGCGATTCTTCTTATAGTGTAGAGGTGCACTAAGAAAGTTTTTGAAAAATTCTTCTTAGTTTTTTTAAATTAAATTTTTAAGCTGTTTTAGTAACTTTTTTTAAGTTTGCATTTAAAATAATTATTTGAGGGTTATAAAATTTATATCACGAAAAGGATCCTAAAAATTCCTTTAAAATGAAATCTTTTTCGAATCTTTATCTCCATTCTCTGATTTTTGGTGAATTTTTAAAGATTAATTTTTAGAATTTAATTTATCAAATGCTGATCACGTGATTTCTTTAACTAGTACTTTAAATAAATTTGTCGTCACGTGCATAACAACTAAATAGACAAAAAAAATATTTTTCTTTTCTTGGTAATGCGACAGACGATTGGACATTATTCAAAAAAATATTAAAATACAGTAAAAGATATGTTCCTCAAACTGTACTATATTCTTTAGTATGTCCTATTAGATTTAATTTGAATATTTTCTTCTACATTATTTTGTCTATAAAAATATCCGTTACGATTTTTTATAAATATATTTTTTCGTTTTCTTTTACATCAATTGCATACTTTGATCGTTGTATTTATTATAAATATATTTATACATATTTTTGGCATTAATTTCATACATTGACCGTTGTATTTAATTTGAATCTACTCCGTAGCGAAGTACTGGTTTTTAGCTAGTATACCTATAAAGTTTAAAACACAAAACTTTAAGAATTATATGATTCTCATTTAACAGGGAAAAGAAATTAAATATAAAAAAACTTTAAAAAAAACCTTCACCTTCAGCATAAAGGCAAAAACTAATTTTCATAAATTCCATTATAATTTTTAAATGGATATACATTAAAGATAAAATATCATCATATTAATACCTTGTAAAAGCATTAAGTCACGCACAGGAAGCAACTTATGAGGACATCAAATAATACAAATAAAATTTGAGAAATTAAACTAAAAAATATTAGTTTTTATATAGACTCCTATTCACATATATAATTGCAACTATTCTAAAATATACGTACTAACTTCGAATTTGATTCTAAATGATTAGCTTTCGTCATACGGAGAAGAATGTCTCTCTCAGATCAAACATGTAGTTGACCATAAAAAAGGTTGACCTGAATTACTCTTCAGTTTTTGTTTTTGTTTTCATAGACTCGGATATTTTAGTGAGGAAAATTAAGTTAAGGAAATTTATAATTCCATAAAAATAATTATAACTGCTTGAAATTATATACTTGTAAAATCAGATATTAAATAAGTAATACATTCATATTATAAAATATTACAATTTACATATGGAGTTTCAAAAATATATTTTATAATCCGTTCTATAAAATAAAAAATTGCGTAAATTCAATCTTATTATTTCCCCCAGGAACATGAATATTGGTAATCACCATACACTTAAGAAGTTAACAGGTCATTTCTAGAGAAACAATACTCCCTCCAAACCTTGAACTAAGATATAGATAGGATGCTGTCATACATAAATTTCCAGGTGAAAATATTTTCAAATATTTTATACTATGTGACTTCATAATACGGAAATGACAAATTCAAAGGAGAAAAGTATTCGGAAATTACTAAAGCAATCCGATGACTAGAAAGGTAAATTATATGTAAATCGTCTTAAAGATATTTTCATCCCTTACAGGTTTACCCAGATTTAAAAGCGATGTTAAATTTAAATAAAAATATCCATCAACACTTTTTGCAAACTTACAAGGAAAACCATTTGATAGTATGACATTGTTCACCACACAGTGTTCATTCAAGTTATTTCCAGAAGAACATTACTTCCAAAAATTACAGAACCTCTATAAAATATATATTAATAGTTTATATGAAAAGCATAAAATTTCTCTATACTCGGTTTAGTTTGTCTATTTTTTAAACTTCTATATTTTACATCTCTCACTTTATTTAACTTATATCTTTCATAAACTAAATTGATAACTTGATGAAGCATGGCTTTAAAATTTTCTAAAAATTGACTTTAACAGCAATTCTTCCATTAACTTTTCAACGTAAAATTTCGTTTTATAACTAGGACTTGACTATCCAAAATATGGGAGGAAAAAGATTTACTTTTAGAACTTCCTATTTTTTTCAAAGAATTTACTTTTTCATAAGGTTAAATTAGAATTTGTCTCAAATTTCCTGTTTACAAAATTCCTTTCCTTTTAAACATTCAGAGTCACAACAATTAAGTCATCCGGTTTAACTTGATCTTTGAATTTAATTCAGTAACACTAGATTAATTATGTTAAATTGGCTTACTCTAGGAATATTTCATCTCCTCTTTCAGTTGCTCATAAATATTTTATGTGTCAAATAATCACACATAGATGGCAGCACCTCAAAATTTGCGTGACGAATTACATGAAAGTTTATTCGGCATAACCAAACATCCAGAACCAGCTTGGTTCCGGGATGTATGCATCCTATCAAGCTAAAGGTTTATGCATTCCTGTAATAAAAGGATAATGCATAAAATTTTTAATCTGACCGATAATCTTCATATCAGATAGAAATTAAATAAAGCGAGAGATGTAAAATATAGAAGCTTAAAAAATAAACAAACTGAACCGAGTATAGAGAAATTTTATGCTCTTCATATAAACTATTAAAATATATTTTATCGAGTTTCAGTAATTTTTGGAAGTAATGTCCGCTGTTCCACTTCTTAAAAGTCGGAATAAACATTCCGAAAGGTATTATTGTCATGTCTCGGTTCAACAGCAATAACAAATAAAGATAAATTTAAAATAGTCTTCTCAGTTATCGGTATTTTGTGTATTATAAACGTCAAGAAACTTCATAAAGCATTTACAGTATTAAATCAGTTACACACGTAGGATCCTTACAAATTTAAAACAAATAACCCTTAAAAACTGTCTATGAACTTTCCAGAATAATTTTCTTTTATATTCTCCAGTCTTTGGCGAGTCAATATCAGTACCTTTTTATCAATCTCCATATATTTGCATGTGAAAGTGGAATACATATTTTCGCACGGATAACAAGTGCACTTTGTATATGAATGGGGGACAAAATATTTTGAGCCTGCCGCAGTTGTTGGAGAAGTATTAGTAAAAATGCTGAGTAGCATCTGAATACCGAGATGTATCATGTGGTAAGAATGCTTTCGGTGCAGAATATTTTTAGAGGTATGTGGTGTCCGTATCTAAGAAAACGACAACAGATCTAGCGTATGAAGCCACCCAAACTTCATCCCTTAGACTCCAAACTCCCTAGGGCAGGCCTGCACAACATACGACCCGCGGGCTATATGCGGCCCGCCAGCACTCACTCTGTGGCCCGCAAAGCCTTTTGTGAAGGCGCATAATATTATAAATCTAAAAAATATGGTATATTATTATTTAGATTTATATTATTACGAAAGTAGTATATAAGCAATGCATATTAATATTTATTTAATTATTGAAATAACCACTAATTTTTTTTTTGATACACTAGGGACTTCACCCCTAGGCTCGCTACGCTCGCTCCTCTGTTATGGCTAATAGCGAGATACATAGGGGTGATTCTCGGGCAATGTAACAGCTTCCATCCATTTACTGTTGTCACCCTTAATGCGAAGGGCGTTTCAGTGTTGAATTGTCAGCTTTAAAATTCAATTAAAAATCGAAAATTTAATATATAGACTTGAAATGATTTTTATATGAATAAGAAAGCTTTCAGCTTCAATATGATGTAAATATTTTCTTTGTAAGCTAAAAACTCGAGGAGCATCGATATTACATCCACATAGGGGACGACATTTCTTGAAAAACTGTGTTTCATTTTTTGATGAAAATATTAGTCTGTTTTAAAATATTTTTAAACAAATGAGGTCTAGTTTGAAAGAGAAATGTCTGTAGTCTTAGGTTGTAAAAAGATCAAAATTCTATGATCATTTTTTGGCGAGTTATCGTAATCTGAAGATGAAAAAGTCAATATTTTCCCACAAGACATAAAATTTTAAAAAAAAGTTAACGAAGTCCGACGAAGATGAGACATGTCTTACTTTGGTCCCCCCATTTTTCCATTGGTATCGCTCTCGATCCTATACACCCAGCGGTTTCGGAGGCGATAGCGTGATAAACTTTTGACAGCTGCAGCGGGAGTTACTTTTTTTAGAATAGAGAGATAAGATGTTATTTTCTTTCTCATCTATCCTATTTTCTTCCGTCCCGCAGCAGTTTTCCATAAAGTAATATGGCCCCCATCACATCCCGAGTTGTGCAGGTCTGCCTAGGGAATGGCTTTTCCAAGTGTCCATACAGATTAGTCACGCATTGTCTAGCTAATTGGTAAGAGGTTAATAATTGGTTAGATTAGCAGTGTGATACAAAGACTGTATTTTTAATGGTAGAAAATGCTGACGGTTTAAAAAAGATCAATAATCTATATATATAAAACAGTTCCGTAACTGACTGACTCACTGACTGACTGATTGAATGACTGACATACAACGCACAGACCAAACCGCTGGACCTAAAAGGGCTGAAATTTTGCATGGCGATTATTCTTATAGTGTAGGGTTGCATTAAGAAAGATTTTTGAAAAATTCTTCTTAGATTTTTTTTAAACTGAATTTTTAAACTGTTTTTGCAACTTTTTTTTAAGTTTGCATTTAAAACAATAATTTGGGGATTATAAAATATATATCACGAAAAAGATCATAAAAATTCCTTAAAAATGAAATCTTTTTCGAATCTTTACCTCCATTTTCTAATTTTTGGTGAATTTTTAAAGATTAATTTTTAGAATTTAATTTATTAAATGCTGATCACGTGATTTCTTTTTCTGGTACTTTAAATTAATTTATCGTCATGTTCATAACAATGAAATAGACAAAAAAAATTTTTTTCTTCCTAATGCGCCAGACGATTGGACATTATCCAAAAAAAACATTAAAATACAGTAAAAGATATGTTCCTCAAACTGTTCTATATTAACTGTACTATATCTTTAGTATGTCCTATTAGATTTAATTTAAATATATTCTTCTACATTATTTTGTCTATAAAAATATCCCTTACGATTTTTTTATCAATATATCTTTTTGTTTTTTTACATCAATTGTATACATTGATCGTCGTATTTATTATATATATATATATATATATATATATATATATATATATATATATATATATATATATATATATATATATATATATATATATATATATATATATATATATTATATATATATATATATATATTATATATATATATTATATATATATATATTTTTGGCATTACTTGCATACATTTACCTTTGTATTTAATTTGAATGTAGTCCGTAGAGAAATTCGGGTTTTCAGCTAGTATGTAATAAATACAAGCATGTATTAAGAGAAATTCTATATATATATATAAAACAGTTCCGTAACTGACTGACTGACAGATAACGCACAGACCAAACAGCTGGACATAAAAGGCTGATGATTCTTCTTATAGTGTATGGGTGCACTAAGAAAGATTTTTGAAAAATTCTTCTTAGATTTTTTTAAATTAAATTTTTAAGCTGTTTTTGTAACATTCTTTAAAGTTTGCATTTAAAATAATAATCTGGGAATTATAAATTTATATCACGAGAAAGATCATAAAAATTCCTTTAAAATGAAACCTTTTTCGAATCTTTACCTTCATTTTTTGATTTTTGGGGAATTTTTAAGGATTCCTTTTCAGAATTAAATTTATTAAATACTGATCACGTGGTTTCTCTTCTTTTTGCGATACTTCAAATTAATTTTACGTCAAGTGTATAACACCGAAATAAATTGACAAAAAAATATTAAAATACGGTAAAGGATAAAATTTAGCCACTAGACTAGGCTAATTGAGTTGGAAGTTTTTTAAGAATTTAATTCAAATTAGTATGTTTTTGGATATTAAACATACAAATTAATTGCATACATTGACCGTTGTATTTAATTTGAATATTTTCTTCTACATTATTTTGTCTGTAAAAATATCCGCTACGATTTTTTTATAACTATATGTATATTTTTTTGGCATTAATTGCATACATTGACCGTTGTATTTAATTTGAATGCACTCCGTAGCGAAGCACGGGTATTCAGCTAGTAAACATACAGCAAGATTAATAGAAAGAATTCCTTCAAGATCTATAATACATGAAGAGGATTTGTTTTATCATTTGTAGTAACGCACGAAGTTTTAATGAGCTTTTCAAGGTACGTTGCTCCTTTCTCACGCAAAAAAATTTCAAATTTGAATCTCTATAGGGTAAATTTCATTTTAGTGATATGAAGTGAATATAGACGAATCGTTAAGTTTGATGTCCATTTAATTTTTTCTTAATTATATATCCTTTTTTACCGTGTTTAAATGATAATTTTATTCATTTCTGTAGGGTAATTAGTTTAATCCTTCTTCGGGAGTCATAATTCAATATTTAAAAAAATATTTAATGCTTCTCAAAAAATAGCAAAGGAAAATAAATAAACATGTGTTATTAATTTTAAACACGTGTGGATATGATGACAGACAATTAAAAATATCACTAAAAATATCACTAAATTGATGAAAAAGAACATTGCTCTTAAAACCTGAAAAGAGGTTTACTTATATGAGTAACTTTTCTATCAAAGAAATGCAAATATATTGCTTTATAAAAGGTATCTGATTATTGAAAAATATACGTTTTGAAATGAACTAAACCAATGATATTAAATATGATTTCTAAACATGCATAGAATTCTTGTTAAATACCTTTCCACACGCTAAAACGTTATTACAATGAAAACGTTATGGCAAACGAATGTATGATACTTCTCTAATCATCCATCATTACTGAAGATTACACGATGGAAGTTGGAAGGAATTCTGAGAAACTTGGCAAAGTAAATTTACTTAATAGTTCCCGTAATAATATGACTTTCAACGAGAAAATAATTTTTTTTAACTTCAGTATGTACCGCTGAAAATATATAAACACTTTAAATCCTTAATCATTAAGGTAGAATTAGGTAGAATTAACTGCAGGCAATATTTGTATTCTAGAAATCGGAAGATAATTAACGGTTTGTTTTAAAAGCATCCATAATCTCTAAATATATGGAGATGAAAAATCGTTTAGCGATAAACAGAAAACATTAAGGACAAAAAAAAAAGGATGCACACACACAATTAAAAAAAAGGGAAGAGAGAACCCTTTTCGGAACTCATTAATTTCGAAATTATTTACTTCGATTTTTTTTCTGCAAAAATGTTTTATTCGTTTCTTTTTTTATTTGGCGTAAAATATGAACTTTGACATTAGAACTCTCAGCATTTAAAAGCCTTGCCTTGCTCGAACAGGACTACGCTCCTGAAACAGTTACTTAAATATGAGACACAAAATAGCATCAAACATTAATTGAAATGATGATCGAGAATTTATTTTTGAGCTCTTACATACTTGTAGGTGTTAGTAAGATAGAGAGGGAGGGAAGGGAGTAGAACACATTGGAACAGAATTCAAAATTATATACAAAAACGACATAAAAAGGAATTAACACAATACTTTAACTGAGCTGATGGTTGGTTGGTTGGTTTGGATTTAATGGCACAAGGTCCAAAATAGGACATAAAGCGCCAACACTATGACTACAGCCGAAGAAAGAACATGTATAAAAGTGAGAGACTCGAAACAACATAGATTGCAAATAAGATTCTAACTCTTTTGAAGGATAAAAGGAAACGTAAAAGTGAGGAGATTTACATAAAAAGGGAGTTGATAAAGATGATATATAGAGATTACAAAAACGATGTAAAAACGTGATGAAAACTATGGTTGTATTAACTGAGCTAAAATCTTTTATGATTATGCAAAGAAAACAAGCCACAGACCTGACACAAACATGCAAATAAAAAGAGAATTAATTTTAGGATTCATATACACATATTTTATCGATATACAGTGACACATCTCTAACCGGTGACCCGGAGAAATGGCTATAGAGAAGTTTCATTGTATTTGCATTTTATCACTCAAAATTTACGATAGTAACTTTTGATCCACTGAGACTCAGTCTAAATAGGCTCATATTCAAGATGGGCCCGTTAATAGTCTTATGTAAAGACTAGTTGAATACCCGTGCTTCGCTACGGAGTACATTCAAATTAAATACAACGGTCAATGTATGCAATTAATGCAAAAAAATATTTATAATAAATACAATGGTCAATGTATGAAATTAATGCCAAAATATATATATATATATATATATATATATTTATAAAAAAATCGTAACGGATATTTTTATAGACAATTAATGTAGAAGATTTTTTTTCAAATTAAATCTAATAGAACATACTAAAGAATATTGTACAGTTAATGTAGTACACTTTGAGGAACATTTCTTTTACTGTATTTTAATATTTTTTTTTTATAATGTCCAATAGAAGCCACAGTAGAAGGAAAAAAATTGTTTTGTCTATTTCGTTGTTATACGCGTGACGCAAAATTAGTTTAAAGTATCACAAAAAGAAAAGAAACCACGTGATTAGCATTTTATAAGTTAAATTCTAAAAATTAATCTTTAAAAATTCACCAAAAATCAGAAAATGAAGGTACAGATTCGAAAAAGATTTCATTTTAAAGGAATTTTTATGATTTTTCTCGTGATATACATTTTATAACCCTCAGATTATTATTTTAAATACAATCTTTAGAAAAATTAAAAAAAAGCTTAAAAATTTAATTTAAAAAATTTAAGAATTTTTCAAAAATCTTTCTTGGTGCACCCCTACTCTATAAGAAAAATCGCCATGCAAAATTTCAGCCCTTTAAGTCCAGCGTTTGGTCTGTGAATTATCTGTCATTCAGTCAGTTACGGAACTGTTTTATATATATAGACTGGATTATTTTTATGAGGATTATTTTTATGATAAAAACGCACTACAGTAATTATCTGTTAGAAAGGACGGATGTTCTGTTGAAAAGGAAGATCTGTTGGTTGGGACGAGGTGGTCTTCAAGGAGCAGTGTTTCAAGTCGCGACCCTCTTCAGTGGTTTCCACTCATGGTGCGACCCCCCCCCCCCCCCCCAACCTTCTCAACGTCTATATTTTCATTAAAAAATATTTTAAGACATAAAGGAAGAACACTAAAATGCAGTTTCATAATTTAGTTCCAACTAAATGTGTAAATTAACATAAAAGAAATTTCTAAGAAAATTTTAGAAATGGATAGCTTTAAGAAACGTTCATTCCTCAGTCAAAGACGTGTGAGAGCAAGAACAGAATAGAACAGAACCTCGAAAAAAAATTCACCTATCGTATTAGTTCAGAATTATATAATAATAAAAATATAATAACTCTTACCTAAATATAATCACTTTATTCCGGTGGAGAAACTAAAATAGTAATGCCAAAAGTGACAGCACAGGCTGGTGGAAGACAAACTGACGTTTAGAATTTGTATACTATACGTAGTAAGTAATCACGATTTTCGGTTATCACCAAGTAAAGGTGGTAGATTTCTAACGGACTGGGTTTGCGCTTTGAATGAGACTTTTTCTTTTAAAAAATATCACGGCCTTAGAGTTTCATAGTAAATAAATATTGAAGAACTTTTTCAATAAGATTCTCTAAAAATTTATTTTGATTGAATAAAACAGTAGCAACCCCCTATAAAACACTTCGTGACCCATAGTTTGAGAACCCCTGTTCTAGAGATGTGAGTCGATTTTTACTGGTATAGAGAAACCGCAGTATCGGGTTTACTAAATGCTTGATGTAGAAAGTGCATTTACTCTGTCTTATTATTCTTTACGCTATTTAAAATTTCAGTCATCTAAAATGCACTCCGAAAATGAAAGTAAAGATAAATCTGAAAATATTTTTAATGAGCTAAAAAGCAACAGCAATATCTAAACAACCCCCAAAAAAGTCCTTTGACTTTTATTAGAGGAAATTTTATTACTACGTATACATTGCAATACGATAGTCCGCTAACAGGCGTTTGGACAAAGACTGTAAAATTTCTCATTATCAAAGGATTTTTTTGTTTCTTCAAATCTCAACAGCATGACAGATTTGAAGACAAAAGAAATTAATAAAATTTTTACATTTGTAAGCTATAATATTAGAGAAATGACTTCATACAAGTTCAGATATAGAATAAAGTAATTACAACTGTAAATACTTACCAGTAAAGTTATTTGCTGAAACTACCCATTATATTTTTAAAAGAGGGGTTTTTTATTTTTGGTTATAACGGTTTTAAAGTGTAACAGCATGAAACAAAAAGCAGAAGCTGTTTCTACCTTGAGGTAGATAATATGTGAAGTAAATTGCAAGGCTTCCTAGAGAAAGGTGGCTCAGGTTGAAACGTCTAAGAAACATATGGAAATTTTAATATATCATCCGCTGAGCAGAATCGAACACTAAACCTAAACAACCGCTTCTTTAATGTCTACACAGCCATTCTAGCAGCCGTTTTATATTTTACTGTATAAACATTTTTTATTGGTAAATGCATACTATGCATGTAAAAAACTTACTTATCTTTCGATGTTTGATAACTTATACAGATGAAAAATCAATTTATATATATGATATGCTTATCTACTAGACCATTTTCGTTATTCTCCTAGCCTGTTTTTTTACGCTTTATCAGTAAAATAATGCTTATTAAATCAATGTTTCTATTAAAGTTATCCTAGCCTTAATTACTCAAATATGCAGAAATCTTTTTTTGGCTTTGTTGTGTAATCAAAATGAAGGAAAACAGATGCGTCGATGCTCACAAATGATTTTATTTTCCAGCGAGCTAACGAAAATTATACCCAGACAGTTTTATGCTCGACGGATAAAAAAAGTAGCAAGTTTGTACTTATAAAGTACCTACCATCGATCTAGTAATAGATAAGACGTCGAAAATTCAATTTAAAAATAAGCTCTTGTCGAACCTTTGCATAGAAGTTATCCAAACTCGAAGAAATTCCAAGGAAAGGCTATTTTTACTTTATTCTAGGATGCATTTGGGAGAATAGAAGATTTTGATATTGAACAAAGAATGTAGGACCCTTGTGTTGTTCTTGATATCGTTTTCTCAAGGAGAGAAGATGTCTCGTCTGTTCATTCTTGCCCAAGCAGAAGCTATTTATAGAGAAATTTTCAAATAGTAATTTTATTATGCATACATTATTAGATACCTTTGTTGAATAAATATGAGGCATGTGTAAAATTGTATTCTCATTCAAGATAAAAACAGTATTGATTTTTTGTCACGTATTCTTTGTATCAAACTTCAATTTAAATATTGATTGAAAAGGTAAATAGTATTACATGCCTTATCTTTACTACGAAGCATCTATAAATTACTCGTTCAAAGCTTTAAACAGCTAAGTACTTTCTTCACTCGGATTCTTACACCTACCAACCAAAAAAAAATGTAATGCTGGTTAAAAAACGTATACTGAAAAAAGTAAAGAACAAAAAAGTCTTAAATGAAATTCGAGTATTTTTAGTGTAACAAATAGTTTTTATCTCTTTTAATGAGAACAATGTGTATAAAATTTCACGAACATTTAAAAATCATTTTAGGTCTTGCTTTAACGTAACGTTTGGTTTTTTATGTAATAACTATTGCACTAACCCCTTAGACATTATCTTCGCTTAAAAACCTCTGAACCTTCCTTTAATATCTTCTGTTTAATTTCAATGAAAGTATAAAAGAGTTCTTTTAAATCGAGCGAAAACGATACTTCATGAATCAAACATTAAGAGAGAGGAGATCAGATGTTGCGTGAAATATCCAATTTCAAATCGTCGAGACAACGAAATGAAATCCTATTTCCATTAAACCAAAAACTGTTTAGTGTCCAAAAGTAAAAAAAAATATGGTAAACTGCTGAACATAATGAGAGCCTTCGTATGAGAAGTGAGAGGTGAAGAAAATAAAAGGTGCATAGATATAAACAAAAATAATTCTCCGGCACGAATCGAAGTAGTATCTGAGTGGCGTCTTTCAGGTTCTGAACTTGATAGAGGCTCAAAATTTCTGAAACTCGAAAAAGTTCTTTTTTTAAAATATCCGTTCATTCCTTTTCCCAACGGAGTATTGACCCGATCTTTGATGGCTCGCAGTGTTTCTCCCTCGAAGCTATCTTATTCATCATGTACTATTGACAGAGATCAGAAAAACTTATTACTCAGAATTTAGAAGAAAAAAAGATTCGTTTTTTTATTAGGTATCTGATCATTTTTTTAAGCTACTCACGTGGTTTTTTGGTTCTTTTTGCTATGATTTTAAAATTATTCCATTATATATATATATATATATATATATATATATATATATATATATATATATATATATAATGGAATTATTTAAGTACCGAGGTCACTGCTCGGGGTTTCAAATGACACGAAAATATCAATAAAATTCTATGACGAGTCCAATGCAAATTGTATTTATATTATATACCACAGAATGACGTGTTCTACTGTTAGCAAGTGTTGTGGAGACAACATCTATGTTATTAAAACTGTAGAACATTGTTGTAAACATAAATCTCCCCTGTTTACAGAATACAAATAAAGGATTGACTTCCAAAATATTAGTGTCCATATATGGTGTGATTATAAGTTCAGGACAAAAAAAAATGAGAGAAATTAACGCCCTTACACAAAGGTCTTTACAGTAACTATGACATGGGCTTTAACTTATTATAACCAGGAATAGTAAGGAATTGTAACCAGGTCAGCCTGTTAAAAATCTCATTTAAGCACCTTGACCACGGGTAAATCATTACTAAAAAACTTGCCTTCGAAATATTTTGCACTGCTAGGAGACAGCCAGTGGAACTATATTTATTTAATTATAAGTCAAATACTTTGTATTAGGATAAGTGTTAAAATACAAAAATATTTGAATTATGACACTAAAAGGAACTAAAAATGAAAAGAAACTAGCATAACCAGGCCAAATTCTTTGCACTAAAAATTCTAAATATTTTATTTAAGTTACTATGACCACGAACGATAATTAAGTCTTGGGTTACATTTGCTATTAGGAAAATAAAGTCTTTCTTCAGAGCGGATTTTATTAGCTATAAACCTCTGGTATGGACCACTTAATTCAAGGACTCTTTTTTTTATCTTCTTGTTCCCGACTCACATAGTTGGAACATTTTTTGTTCCTTCCTGCCTAACGATTTCGTGCGGCGAGTGAAATAGATATGCACCGAGCGCACGACACTACTTGCTAAGCTGCATACAAGAAAAGGTCCAGATCAATAACTGGAATTTTCACTTTCTTTCGCCAAATCCTAGATAAATGTCGGTACTAAAAGTCCGCTACTGAAACTCGGGAAAAGTTGTAAATATCAATCGCTAGTCAATAAGAATCATGATAGCAAATAGCGCTTTGTCTGTTACGGCGTCGAAAGTCCGGACCGGTTTTAGGAAAGCCGTTCAAGAGGCTCTTCCTAAAACACCCACACCTGTCAAACGTAAGTGTTGTTCTTTAATTCTCTTTCTGTCAGAAACACTGAAGAAACACTGGAAAAATTGCATTCTTTTCTTGAGATATTGCAGGTTAGGTCCTCTGATTCATGTGCTGAATTTAAACTCTTAAAATTTGAGATGGTAATTTCCTATTTATTCTCTCGAAATCGTTAAATCAATGACTCTGCTCATTTGTAAACAAATTTTATTTTTGAGCTAATTAGCTACATTTTGTAGCACAGTAGCACCCGCGAAACGCTTCGTAATTGCCCGTCTAATTAATTACTCTCTGGAGCTGATAATTTTCTTTACTTCCGGTTGATTATTCTTCATAACGGGTCAAAACAAAATCTCGAAACGTGACGTGTTCAGATGGCTTACGATATTAATTCATGATGACATTCGGAACTGTGACTAATTAACGTTCAGCAAAATTCATCAAAACGCACCAAAATCAGCTCTCTATTTGGAGATAAATATAGAATCACTTCCGAAATTTTTATCCAAAATAAATTACTGTGCAATTTCGGTATTTTGTGATATAACAAGCTTATAACTGAGATATGCTACGACTGTTTTTTTTTAATTTAATATTTTCAAGTATTATTTCCATACTGAGTCCTAAGAGTCACTTCTACTGCATTAATCAGTATTGCACGAGCACTTGATTAACATTTATAATTGAAGTAAATGTGGTTTGAATTAATTAGTTTTAACTAAACAAAACCATATATATATATATATAATTGAAATATGTTATAACTATGTAATAACACTGTAAACTATGCACTATCGCTGTTAAAGAAATGTCTCTGAACTGACTATAAACAGACTATGAAATGAAACAGTGTACATACGCTAAAGACTTTCAAAGTAATACTAATGCAATATAAATCATAGTATTGTTTACATTTGTATATAATACTAATGATGAAATTACATTAGTATTATATACTACTGTAAATAGTACTAATCTAAAGACTTATAAAACCACGTATAAAGCAATTATTTTACAATGAAAGGGATCTCTTGAAACGGGAATAAAAAAATTTTTAAAAATCTTTAACAGTAAGAAGTATCTTGTTACTAACATCCAGTCATAAGCTGTTTATCACCAAATGCTTCTATCTCCAAATGAATCTATGCTATAGTTTACAGTATTTTTATAGACAAATTTGCCTGGAATTTAGTGTATATCTCTAATTAGGCGAAAATATTTTGTGTAAAATATTACCCTGAATTAATAAAAATTTAACACACAGCTTGTACATTTCCTACTATGGAAAAAACAATCTTTACATAGAAAGAAGACAATAGAGGTATTTTTTAAATCCAGCGTTCTGTGGATCTTAAATCACATATACTCCGAAATGTATTCATCTTTCTTCAATTATTTTTTCTAATTTATAATAACTTATATATTAAAGTACATTTAAAATGTATCGGTTGAATTTGAAAAGAGTATTGGAATTTATTATGCATATTTTTAATTAGGATTGAATTTAATATTCCTTTCAGTAAAGCTTAATTCCCATTGGGTATGAATTTTTATATAGTCAAGAGCTGGTTTTACAACTTAAAAATATGTTTTGGTATTCCAATAAGCCCTTTTCAACGGGAAAAAAATCCAACTATATATAATTCTAAGATTCGTTTCATCTCCGATGTATCAACTGGAATTATTTTAAATAAAACAATTTTCTTCAATTGAAAGTTTTCGTTTACCAGAAGTTTTATTTATGACGTACTCTATCCTATGTGGCCGTACTTGTAAAAATTGTATTTTCGATTCGTTGTGAATGGTATATCTACGCCTATTTGTTTATGTTTTTGCTCCATTATCATAGATTATTAACTCTAAACAAGGGAACGCATTTTTTAATCATATTTTTCCTTTAGATGGAGTAATTTACGTGATTGAAATAAATGCATATCTACATTTTTTTTCTTCACATCACATTATTTCGGTTGACATATTACGCTTTTGTTAAGTTTTCAAGTATTCAAATTTAACAAAAAGTTTTGAAATTTTACGAAGATTTGAATCTCAAGCAAACTTTGAAGCTGAAGCAAAGAAGATATGTTTTTCTGTTATTAACACATTTAAATAATTGAAAAATTCTGAATCAGTTCAAAATATTGAAATTCTTTCCACCTAAATGGGTTATTGGCAAAATATTTAGACCGTAGGCCATTTAAACAAGGCTCATGCAAACTCATTGAACCATGAGGATGTAATGTGCATTGGAACACATAAAATGTGATATATATATATATATATATATATATATATATATATATATATATATATATATAAATCTTGGCATCTGTCTTACATGTTTGTATGAATGAGTATCAGGTTTTGTTTTAGCTTATTTAATATGGATGGAAAAAGCCAGAGGAATTGAGAGTTGAACAGACTTTATCCTTCGAATCGACATTTCATGTTTTCACCCTACCTCTCTCATGAAATAATGGGGTGAGAAGATTTCGTTCTCTGGTTTTCGTAGAAGTAAAATTCTATTAGTCCACACTCCAACGCTTTCTCGTCCAGGCTATTATGTTTCTATTGCACTATGAATGTATTCATATAACTGTTTCTATGCCCCTCCTGATCTTTAGATGTGATCTTGAGAGACTTTAATGTTAAATTTAACATAAACGTACAGGTGTGTAATCTATTACACTCACTCTAATTTTTTTTTTAATTTTCTCATTTAACTAGGTTGGTTCTTTGTAGAATCA
This sequence comes from Dolomedes plantarius, assembly GCA_907164885.2. NCBI lineage: Eukaryota > Metazoa > Arthropoda > Arachnida > Araneae > Dolomedidae > Dolomedes > Dolomedes plantarius. The sequence continues at coordinate 48,603,877 of OU015501.1, read as the reverse complement.
GTATGTAAATTACGTATTTTTATATAGGAATCTTGTTTAATATTTTTTGAATGATAAAAAATATGTTTAGTAAATGGTGATTCAAATTCAAAAAAGAAATAACAGAAGTTATAAAATAGTCTGGAAATAGACAAGTTTTCCTGTTGTTTTAAATCCAGGTTTTCCTTCCCTTTTTAAGTTTCAATATGTCTTGTCTTATGTGCAGTCTAAGTTGCTGAATGCTGATTGCTGCTTGTTCCTCTTGTATTAAATACTGATAGGAAACAGGTGACACAAGAACACACAGCATCTTAAATTCCACATTAAAAATAAAGGGGCAACAACTAGTTTCGAACTAGTGAATAGTTAATCATAAGGCCGAGGAGCATTTGATGTAATTGTCTCTATGGACAAATCACAACTGCCCAAAGGCTTCTTAAAATTCCCAAATAACTGGGGATTTACGGAAGTTGCATGTTCCTGTGTTGTGTTTCAGCAAGTTTCCTGTAAGGTATAATTCTCATTTATTTTGGGATCTTTATTTTGTATCATCATCTCTTTCATATAAATTTTCCTGTATGGTTTTGCATTTATGTTAACTTTCTTTGTCCCTTTCTCTTTTTAATTTTGGTTTGTTTTTCTTTGTGTATGATTCAAAATTTATTAGATTTTATTATCCCTTACCTTTACATGCGAACACATGTCTACATTAAATACCTCAATCACCGTAACTTTCTATTTAAATGTAGACGTTGTAAAATCATCCCTAAATTCATTTCCTTCAAATGCTCTTTAAATAGTTCTTTTAGAATTTCTGAAGCTATTTCTCGAGCAAAATGTTTGATTTCCTGCCCCGTAATTCAGGCTGCTAGACCATAAATTGCCCCTTTTCAGAATGCATTTTACCATTTATTTTTATTTCTTAGAAGGAAAAAAACTTTCCTCGTTTTTTATCTTAAATAGACTAAATAAAAAATTAAATTTTCTTTTAAAACGCATGCTTCTTTATGTAAACTTGCCTAATTCTAAATCCAATTCTCAACTCATAATCAATTTGTTGTCCCATAATCAATCTGTGATGGGTTTTTTACAAACTTCCTGTAAGAAACTGGCGGCACAGTTTTCTTGAAAAGTCGATGTAAACATGCAACTCTCTGAAAGTTCAATGAAAAGTCACTTTATGTATTAGGGCTTAAAAACGCCCTCACTCGCTCTTAAAAAACACAGCTATGCGTGCACTGTTATTTTCTGACTATCTGACTAATATTTACTATTACTTATAATTCTTATTAAGCAAATCAATAGCATTGTATCAATACATAAATCCCTTAAACAAAGGTAGAGACTCACGATTTATGGTATACTTGCCTACATGGAAAGATGAAAAGTATACCTTTTGTTTTATATGACCACTTACTCTGATAAGGTATCCACAAAATTTTTATGGGGGTATATTAATATTTTTTCAGGCTCACAGATGGTCGAAATTTCAGTGTACGTAGTTTATACCACTTGGAATATTGTTATTAACTAAATATACGAATAATATCATAGAGATAAAACGAGAAGAGGCGAAGTTTAGTATGCGTTAGTAGCTCATGTAATTAAACGATGAAGCTCTTTAAAATCCCCCCCCCCCCAAAAAAAAAATGGTGGAAATTCTTGCAAAGAAAAAAATTGATTTAAGTTGTCTAATAAAACTAAATTACCAGATTCTGTTATCAATTATTGGTATGTAATCTTATTACTTAAAATACTTTATACAATAAATTTATCCAAAAATATTCATTGTCATCAAATTGCAAAATATTTATGTTAAAAATTTCATTATATATCAATGATGAGATTTATTTGAATAATTCATCAAAACGTCATTTTCCTTATGGCCCATTTGTTCTTTATTGTTTTTTTTTTTTTGCAACTTTGGTTCAACACAAAACTAATTACGCAAGGAAGTCAATATCAAGAGATTTCAAAGGCATATGTTGAAAAGTAATCATCATACTTAACGGATTTTAAAGGATTTATACCCCGAAAAAGCTAATTGACAAATGAACCAAGGAAATGCGCACTTATTCTCACCGCATAAAATTCTTATGTGTATTTTCATATTGTCAAGTCATTAACTTTTATTAATAATGGTATAAATTCTCAATAATGTTCCCATTTAGTGTTCAAAACATTTTCTTGACATCTGAAAAAAATTTTATTGATTCATATACACGGTGTTCAAATGGATTTGAAAAATTTTAATTTATACATAATTTACCAATGTACAACTAGTATGTTCTAATCTATCTCCCAACGGCGAAACACTTTAATTTACGCAAACATATGGATAAGTAAGCATGATTTGTCCAAGACATCTTGAAATGTTTCTGGCTAATTAAAGGATGTAGTTAAATGCACTCTAAAACAAAAAAAAAAGTCGACGCACCAAGAAGGAATTGTCCGATTGTGACAAAAATTGGTGGATGTGTTGAACATGAACAGAAAAAAAAAGATTAAAATTTCAGAACAATCGAATGATTTATTCCAGAGTTTGATCACTACAAAGTGAGGAAGTCAATACGGCGTTGGTCCACCTCTGGCCTGTGTGCAAGCTGTCACTCGGCGTGGCATAGACTGATAAAGTTCCCGGATGATGTCCTGCGGGATTTCTTGCCAAATAGTCTCCAACTGTGGGGCTAAATGGGCACCATTCACTGTCTTCCCCGTTTTGTTGTGGTCCTAGATCGACAGCTCTCATTCTGACGCTTAAATCTGCCGTTGTTGACCTCCTCTTGCCAGCATCGTCTAATCGCTGCATCACTTTGATCCAGATGTCAAGCAATTCTTCGATTTGCCCAACCTGCTTCTTTCCATCGGATGACACGACCCCTTTCAAAATCCGAAATATGCTCTTAATGAGCACGAATCCTTCTGCGAAGCCTTGTTACAGTCGACGTTTCCACAGTAGAAGTGCAACAGAAATTTTGAACATCAGATCGAGAATCGCTCTTTACATATACCTGCTGGATGCGCAATTCTGAAGCGCTGGAGCTCTCACTATTCATTCTTTGGATACCAGAATTTAATCATTTGCCTGTTCGGTCGAAACATCTTTGCATATGAAATTTCATTACAAATGTACAACTCCTTCTGGGTGCGTCATTTTTTTTTATACAAAGTGCAGTCGATTTACGGTGAAGTACAAAATGCTGGTCACTTTGTGCTTATATAGATAGAAATTTTTTTGCTAATTATTAACTTCTTTGAAACTCAAATATTTTATTTTTGATGTTCCTCAAGAATTTGGGCCCAACTTTTGATATACTGCTTTTCTCTCATTGCTAAGAAGTTTCCTCAAAGATTTGTCTTGATTTAGTTTTTCTTTCACGGAAAGAAAAAAAGAAAATTCGAGTCACTCATTTCATTTTACTCAACCTCGATTAAAAGTTGAAAGGAAGTACATGTATCAAGTTCCACGCCAAAACACAAAACGGGTTTTAATACCTCGAAAGAAAAGACTTTAAGGGGTTTTAGGAAATTCTAAAACTTCACTAATACGTTACATGCATTTAAACGCTAAATGGAAAACAAGTAATTTAGGAATTCCTTTTGAAAGTATAACGCTAGAATGATGAAATATTTTCAGGAAACACATGAATACAAAATTATCTTTGTGAATCCATCAACTTCTATAAGATATATTTGTTACATGTAAATGACTGATATACCTTATACGAGTGTAGTTTTCCCATGAAAAATGCCTGTATAATACCCAGAGAATATCTAGAAAAATTTTAATGCCATTAATAGGCGTAAAGTATTATATTCTCCTCAAAAATATTTTGTCTGAGTATTTCGGGTTATGGGAGTCGAAAAAGAAAGTTCTCCCGTAAGCATTCATTTATTTTCTTGTCTTTAAACATTGTGTAGAGCTTTTTGAATAAAACTGAGAGGAAAGTGTGTTTCTATGAGGATGACACAGCTAGATAAAAAACACTTTTATGCCGGACTGTGTATTATGCTGTACATCTGCACTTGAAGTTCATTCATTTATGAAATGAATTTTTCATTATTTACTATCTTGAAGAGGATATATCTAAAAATCTACGCTAGGTATCACTATGAATTTTTTACAGCATTGATTTTGTTTAACTTACATTAAACGGTGTTCAGGATTTTTCATTTAGCAAACAAATTATGAAAAGTTTCCTTTAATCAAAAATCCCATTGCACTTTATTTTGTACTTTAAAGTAACTAGAAACTTATATACACATCATCATTTTTATAAATCCAGAAGAAAAATTACTGAATAACCTATCCAATGCACAAGAGGGAAAAATTGCAAATAGAACTAGTGAGAAACTTTACTTATAAAAACTGAACACACGTTTAAAATTTGAAGTGTTGATATTTTTAATATGCATAATTATCTTTTTTAAAAAGATTCTTAATGAAAAAAATTTCAAAATGTGTGTAAATAAAAAAAAACTTTATGTCAGAATCCCTTAGAAACTTAAAAAAAAATTGAACAACACACGAATAATATTATTAACGTGAAACTTGTGGAAAACTTATAACAGGACCACAGAGCTTCTTAAAATCTACTTTAAAAAGTTAGAATAGTTTCAAATTTCTAGCTAATTAGTATGGTTAACAGGCTGGGGAGATTTAGGTACGAATCTCTCTATGGAGAAATCCCAATGCATTTGTCTATAGTGTGTTCTCTCCCCTGATGAAGAACCATATTAATTAGTTCAAAATTTTTAGTGTATCTTATTTCCATAGTGTATTTTTAGAAGTTGTGTGTTTCTGTTAACCTACCGGTAACTCAAATTAAAATTTCCATACTTAGAAAAATAAAGGAGGAAGAGAAATGTTATAAAATTTTCTGGGCCCATTAACCAGAGAGAAAATTCCAAAAATATTAAAGTTTTTAAGATTCTTTGATTAAGAAAATTTGAGTTTGTCTTTGAGCAATGGAGTGCAAACTAAGTTAGTTTTAGAACATGTAATCCGTGAAAAAAGAGAATATTTATCTCCATAAGTCAAGATAGTTATCACTTTATATGAACTCTCCTTGCTTCGAAATCTGTTTTAGAAAAAATATGAAAATGCTGGCAGCATTTCGTGATGACGAACCCCGAACAGGATTGCGCTCAGAGGGTTGAAGAGACAAGTAGCTCTATTCAAACAAGAAAAGCACGTATGTCATCACTAGCATTGGATGGATTTCCAACCAGCTGTCGTTGAAGAATAGAATGAGACAGACTTATACTAAGAAGGAGCAATGGCCATAGAGTTCCACACACTACGTAGTAATCGTTCCGGATTTTTTTTTATATTCTATGCCTGTAAACAAACCACAAACTATTGTCATATACTAATGCTGCTATAGTCCAACAAGATTTTGTGCTGGATTTCTATCATCTGAGGCTGACGAAGCCTAGCCTCGAAACAATGCCTGTAAAGATGAAGCTCACGTAGACAAATCTCCCATTTTCCTGATAAAAAGAATTAATAGCAAAAAGTTGCATCTTAGCTACAGGGAGTACCTGGTCGTTTCGAAAACTTCTTTTTCATTCTCCAAAAAAGTCAAGGTACAGTTCAAATTTGCGGCAACGTTTTTGGACGGGCCCTTTTTCTTCGAAGAAAATTCTTCATCGGGGCATTTGATTTGCGCAGTAAATGGTGAAAGTTAGTCCAAGATATTGCAGAAAATAGAAATTCCCCAATTTAAACCATTGCGATGTCTCAGACAACTTATTTTGGAATAAGACAAAGCCTCTGTCTAAATTGCATCTTTAGTTTAAAAGCTCCCACGGCAGGATTTTGCGGAGTAAAGAATGATGAACAGATCCTTCTTAGCGCATAGCCGTCATTCTCACTTGATCTCAGCCCTCACTTATCGCTGCCTGAATTGCATGATGTAAAAAAGTTAAGTCTAGTACATCATGACATCAAAACTTTTAAGAAGTTTAAAAGATAAAAATCACACTGAGTGAAACATCACTAAAAGTTACTTGCACTCGGTGTCACAGAGAGTAATTCACTGTAAAATCATTTGCCCAATACGAGGATCAATACACGAGACAGTGCTTGTTATCCCTTTACAAAAGTCTGAAGCTCATTGAATATTTTTATACACAGTGTCGAAACCTTCAAGCCATTATTTTTCACATCTTCGAAATTTTGAGCTATTTGTATTAGTGCTCCAATTTTTTTCTTCACTGCCTGAAATGAATGTACTCTGAATTTTATGGAATTTCATCAAATGATTATCTATCTATAAGGTTATAATTAACGATATTTTAATTTGTGTTTGTAGATACATATTTTTTGTGACAAAGGTACCAAAATTAGTGTTGAATGACTAAAATATCCAAGTATGAAAAATCTCCAGGTACTGAAAGTTGCCAAAAGAAAAGTTATTTTAAAAAGGTATAAGAAAGCATTCAACTGTTGCATTTATCACCAAATTTCTTAAAGTGTATTAAATAGCAATACAGTCTATGAATCAATCAATTACAATGCATAAAAATATTGTTTATGTGGTTTAACATCTTGCTCTACGATTAGTTCTCATATTACATTAAAATGTTCATATGTAAAAAATATTATTGTTGTACTATAATAAATAAAAACAGTAAGTATTTATCCATTTGAAACTCTTTCCCCTAAAATAAATTCACCTTTTCGACAAACTCTTGAAATGAATATTTAAGATTTGAAAGCTGCAAATTATCATACGTTATCCCATGTAAAATTACACATTTTTGTAATTGCTAAATAACCTTATCACCTAATAATAGTTCTAAAAGTATGTAAAATACAATTCTCCACTTCAGCACTCAAAAATTTTTCATTGGGAAATCTTTCAATGTTTCTCTATCTAACATTACTCTAGATTTTTTTGCCTGTAGTGAGCTAAACCAGAGGAATTCTGGAACCCAATTTGTGTTTAAATGTGGACAGAGTAAAATTAAGTCTTATTGTGTGTTCCCTGATTAATAAAAGGATTTTTCAAGATTTCAAAGACTCATTATTTACAAGTTGAAAGAGGTGCGAAGTTTTTCCTCGCGTCACGTGACTAATTTAAAACCCCTTTTCTTTTCTTTGAAAGTGTTCACTTATTTGTGTATTTTGGCTTTATACAAGAAGAGATTAATCTTGGAACTTTTGAAATTCTATACTTTATTAAAAGTAGGGTCTTCCTAACAAAATTTAGTTCCTTATAAAAAAAGTTTGTTTTTAGAGTAAAATACGACATCAGAATGATGTCAGTTTCAAATGATATTTATCACCTGCTAATAACTAAAATACTATTATTTGGATCCCTTATACTATATCATGAACACCAGTTGAAATTAAAAATAGAAATAAACATTTTGAACCCATGACGTTAATACAGTTAGGGTAAATTATAATACTTTATTTTTTCTTTGGTTCCATTTTTTAATTCTCTCTATACTTTACTTTGATCCTGTCATGTTTCCCTTTGGCTATATTTCAGGTGACACGCAACGTCGCCGTAATCGAATTTTATAAAGTATAAAGAGTTGATTCAGTTCAACATTTAGAAGGACGTTCATTTTTAAATAAACAAAGAGGTAGTGTAGATAAAACGAAACCAGTTGTTAAAACTTTTGGGATATGTAAAATACTATTGTCAAGAAAGATTTGAACTGTTACATTGACGGTTACGTTTAGGTTATCGCTGAAGACTTTTACTTTATCATGGCTACTCAATAATTTCAGAATAACACCTGTCGTTACTATCGAACTGAAAAATGTTACAACATTATAGAGCAGGGTTTCTCAACCTGGGATTTGCGATGACATGTTACGGGGATAGCGAAATAATTACAACTAAACCCGTTAAAAAAGGAATAAGATAACATATTATGAGAGAAAATAACACGTTTGTTATAAGCACATTTTTAATAAGAAGACATTTGTTCTAAAAGCATATAAATACAACATATATTTAAAAGAACACATTTTATAATGCAGTCAAAAATCAATTTTTTAAATGAATGAAAAATTAATGTGATAGTTGCGTTTGTTTTTCTTTTGAAAGTTTCTCCATACGTGGATCCAAATTAGAAACACACAAAAGCAAATTGTTTTCGAGTGATAAAGGACGATTCCAGCATTTAAATTTTAGCACTACCATAGACGGAAAGCCCTTTTCACATTGATTATTTATTATTACTTTTATTAAGTTTTGGTCTAGGGGGTTGCAAAGTAGTCAAAAATTAGTGTACTGCGTAGGTAAAAAATATATTTCTTTTTTAATTTACTTTAATTTAAGTTAATTTAAGGAAACTGGTTCTGAAACCCGAAATTACTGAATTTCTTGTGAAGATTTTATGATTTTAGTTTCAATTTTAGTTAAAACTAGATTATAAATGTGTCGAAGATTAGATTGCACAATTTTATGTAATATAAAATACAATCCTGTTTATAATTGCAATAAATAAACCTTCTTTTGAAAACTTTATACGAAATAAATCAATAAAATAAATGACGCCCGATCTTTTGACCCCTGAGATGGTCTGAGGATGATCTAGTAGTTAGCACTGTAGGTGTGCTTAAGACAAAGAGTTCTGGATAGTGATAAGGTGTGAACCATGGTAAGATTGTTTATTCCCATTAAAATGTTGTTTTTGTAACCTAGGATTAACTTTTATCAAATCCCCAGTTCTACAACTATTGTAACCGGGTTTTGGGTTCCATCAATTTTCCCCGAGTACCCGGATAACCGGTTCTGCAGAAGATGATGGTATGGAGCCGTGGTGCAATGGTTTACACCCAGGTACAGAAAGGTGGATTCCTTTCCATGGCCAGCCTGCTATATTTTCAGAGAAAAAACAGTTTTAGGCGTAGAAGTGTGGGATTGAGAGAGACCGTTATAAAGTTCAAATCATCAAGTTTCTAGATTTGGCATTTCCAGTAACAAGTTACTTTACTCCAAACCAGTTGCTAATTTTTCTATATTTTGACTGATCAGAAAGGAACACTAATTGAATTTAAATTTATTCAATAAATTTCTACATATTAAATTCTGTGAGTTTGGCTGAATTAATTTTAAATTTTGGAGTCAGGTAGGCTAATTGGAACCCCCAATGAGCTATTTTGCAAATATTTGATTTCTGTTCGTGCAGCAAATTAACCTAAAATATTTTAGTATCCTGGAATTTTTTTACATACGAACAAAGAAAAGCACTATCAGAAACATGTAACATTTAATGTTATAACCTCTTACTGATACAACTATTAAATTTTCTTCTAAAACTTTAATCCTTTAAAACCTTACTGTAGTAAATGTCCTCCCATTTCGAACGGAATTTATTTTATGACATAAAAGTGTATAAGCAAATAAATTGATAGTTTTTTTATATTTTATCCTCTTTATATTATACTAGATTATGAATAACGATAACAATACTTCGAATTAATATATTAAGAATAAATGACATATATGACATTCTGTGATAAATTGAGCACTGTTCTTAAACAATACTAACTCATTGTTTGGTATTTCCTAAAAAATGCTTCTACGACAAAAAGTAGGTCAATAGAATTTTATTCAAATCTTGAAAAACTGATTTTGTTTGTTGCTTTTGTAAAGAAAATATATAATCAGAAAAAAGGAGGTCTATTTTTTAGTCGAAATAAGTTAAATTTTTGGAGAAAATCTGAGTCTAATACTGCTGCTATATTTTAATCACGTCTTTTACAAATCGACAAATAAATAACTATGCATTTTATTTACTTTATATGTATAGGACACCAAAAAATGAGTAAAAATGCAGTAAATTTGTGAGGTTACACTACCGGATTCAGGTTTTGCGAACAGCTGAACTCATTGGTTCAATCGGCTGGAGGTCCTTGGTTCGGATGCAATGCAATAGCATTTTATAATATTATTATTCAAAGGATTTTGATGAAAATTGCTATTACGTTTTGCTATGTCAACTAAATAAAATAGGTGGATTCAACCAAGATAAGGACGTTTATCTACCGCTATTCGGAAGGGGGGCTATCAGAGTACTACTGCGGTTTGCCGAATCATGTTTTCCGATTCATTAAGCAGGAGGACGCAAGTTCGAGTCCACATGTGTATTTACCCTTGTCGTTAGCGGTGTTGTACTAAACTGTTTTAGTATTAGTATTTTAAAACTATGTTTTCACAGTTAAATAAACTTTACGGTTAAATGCGTTACGGTAGTTACCCTTTTTTTAAGCTTTGACTGATGACCTTGACCTATTTTAAGTTTCTTCAAAAGAACGACTTTAATTGTTATATAGCTTTATACTTGTTTCCTTACTGATCTGTGTGAAATTATTAAAATGAATTACAACCTAATTTACGACTTAAAACTAATAGTTATTAAAAGGACATACGTTATTTAGTTTAGCTACTGTGATGGAGGTAACGTCCTCAAAAATTCAGTTAAGACCAATTCATAAACGTCCTCGCAAATTGTAACTTTGCTCCAAAATTCAGTTATTTTTTTCAAAAATTTCTTCAATTATTCTGCAAAACATTTTTACTCCTCTTATTATTTCTGTCAGAAAAACACATTGAAAGTACATATAATGTACATATATATACAAAGAAGAATGTCACTGTTTTAAATTATTTATACGTAGGGATACGTAAATTTCGCATAAAAAATATCGAAATTTCGCAACAACAAAAAAATACATTACATAAAATTTCGCATTTATTCGCAAAAAATATATAAGTTCGAAAATTTCGCATTTATTAAAAGAAATTGCAATTTTACGTACTTGGATAGGTAAGTATCAAAATTTTTGGTTAAAATCTAGCATTGTAGTAGTCTCCACATTATGCTCCTTAAGTCTTTGCCTTCTGTCACTAATTACAGAGGCTGTTCGCACATTTTTTAGACGATTTTGGTAAGCGATAATAAAAAATCGTTTGCTGCAAAAGAAATAATTGCAATTGTACTATGTTTTTAAAAGTCAAAATTATCGTTTGCGGCTTGAAAGTTTTGTTTTTATTCAAAATGGCGTTTTTAACAAAGCAGTGGTTCGAAGGCTACATTTATGCTCTTTCCGAAGAGAAATATGCATACTCCGTTATCCAAAAACGATGTGAGAGTCATGGTTTTGTGATATCTAAAGCGTCGATAGGTAATATCGTCAACAAGAAAAGAAAAAAACGTCAAATTGGAGCCTCAAGTGGGACAAAAATTCCAAACAAGTATCCAAGGAAAAAACGGACATCTTTGACTATTGCAAAGGTACGTTGTTTAATGCTAAAAGAAAATCCCCCTAGTCAAAGGACAGTTGCAAAATCATTAAAATGCTCGGTGTCCACTGTAAACAAAATGATTAACGTTGATTTAAATCTTAAGAAAGTGAAAAAACGCAATGTGCATCGTCTTCTTCCAAATCATATCGCTGAGCGCAGGACACGCTGCAGAATTCTATATGAGAAACACTTATCCAAAGAAAAATGGAAAACAACTGTCACAATAGATGAATCATGGGTGTATTTAAATGATTGCAACAAAAAAAGAGCCATTTATTATCATAAAAGGGGAGAAAAAAGTACATGGTTCAAAGAATCGAAAGAAAGTTTTTCTAAGGGATTCATGATTGTTGCTGGTTTTTCTTATAATGGCAAGTTAAAAATAAAGAGAGTGGAAAAAAATGTCAAGATTAACTCCAAATGCTAGCAGGAACATATTTTATCGCCAATTTTTCTGAATGAAATACCATCGCTTTACCCACAGGGCCATCAATCTGTGAGACTCCATCAGGACAAAGCTAGCAGTCACACATCAAAATCCACTGTAAATTTCCTAAAAGAAATGGAACAAAAACCTGGTATCAAGGCCATACCCTTCACTGATATCCCTACTAAATTTCCCGATGTATCACCTGTGGATTTTTGTGCTTTCGGACTTTTAAAATCTGTATTATCCAAACGTCGACCCAAAACCCTTACAGGACTCTGGAAAGCTGTTTCAGGAGGAATGGGATAGAATACCTCTTCTGACACTTCAAAAGGCATTATTATCCTGGAAATTGCGGTGTCGAAAGATAGTTCAGAATAAGGGATGTCAAATAGAACATTTAAAACACAAGAATTTTATGTAATTTAGTTTTGTGAATACAATATACATCGTCTAAAAAATGTGTGAACAGCCTCTGTACTATGTTGTACATCCTAAAATATCTCAGCATCTACTCAGTTAACGGGGCTTATAGAACCTTTGTATGACTGACTTTGCAAAGTTAAGGTAGCAGCATTTCGATGCAATTTAAATATGTATAACATCAACAGGAGTCTCTTGGTTGACCACTGTAAGTAGCTGAAATACCCTTGACTTTGGCGCTCAGGAGACGTTCTTAAATCTACTATATTGTTCCACAAAACTTGATGGTTGATTTTTACAGTTTGATTTTTTAAGTTCGAGCAAACTGTCCGAGTGAAATTTGGAGCAAATCCGAAGGAGAGGGAGATTTCTCAGTTAAAGACCGCTTACTGAGTGGTCTTACTTAAGCAATTATGTAAATAAATTATTTGCCGAAAAGTAGTAAAAAAATTTTTGCTGAAAAGTAGTAAAAAAATAATTTTCACATTTATTCGCTCATGTCGGCAAATTTCGCTTTTATTCGCCTTTATTCCGTAAATACGAAAATTACGTATCTTTATTTATGCCATATTTAACTGTCTGTATACCTTTATACTAACGTATCACTTATTTTGTGTCGAAAAACTTTGTTATTGTTTCTCACATCAGTGACTCTCTGCTACTGCTCATAACATCAGTGATGAAACTACTTATTTTTAGTATATATAGAGTTTCTTTTTTCAATTGGAATGAACGCAAAGTTCTTGCTAAAAATTCGTCGATATGCAGCCTAATCATTAAGTCTTGTTTTAAACATAACTCTCCAAATAGAACTGCCAGTTCATTGTTTCCTCAGTTGGTTTTGCTAGTCATTTTTCTATATTTCGTGGAAGGAGCAAAGATCTCATCTCCAGTGCAAAACCCTCTAGGAGTGGCCTGCTACATGGGCGGGACGTTTATAATGGAAATGGGGAGCATGCTCGGAAAATACTTTTTTGTACATTGGAAGTACATGCGAAGGTATTAACAAATAATCAATAATTTTAATAGGATCTTATCGCATATAGAAGAACGCATTCGGAATATGTTAGATATCTAAATTGAATTTTTACAATAAGGTGCTTATTTATATAAAAAATATGTTCAATCTTCATGGCCGTTATTTTTTCCATTAAACATGGGAAATTGATTGTCATTAAAAAAGATTCCATCTATATACCTAATTACTTTAAGAATTCTTTATTGAATATTTAGGGAACACCATAACACTTTATTGGAAAGCTATACATTCCCCAATGATAAAATTTTCAGTATTTCCAAAGGACAGACGATGATATTTATACGTAATCAATAACAATATTAATGATGTCTGAACTAAACAGAAAGTATATCCTTTGTACTAAATTTAAAATTTCTAAACTGAATATTTGGGCAATTGTGCTGTTTCTATCTCAGAAGTCTGTACACTCGATAATGTGGAAGTTTCCATGATTTGAAACACATGGACGAAGACCAGAAAAAAAAATACTAAAGTAAAAACGATCAAACTATACATATGAAGTACAATTTATACTAAAATTCTAATTTTCATATTATATATTTGGGAAAATATGTTAGTTGACTTCAAATATCTCTTTATTTCCCAATAATAAATATTTCTATGATTTAACTGTAAATATAAATTTTAATTATATGGTTTAATACTCAAAGATTCGGTTGGTTTCTACAAAACTATGGTCACCTTATGTGCACGAGGACTTAACATAGAGTACTTGCAGTTAAAACAGATTCCGAGTTCCTGTACATGACTGAAGAAGTTTAGAGACCCAAACCCCTAATACTCAGTAACTTACAGTTTTCTAATATATATATATATATATATATATATATATATATATATATATATATATATATATATATATATATATATATATATATATATATATATATATATATATATATATATATATATATATATCTCATGTTATGTTTAAAAAAAGTATCCATGATATCCTTCCTCGGAGAAAATCATTTGCTGATAAAAGATACACCTATTTCAATAAACTTTTCAAATGATACTATGAAGTAGCTGCATACTGACGCACACAGCCTAACTTTAAAAAAAACCTCCACTTCTCTTTAAAACATTGCAGTGTTGAGGAGCAAGTGATTCTTTAAGTATATCATTGTTTCTATGCTCATGCAGACAATGCCGTCACTAACTGTGACTAACGTAGAATATAGGTTGTTATGTTTCAAAAATCCTGCCTAAAGACATATTACGGGATTGTGGAAAATAAGTAATGAGTTTTAGAAAGGTGTAAATTAAAGCAATCAGGTGACTGGCTATCATCATGGATAAAAAGCCGTTAAAAATGGTTGGATCTACAGTGGTCATCTTTAACTATACATGGGTTACACAGGGCAGGACCCAACAGTTTAAAACGTATTTATGTCGTCTACAAACAGCCATAGGGCCCTTCAACTCTGGTACCCATGGCTATCCTCTTAGCTTGTCAGCCATCGGCAGCAAAATTTGAAGGCACTCAGTTTGCTTTCTTATAAATTCGATACAACATTCGATTCATAAAACTAGTTCAATTTAGCAATAAATATACACAATGTTGAATTGTTTCTATTTCGCCAAAATCCCTACTCCAAGATTTTCAGTCGTTACTAATACAGTTGAAAAAAAATTACATATTTGTCATTTGTGAACCTATTTATAAGTTGAATATTATGAATTCCTCGTCAAGTAAATACCAAACTATAAATTAATATTGGTAATATGAATATGTTAAAATATTAAAATTTAAAAAAAAGTTGTGTATCGATATATATACATCAATTCTGCGAAACTACATCAGTATCAAGCAGTCCAAGAAAGAGTTATTAAACATATTCATCTTGTTTAATATGTTGCTCGAATATGAGCTTGTAAAATAACTCGTGACATAATCTTACGACTGCAAAGGGCTTTTGCTGGTTTTATTTCTGCTTCCTCTATAATTATTCAATACGAAAACTTGTTCGCGTCCCACGTGCGGAAAAATACTTAGGCATTAGGTGATTGATTTATTGTATGATTGAATACTTAACAGGCCATTTAAGGTTAAAGGCACATTTAAATGACTACAAACAACTTGAACCTGAATCCACTGGAATCAAAGGCCATCTCCCTGCACTATAAAAATGAAATGCTGCTGCAGGCCGAAAAAGCTACCTGTTTCAGGGTGTAATGCTTCTGTATAGAGAACTGACCTGCTTTGGGTATCCCACATTTGTATCTGAAACATGCTTTCGCCCCCTTCTAGGTATACTTCCATTTCGGTAATGCATCTAAAACAGCATTTCATTTTTACAGTGTAGCAGCTCGCGCAAGGCTCGGAAGCATTTGTGCAACCCTCCTATTCAAAAACAAGGATAGGAAAGAACTATCGAAGTAAATAGTTATCGTGATGTTAGTTTTACTTGAAGAACCTCACAAATTTTACAAATCTACTTTAAATATTATTAGGTATGAATGTACAATTTCAGTAACTTAATCCGGAAAATTTGTGAAATGTAAATTATGAGCTTAAAATGTTATGCAAAAATTTTAGGAGAAAGAGAGTATTTTTTAGTTGAACATGAACTTATTTTTTTCCAGTTGTAAGCATCTCAAATAGTAGTATTATGAAGAAACACGAAACGCTTATTAAAAAGATGCTAGTGTTTGTTATGAATTGAGTGCATGTTTGTTATGAAGAAGTACGAAACGCTTTATTAAAAAAAACTAATGTTTGTTGTGAATTGCGTGTATGTTTGTTATGAATTGAGTGTGTTTTTACCTTTTTTAAGTTTCCATCTATTTATATTTATAAAAAGACGCTTTTCAGATATAAATTAACGTTAGAAATAAACTTTAGTGGTCCTACACAAGCAGGAAAAAAGGAAATGCATATACACATTCCTCTTGGCATGAAATTTATTTCATTCCAAGCCCTTTTTTCATTGAGAGTAATATCTATAATCTGGCACCAAATCAGTAAATTCCCCTCCAAAAAATAAACGTTGACAAGAAATGGGTCCCGAGCGACTTCGGATCTTCTCTGGCCTTGACTGGGAATTTTATTCTGGCCTAATGTCACACATTCGTTGAATCATTACAATCGCGTAAATTTCCATCTTTAATGAATGGCTTTATCAGATTCTATCGAGGCAGTTGTCTTTCCAGCTCTTGCACTGGTCTATAGGGAAGGTGCTTTCGATAGAAAGAAGGGCAGGAGAGGAGGAGAGTTTGAGCGCTAGGGAGGGAAGCAGCCAGAAATAGGGAGGTTTGGGCGGAGGGCCAAAAGAGGGTGCAACTGCTCCTCCGGTTCTTTTCCCCGATTTCAAAAGGGACTTGGGATGCAAGGGATTCAGACCCGAGCCACGCCATGCAGAAGCCCCGTGAAGAAGCGGTCGCGCCGGAAAGGCGGAAGTACCGGCGGCAGTGAGTATTTAATATGTCTTTGCAAAGAATGAGATGCAAATTTCTCCCCAAACTGCTTTATTTCTAACAAGATTTAAATATTAAATTCATTTTGCATACAAAAGGAACACATGCAGCAGAAACTAGGGAAATCATTATAACTTTTGGTATGGGCTCATAATTTTGGAGGTTTAAGAGATCTAGTTCCAATATATATTGAAGACAAATATATTCAAAAGCACACTTTGTAGTTGTAGGTACTACAGACAGAAAACAATCTCATTATGTTTTTTTCATTTCTTTGCCTTCATATTTCTTATTTCGGATCTATTTTTTTTTCTCCTGCAAATAAGAAATTTATCTTATTAATGTGTATGTTGAATATTGGCAAACCAAACAAAAAATACAAACATTTTGAAAGTTAATCATTACTTATGTCTACTACCGCATCTTTCAAAGGGTGTTATTATGCTACTGATTATACTCCAGCAACATAGCTTGAATTTTATACATAAATATATATTTAACAGTTTCTAGCAAATAAAATATGAGTGATAACAAAGAGTAATCTCTTATGGACTAAGAATTCGAATTTACCTTACTTCTCATTTTTCAGTTTGCCTGTACAGAGGTTTTCCCTTGTGTTTAATTTTTTATATCCCATTCTTGTAAAGAAGACAACTGTATTTACACATGGGAGAGAAGTTATTAAATTTTTTCTTTAATTTCTATGACAATATATCTATTTGTGAAATTGACATTTGTAATACAGTTACAAATGTCATAAATTTTGTCTTACGGGTCTCGAACATTTATCGCACATCTATGTAACTATAAACATTGGAAAGACACAAAAAGTAGAAAATATTATAAAAATGCAATAACTCTCAGATTTTGGTTATCAAACTTATAATTTTATCCATTATCAGTACTTTTATTGTCATGTCCCTAATAATAAAAACTTAAACTGTATTATATGACCTTACAAAAACACTTGACATAATATTTTTGTTTATTTATAGATCTATCAAAAACTATGTATTATTTTAAAAGGTTTGAAATATCTTTAAGCATACTACTGAATAACATAAATATGTCAGTCAAATTTTATTTAGTTCTATAAATAATTCTTGTTTTTTAACAGCATTAATTATGATAAGATAACATTTGTCTTTAAAATTATCAGGAGTCTGCGTTTTGTATGAGGAGAAACATATTGTAAACTTATGATATTCAAACTCTACTGTCATTTAGTGATGATTCAGTAGGGTAAACTCACGATGAAAAAATACTTTTTTCTGGGGTTTATCCTCAAAAAGGATGAGTCACCATTGACGCTCGATCGTTTGTTTCCTTTTAACTGAGAAAAGATGCCCCCTCGCCATTGTATACAAGCTTAGAAATCCCAATGTTGTACCTAGGAATTCACTCTTCCTTTGTTAACGAAGGAAACTCTCACTCTAACAAAGAGAAACTTGAGTTGTAATTTGAGCTCCATTGTATAATTATGAACATAAAGGATTTTCGATTTCACATATGTTGTAACATACGAATTGAAGTAAAAGGGAAGCTTAAAAACTATCATCTTTTATGTAAACATGCATATTATATATAATTTCATTAAAACTTCACTTTTAGAAAAATTTACTACTTATTAATAATTAAATAAAACGAAAGCTATGGAAAATAAACAATCAGTTATGGTTAAATCCTGCAAACACATACATTATGATAAAATGAATATTTTTGCTGTGTGTTCATTTCCTATTTAATTTAATAGTCATATCCATATTCAAGTTTCACATTATATCCAAGGTTCTTCGTTGTTGGACTATGTAAATTAGAGAAAAAGAATTTATAAACGTGTAGCAGTTCTCTTTGAGAAATCATTTTCAGCTTTGGTAAGCGGCCCATATTCAATGTATTTGTTCAAAAATGTATTCATAACCGCCATGTAAACAGAAAATTATAAATCTTCCATGTTAGCATATAGCTGAGGAGAAATGTTGTAAGGAACTTTATGCATTTACGATTTTTTTATTGTTATTCGCATTGCGTCTGGAATTTATTTTCGTTTATTTAGCTATTAATTTTAATTCAATTTTAAACTACTGACATCATTATAAAATAAAATGAAACATAATATAGGCTATTTCTGTAGCTAACTATTAATTACGAGGCATTTTAGTGCAGTTCAGTATAAATTTCCTTAGCTAATTCTCATACAAAACATCAGCAATTTATCTAATATTCCGTGTAAGCATTCATGTACATAAAAACTTTTCGTTGTTTAGTAAAAGTTTAAATACTTACGAAAGCTCTTTGGATTGTTATCTATCTTTGCTTGAATTATTAGAATCGTTAGGCTTTCTATTTTATGACTTTAATATGTACTAAAAATACTTTCATAGAATTATAAAAACTTTAAAAATGCTCAAATTTCGTCAGTAACTTTATGTTTAATTTCTATTCTATCAGGATAATCACAGTAAATGAAATAAAACTTAATTAAAACTGTAAAACAAACGCAGAACCTAAAACTGTTGTTTTGCTGTAGAATCTTATTCATGAACTCATGAAAAATTTTAATATGGGATCAACTGCTTTTAACTTCCTTGGGGTTTCCCGTTGAGGAGGATAACTTATGGAGAAAATAAATGATAGGTATTGAAATGTTACATTATCTGGAAAAATATACAGTATCTTTTTCCAGTTACAGGCATTGTCAGGAAATTATTTTCAAACAAAATAATTCTGATGAAAAAATGAATTTTCAATAACATTATTGGAGATCAAAAACATTTATGAAAAATTCATGCATGACTGTTTGAAATTTGTTAAAATCTTAGTTTCAACTCAAATAAATGATTAAAATTAAAGGAACGATAGACGTTAAAATATTTTTTTTCTTTTTATCTTAGAGATATGAAATTTTGTACATATATACATTTCACCATAATTATATAGAATACCTTAAAAGAAGTTTTCAATCTTATTATAATTTTAAGATTTTTAAAAAATTTAAAATTAATAAAAAAAATTTAAATAATCCTTTCGATTTAATTTTTGAAATATTTCCTCAAATTTGCATTTTAATCACTTAAAACTGTATTAAAAACAAATCTGGGTATCCATTACTTAATCCCTTGAACATTTAATTTCTGAGAGATTTTTTCTGAATTCTATCTCCATTTTTAGCAAAATTTTGCCTTTTAATAAGTTATAAATCAAATTTAATTACCTTAATGAAGTCGAATTGTAAAATGCATATCCAGTTTCTTTGTAACCAGTATTAGGATTCTTCCATATCAATTTCATGACTTTTGAACTAAAATTAAGTCGTTTGGAGCATTTAAAAAATCCAAAAACCTTGAAAAATTTGTTTTGAGAAAAACAGATTTAAAGTTTATTACTACGCTTACTTTTATTACTTACTTCGTAGAAGCTTCATAAAGAATTTTTTACTTGAAAAAAACTATTTTGGTACTATTATCCTACAGAAATAAATAGATAAATAAATAGATAAATAAATAAATAAATAAATATATATATATATATATATATATATATATATGTATGTATATATATTAACAATAACACAATCAATATTACAATAAAAAAGATTTGCTCAAATGAAGATATACGGTTACCTTAATAAAATTATGTGAATAAACGTAATTCCTCTGTGTTATTTTACTTATTGTCTTAGTTATGATTAGTTCATTAGGTATTTTAACACTAGAAAGACGGATGCCGTCATTTTGATGGTTTTGGACATACTATTGAGCACTATGTCTGTATTTATGTCCTCAGACTTCTGAAATTTTATGTCTTTTTTTCTAATTTTACGCGAAATATGCACACACATTTACAAAATTATATTCGATAGTTAGGAGGGGGGGAAAATGTGTTGTATACCTACTTAGACTGAAAGCCGTCAATTTGACGGCAATCTAGAAAACAGGCAGAAATCTTTAAAATAATACCGGAAAAATGTTAGTTACTTTTCGTCTCTTTCCTCTTTTGCAAATAACAGAAATATTGGCTCTTCGGAAATATTGGTGGTGAAAAATAACGACTGCACAAATCCACGCAATTTTTACGGATAAACCATACCAGGTTATTAGCTCGGCATACCTGTATAACAATATATCTAAATATATACTAATTTATTATATATTGGTATGAAATAGTTCAAAATTTAGAGTATTTAACTCTTTTTTTTAAATTAAATATTTTAAATTCTTGATTTTATTTTTAACCGCCAAAATGACGGCGTTCAGTCTTTTTCGTAAGAAAAAAATTCCCATTTTACTAGTGTTAATAACGTAATCCGCAGCTGAATCAAAACAGAAGAACATTAAAGGGATTTTAAAATACATATATTTTTTTAATTATAAGTAAATTAAATACCGCTATTGTAGGGTATTAAATTCAGATGAGAAAAATAACATTTCAACTCTTTAAAAAAGAAAAAAAATCGCGTTAAATTTATGTCTGTTTTTATTCTAAATAAACTTTACCGGATTCTTTAAAATGGGTGGTAAATGTGCACTTCGTTTTTAAATCAAAAATGCTGCTGAATTCGTAATTAGGGGACAAATAATTAATAACTTTCGTAATGTAAGGCTTGGAAGTTTGTAAAACTAGTCGATGAGTGTGTGAACACATGAAGAATGGTCAGAATTTGTGTGTTGTGAAAACTCGATTAGAAAGTTTGTGAAAATACAGTAACTCAAAAGTAGTGTGTGGGTAGGCATACAATGAATGTGCACAAAGGCAAAGAATAACTACAGGTTCCCTTAGGTCACTCTGTCGGCATAAAGGTATGTCTCTGTAAATAGTGGCATTGTTAGAAAAATATTCCGAGAGGAGGGGAGGGAAGCCCAGACAGCCTCCTCTGCCTACGTCCCTGGGTGTAATTTACTAACCCACATTTAACCTATTTGTCACTACAAAATAGAAAAATACATATGAGTGGATCCAATGATGATCAATACATTTTAAAAGGAATACGTAAGAAATAGGTTTAAATATCATACAAATGGTACTTAATTATTCATTGGGAAGCTGCTTTAATATTTTGCATCAATAAACAGCAAGTTCAAGTCCCTTTAAAGGGAAGACCTATTCACAAATCTATCAGCCTTTAATTTTCTTCCATTCATAAACAAGAAATAATCTTTTAGGGTTACTAAAAGAGTTATGAGTGTCCGTGATCTTATATTGATCCGTTATAAAGAAACACAAAAGTTAAATTGTATCAAATTCTGGGAAATTCTGGTATATTTAATGCACACGTATTTATAAGCGTAGTTTTAACGTGCACGCCACAGTTTTAATATACACATAGCCAAATTTTTCTGTGCTTTATACCTAACGGATCCTGAGAAAATTCTTGTAACAGCTAATATCTCACTTCATAATATCGTACAAAAATTCAAATTTCCTAGAAAGTAACTCTAAGACTATGGTGAAAGAGTTGTGCTCAGATATAAGGCAGGACTGTACTCATGCAACCGAGTGAATGAATATTTTATTCTTTCGAAGATGAAGTTTAAAAAGGAAATGAATTTTTAAAACTTAAATCACATAAGGTAACATTTTAAATTTGTGTTCTATTGCGATATCACAAAATCTGAAGGATAAGCGAAGTAAAAATGTTATCCGATGAGAACATTCTAATGTGAGAGAAGAGAATGATGTTTTCTTCTCATAAGAGATTCATGAAAACTGCAATAAGTGGCTAAGTGAGGACCAAATACTGCTATTTCCCATTTGCGCTGTCTCAGGAGTGGCAATATTTCTATTTTAATCCACGGTCATTAACATTACTCTTTATATACCAGAAAAAGGCTACTATTTTTCCTCTTTTAAGAAACTAAATATAAATATCAGTACATAAGTTGTTTCTGTACCAGAACTGATGTACATAGATTTTTTTCATAGCTATTTTTTCCATGAAAAACTTCTGAAATGGGATTTCTATGAAAAATACTTGTTAATAAATAAATTCTTGTAAATACATTGGTAATGCCGATTAAAAATTCTGTTCCACTCTAAATAGTTATAAAAATATAATTTCCAGGGTCCAGAATGTCTTAAATCTCTATTACCCTATTATTTCCTTCTCCGGTCTTAACTAGAAGTAAGTTACTTTAGAAGAAGGGATCGAGAGAGAAGCAGCAATACCGTTTATGATGGATTTTCTATTAAATTAGAGCTCCATTTAAAGAATATAATAGATATATATAGAGAAAACCAGTATACACTTTTCGTTACAGCAACTTAAACTGAAGATAAAACTATTGACTCCAATTTTCGAAAATGAAATTGCTGTGGAATTGTGCGGAATAGGTGGTTATATGGCTTACCAACATTTTTTCGCTCATTATCTCATGAAACATTCACATCAAATGGAGTAAAAATAACTGAAATTCATAGATAAAGTTATTTGAAAATTTTCACTTATCGGCCTGTATTTTCAGCCATACAAGTTAAATATATCACCTAATTCATTGCTACATACTGTGGTTTTAAAACAGCAATTATATACCTACTTTAAGCTTAAATTGAACTTATACATGTGTTACTTTAAAAATTAGACATAAAGTTCAAAGATTCAATGGTTTATAATGGGAACGAGTGACTTGTTAGAGTCATATACATTTTTTTCAATTGGTTCAGAGACCGAATTACTAATGTTTACTATACATTTTCGACCAATCTAGAAAAGTTCTTTCATAGATTATACTAATTTTATTTTATTTTCGCTGATTACATATGTTCATGAAGTTCCTTAAAATGAAGGTTATTAAATTCAGTCTCGATTTTAAAAGATACAAGGATTGCCCTTTCTGTACTGTCAAACTGGTCAAATTTACTGTAATATAAAACTTTATAGGCTGAAATAACGTGTATTAAGTAACAGGAGATGTTTTAGCGATAAGCAACTTGTTGTATCATGCTTTAAAGTCAATATAATTTTGCTCATGAGAGTTAAAGTATACAAAAAGGTGTACACAGTATGTAATTGTTAATGCTTTAACTATGAGGTCAAAAATTGTGTATTCGTCACGAACGTCGTCTATATCTTCTTCGTCACCTCTTCAGATTTCTCCGTTATGTGATCAGATCTATCATTTTTTTTAAAAACAGATACGATTCCACATTACTATGGGCATATCTCAACATGCATTTCCCTTTCGCATTCAATAAATAAAATGCTATGTATGTTATTGGTTCAAACACCTTTAATCAAAATATGACATGTGATACGAGATGTGAGTATGAATACTATAAAGTCTGCAATATAAGCAGAACTTCTAAATTTCAGTCAGCATTATTTACTGGCTTTTAACCACAATAACAAAACAAATCCCTATAAATATTAATCTTCACAAGAAATACAGAAAAAATGAATTTAAAATCAATGTACATATCAATAAAACATTACATAAAACTGAAACTGATTATCCTGACATTTTCCCTCAGTTTGTCTTTAACTATATTCCTGACTATTAATGTCAGTGATGCTTAGAAAATTGTTTTCTTAGCATCACTGGTTATAGAAACATTCCAAAATTTCTAAAGTTAGCCACTTGATCATAATGAAATACACTCTCCGCATTGTAAATCCTCACGTACACTTAAAGGATTTCATTTTTGTTACATGGAGAATTTCGAGACAAAGAATTATCATTTCAGATTACGGCGTAAAAGAAATCAAGAGTTGCGTGTGTGACGGAAATCATTATAGCTTAATACTCACAAAATAGCGTTTGTACTAGTTTTGGTTTAGACGTTTGGGTAATATTCAATGTAGTTTAGAGATACAGGAGAAATAACTTCCATACTTGCATTTATTTTATAAGGACATATTTGCATTTATATTATATGAGAAGATATATGCAGTGTTGGTACAAGAATGTAAAAAAAAAAAATTAATTATTCATACAATTTCAGTGTTTTTGATTTAGACATTCTTGTAATTTTATGTTGAATCTAAAGTTGTGACGCGCTATTTTTAACGTAGGATTACGTTCCTCCATAACGGTCCTCCAGAAAGCAAAATTTCAGACACTAAAGCCATCCGTCGTCGCGAGTTATAATTTTGGCAGCACGCCAAACCCAGTCTGTATCGCTTGGGCAAGCAGTAAACAGTTAAACAGAAAAGTAACAAAATGCGCCGAAATTTGACATACATATATGTATATATATACGTACGTACATGTATATAGATACATATATACATAACACATACATACATATATACATACAAAAGACGTAAGCAACGGTAAGTAATCCTACGTTAATAACAAGCGGTAGTTTCGTTAGAAGAGACTATCTGATTTTTTTAAGCCAATAAATAAAACTGAAGCTCATTTCTCGATACACGGAAAACAATTGAAACGCTTTATTGTCACTGAGTATTTGTCGTTAGATTATGTCAACGATCCTCGGAATTAAAAATTAATATATCCAACATTTAAAAGAAATATGGGACAGTGGTAGCTTAATAGTAGCGCTTCGGCTTTCGGCTCCGAGGGGGCTCGGATCCAATGTCAACAAGTGCCATTAAACACCTTCGTGTCTAGGTCGGATATGGGCATGTTAAATAAGTAAACCGGAAAGTCCCTCTAAGAGATCAGAGAGGGTTGAAGAGGGTACAATCCCCCCCAGATATCTACACTGGGGGGGGGGTGCTCTGTCAAAACTGAGTGGGCACCTAACTAAGATGGACTCCACCCTTGGTGGTGCTATTATTAACCGGGGACGCGTCCTTCAGCCCACAAAGCTTATATGGTTCCTGGTCTGGAACTTCCAGCCAGGGAGCATTAGAAACAACAACAGCAGCAAAAGAAATCTCAAGTCTTACGACAATTTTCTCTATTATATTCACTGGACAAATTGAAGGCAAATATATATGCCACACAAGTGATTAATTTATTTTATGTATTTGCGTATTTAACTATTAATTATTGGCTTGTTTATCTTGGATATATTGGCTTGTTTATTGGATAATATCCAATCGTCTGCCACATTAGCAAGAAAAGAAAATTTTTGTCAATTTATTTCGTTGTTATGCACGTGAAACAAAATTAGTTTAAAGTATCACAAAAAGAAAAGAAACCACGTGATCAGCATTTAATAAATTAAATTCTAAAATTTCACCAAAAATCAGAGAATAGAGGTAAAGATTCGAAAAAGATTTCATTTTAAAGGAATTTTTATGATCTTTCTCGTGATATAAATTTTATAATCCTCAATTTATTATTTTAAATGCAAACTGAAAAAAAGTTACAAAAACAGCTTAAAAATTTAATTTAAAAAATTTAAGAAGAATTTTTTGAAAAACCTTTCTTAGTGCACCCCTTCCCTATGAGAAGAATCGCCATGCAAAATTGCAGCCCTTTAGGTCCAGTGGTTTGGTCTGTGCGTTATATGTCAGTCAGTCAGTCAGTCAGTCAGTTACGGAACTGTTTTATATATATAGATTAATTTACCTACCAGCAAACACAAAGTCAATTTGAATACGACTGATTATCATAGAGTCCATCAACGCTTAACTTGTTTATATGGATTTTTTGTTACTTATTATTTGGGAACATGAGTTCTTTTTACTTCGCTATCTCAAGAAACCGCAGGAAATCTCACACACAATAATCCTAACTATAATCGTTGACTTTCTATTCGAGCTTCAGGACAGCAGAAGTCTCAGATTTCTTCATTGGAAAAATAATAATAACACTCATTCTTACGACTTCTGTGTGTTTAACCCTTAATTAACATGTTTATCAGATTTTAGTTTTACTACATCGCATATGAAATCATGGTTTACTAAATGCAGTAGTTTCCATCATTTCACCCAGTAGCATACGGATGGAATCTGCACAATAATTTAACTTTTAAATCAATCAACGTTACAAGTAAAAAGTTCAACAGTAATAGTGCACGTATTGACATTATTTACCTTCTATTTGACCCTTCAGCGGGCGCGCCAATTTTTGGAACACCAGTAGGTGCGCGTGGCACAAAGTGCAACGTCTCTTTCATCCTTGATTATTCCTTTTGTAATAAACTTTTTTTCAAATTGAAAATAATAATTCTGAATTTTATGACAAGTTATAAAATGTTGATAATATTGAGATATATTCATAATTAAAGGCCAAAGAATGCAGATTCAATCGCCCTATTTCAAAACTGTCCGGTTTGTTGGATCTGAGGACAACTTGCGAATGGATTTCTATTATGGCCCAAAACCTAAAAAACAATCAAATTGTCCATCTTCGTGATATGCGGGATACCGTGTAATAGCTGCACATTGGATCGAATACATCAACTCCTGCTTTTGTGGTATTGTAATCCAGTATAATCGCTGGTTTACCATGGTTAAATCACAACTAACAATGAATGGAAAGGAATACACGAGTCAGAAAATCAGACCTGCATTAGAAAGAGTGTAGCTATAAATAGGAACTGCTTAGAACATTCAAACCTTGCATGTAAAAACAAACCATTCAAAATTACGAATATGTTGCACTTTGTACACGGACGCGCCCGCTGCAGGGTTAAAACAAACTTTGTTCCTTTGATATCTTCCCCATAAATTTTAAGATTTTCTTTAAAACCCTTGTATGATTGCTAAAGAAGTAGATTAACTTCACATATAAAATCAGCGTTATTTACTACTCTATTTCGATTTTTTTCCCTGAATGTAATACACATGATCAATGTCGTATATGCAATTTCTATAGATCACTCGGTAGAAAATAAATTTGAACTACATGTTACCCATTTTCCATGCTCATCAGTTAGTTGTCAATACAGTAAATCTGGTTGGACTTAAAATACATACAACTTCGAGTCTGAAATAAAACGCTTTTTACATAGATTAGAGCTTTAAAGAAAATAATGATGTTTATGATAGATGTCAAGAAAAATAGTCAAGAGTTCTACAATTTAAAGTTTCACAAAGGTAAACTTACAAAGGTAATATTTTTTTTACAAAATATAAATGAATAAATTCTTCACAAATGTAATGGAAAGAAAAATATTTCTTAAATGTACTTAATATATCTCTTTGCTATGTATCTAATTCTTACAGAAAAAAATTGTAAAAAATTATAAAAATTTTTAAAATTTAGAAGTAATAACTACTAAGAAATTCAAAAACTGCTTGAAAAAATTGAATTAAATGCTAGTAACTTATTTCCATTTGCCACTTGATAATAAATTTTACTATATTACAACATTTTTGGATTTCATCTCATGCTAAAAACATTTTACGTACCTCCCAATTCTGACTGATATTTTTGTGTGGGAACTTTGCAGTACCTCAATTTTGCAGTACCCTCAATCCTATTTTTACGATATAATGGTTTATAAACTGCCTAGTGAAACCTTTATCGTTAAATTTACAAAAGATATTTTATATACAAGGGATTTTACATCTCCCTGTCTAGAGTAAGCAAGAACATTTATAACGCATCTTATGGGAACAAAAAAAACGAGATTAAAACCAAAAACTTATTCATAAAAATGAAAAATACTCCGTTCTATGAGTTTAATTATTAAATAATTTTAAAGTTATGGTCCCCATTACCGTGGTTTACTTTAAACATAATCAAAAGTTAAATAAAAAATTTTCATTTAAGACTTCCCACATTTTACTTTTACTCTTATAATGAAGCTAGAAAGCTGAGCACATTTTCCTTTATTTACTTTCTATTTTGTATTTATCAATAAGATTTTGTTGTAGGTCTTTCATCTATTATTTATATACTGTAATGCAACCTTTTATAAACGATGTTTTTAAATATTCCTTTAAATGTCATCATTGTAATTCTTAAGAGAAGAATGAATTTGACACTGTATTCTGAGGGGCAAGAAGAAACATTTTCCCCCCGAAATACCATTAGTAAGATTTTAAAAAGCTTATTACTTTTCATTCTTCATAGTTAATAACATTTTTAGTTAAATTCATTTCAAACGAATAATATCACGCTTTGTCATTTCCAAGCTCAAGATTTAAGCCTTCCTTAAAAATAGGGCCTTAAGTCAACATGGTATTTTTATCCAACAGTTTTAATACTAACTGATACGTTATTTCCTATGACCTTATTTTATTTTATTTTTCCACTTTCCTTCACTACAACATTTTAAAATTTAATCACATAAGCATCATTCTCTCGTTACTAATGATCAATTAGAATAATGTCCCTCCATTCTGTTTTCCGATGAAAATTCACCTTACGGTATCAGCGAGTAGAAATAGCCATAATATTTCCATGACGCTATTCCCTCTAATTCCTTCAATGACTCATCAAAATATCTGCCTGAACTTTGTAATATCGCAGACCCCCTGAAAATTAGTTTTCTCTAAATACTCCGGGTTCTTTTAAACCTACTTTTAAACCTACGAGAGATGTTATTCGCAATTTCTCAAACCACAATAATTCTTTTTCGTGAACTTGATTGGAAGCTGTTAGAGAGAGTGAAGAATTTACGGCGTTATAACGGATGCAATTAGCGAAAGGGGTGCTTATGTGTACTATTTATTGTCTAAATTTTATTAATTGATGTTTTAAGAAATAGATTAAAAGTTTTCCGGTAAAATTATAGTAAGTAAATCTCATAGTTCATTACAAATGCATTTTCTGAGGTTGAGATCTTAGGATTTTTAGTATCTGAACAGTTATTACAATATTCAGTTACTCAACAATTGCCGATGCTTTGTGAACTTAAAACTTTTCTTAATGGATAATGTTATCGGCAAGCTTAATAACGATCCATGTCATCCACGCGTAAAGTTTTTTTTTTAGAGAGAAACGTACAATTTTTTATTAAACACTCAAAAATTAAATGGCTCAGATAATATTCTTTGTAAATTGTTTTACTTACACAATAAAGTGCTGCATAGGGAAAAAATTGAAATTTTAATTCATATACAATACGTTTATATTAATTAATAACGTATCTAAATTAACCTGACGATAAACAACAAATCAGCATTCCCATAAAGCACTTAACTTAATGTTCAATTAACTTCATTCCAGGTGATCCTTTATACTTACACTCCAGTGAACAGCATGCTTGCCAAATTTTAAAAAACGAAACAATATGTGCACTTCACTGATTCTAAATGTCATGAACTCGCCACCAGAGCATGCTGTGATAACAAAACATAGGATGTTCACATTCATAAACACCACGGAATGAGATACTCCTTCATTATTCGAATTTAATTCTAAATGCATTTAGTTTCCTATAGAACTTTAATTACATTTGAGTTACGAGACGCACATAACTTCCCTTTTTTTTCCTTCTTCCTTCTGTATCATTGTTTTCTCTGAGTCAAATTCGTGATGCGTTTGCAGTGAAGGCTCTGGACTTGAAGACAAACAATCTGACTTGGCAAAAACCCAGTAAAAATTACAGCTGGGTGAGCGCGCAAACCATGACGCCACCATTAGAGATTTTTTGTGCTTAATGAAAAGTTTAAACTGTTTTTAACTATTCAGTTTGAGGAAATTTACATGAATGAATTCACATTTTTGACGACAATTTTGGAAATATTGGTGGATGTTTGGAAACACCAGAAACGTTTTTCCTATATATGCTGAAATATGGTCTTCATGTGCTAATTAAGGGTGAGCACAGAAATACCAGAATACATGGATAATCCAAAAGTGGTAAATAATATCTTATATATCAACTGTTCCAAATTGCTAAGTGAACTAACTATTTGCATGTCTTATTAAAATAGGGTTTTATTAAAACAATTATACCCACTTACAGTGGTCTTTAGATTTTTTTTTAAATGGATCTGTTAAAATATTTTTTAAGGCTCATATTAATATTATTTTTTATAAATTGAACTTTTTATCTGACCTTTTCGTTTGGTAATGTACCATTTGTTTGGTGATGTTGTCCATGAAATGGTTATTTTGGAGATATAGGTTTAGTACAGTCAATTGGCAAATCTGTGGATACACATGGAACCTTACGCCTCCCAGACAAAAGTGCTTATCATTATTACGTGCTAAGTTATGTCATAGCCTAAATTATCTAATATACTAAAAACCTTATGTTGTATTATATCCTTAGGTTTAAGTATATCACCATTATAGGCATAGCAATCATTTTATTAAATGCATTTTGTATTATATTGTTTTAGCTTAACCTACGTTCTTTCCTACTGTTAATGAGGAAAAATGTTAAGCCAGGTTAAACCATCATCATGTTATGTGACAAGTAATCTCATAAAAAGACTCGGCAGTTGCAAGTAGATTTGATATTAACATACAAACTTATCCTATAAGCTTTCTTGAACACTATATTATGATGCATTTTAAATCAGATAATATGGTGTCTCTTTGTGCATGTTTCCTAAACCAGTTGCCATAACAATAACTATTTGTATTTTACATCAGGGAATTAGCTTAGTGTCAGTCTGATTTCATTTTGTAAAAAAGTTGTCAGGTTTTTGATTGGAAATGATTATTCATGAAATTAATTTAAAAGCGTACTTGGAAGACAGTTAAATAAATTTGCTGTCGACGATCCACTGTCCTAAGCCATAATATTTTTGTGACTCATGATGTGATTTATATGCCTCTATTACTATGAAAAAAATTTTATTGCCGAAGACAATTTTATTCTCATAACTAAAGGTTCCAGGATCTGTCGAAAAAGACTGTTGTATAACTTCAACAGCTTTTCTCTTAATCCCTTAAAGCATTTCCTAACAAGGAAGAGCATATTTGAAAGTTAATAATAGAAAACATGGTAGACAAAAAAATTCCTTCGGCTTCAAGAGGACACAATCCCCAGACATCTAATTAGAATCTAACTTTTGTTTAGGATTTTCTACCGGACTGTATAAGATATTATTCAAACAAAAACTTTCTTCAAATAATCAAATACACAGGCATTTGTTACTTTTCAGTATATATATTTTTTCTTTTTTAAGTAACTTTGATTTCCAAAATAAGCAACAGAAAAGGGAAAGGA
Organism: Dolomedes plantarius; assembly: GCA_907164885.2. Lineage (NCBI taxonomy): Eukaryota > Metazoa > Arthropoda > Arachnida > Araneae > Dolomedidae > Dolomedes > Dolomedes plantarius. Next base: position 48,572,325 of record OU015501.1, on the reverse strand, counting down.
AACTTCACATACGCGAGCAGAAATAAATTAGTGTAATCTATAATGTCAACTATTCTAATCTTTTTAAAGTATGTGATAACAATGTGTTATTATACTATTATTATATTATTCAGCGGGTCCTCTCAGATACCGTTAATTTTACATAGTTAATCTTTTTATGGGGATTTATGTTATTCTATGTATAATGATATTACTGCATGTTTGGAGTGCGAGAATTAAAAAAAGAGACTTTTAGTAATATGACAACATTATTACTTAGCGTAGTAACAGACAAAGCATTCTCTTTAAAGGATTCTGTAGTTGTCAAAAGTAACTTGTTAATATTAAGAACAAATTCGTAGTAAGTATTTCACTTTGTAATGATTATGCGTCGGATTTCATAAACTTGCTTAAATACAAAATGCAAGAGTAGTATTTTGAAGTTTGAAAAAAACGCCGGACTAAAGGATTAATGGTACAGTAGAAGAAATAGACAATTAAAGGAAATGAAATTCAAATATCCGACCTACCTTGCAATCGGCGTTGCATGATCTTTTTTAAGACAAATGATAGTGTAAGGATAACTGTCAGGCTGAAAATCTATTTGAATAGTAATAATATTCTAGTAATTATAATAAGATTCAATGAGTGACTTGAGTAACATACATAACATCAACGATATGTATGTTTGAAGGAAAAAGACATGGCTGAACATATTTTGAAGGACACATCAAAATAACTGTTTAATATTTCTCAACATCCCAACGATCTCAGATATGACAGAGAAAACAGACAGCTGAAGTGGATAAAAATTTCAAATTTTGATCATATTTTTCTATTGTGGGTTGCCATGATCTCTTTTAAGCCAACAATTCTGTTATTGCAAAATATTCGGCGATGAAAATTTTTAACAAAAAATTTTAGATACCTACGTGCATCAATTCATTGCCATTTCTCTTAAATTTTAATCTTTGTTTCAACAAAATTTTAATTTCTTAAACTTTCCTCCAACTTACTTTAATCAAGTATGCATTAATGAAGTATAATAATTATGAAAATCAGTTCACAAAAAAAGATATATAATAGGGGAAATCTTGCGTTTTTTAGAAAAATGGTATAAATAAGGGGTATAAATAAATGGAATAAATGAGGGTTATATTATTTCAAGTAACAGAGTAAAACTTTACTGCTCTAAAACACAAAGAAAAGAAAAATAGTTGGGTAAACAACAATTTTTGTTTTGTGTTTCACTAAGAAAAGGAAAAGTGTACACAGATATTAGACTGTATTATTTTAATTTTGGTATTTGGAACTCGAGAACAGTTCATTTTCATCTTATTCATTTTTTACCATCCTATGTAAGGAGAAATGATTGCCTTGGATATCAATTTGGACACTTGTATATGAATAAGGAGTAGATCACACAAGAGGCCCTAATATCACTACCTCGAAGTACCGTAAATCCTAAGTATTTCTAGCCACAAACAAGAGTCACATCGAAAGTTGTATTCCTTAAAGAATCAAATAACCAATAATGATTTGAACTAAAATTTCTTATTCCACTTATAAAGACTTTTTCTTCGTTTTAGCCAGGACATATAAGCATTACTTATCGGTTCATGAAGTAAGCTTTTTAAGTCTTTCATCATACCTACTCTCTGACAATCCATCAGAAACCGTAGGGACCGTTAACTTCAGTTTCAACTAGTGTTTCTCCCAAAAAGTCCTTCGGTTTCGTGAAAAGTCAAAGTCCCTTGAAACCAGGTCTGAACAAAAGGAAGCCTATCTAAAAATTTCACGGAAAACTTTTTAAGCACTCGTACTGTTTTCTTGGCGAAATGATGCAAAGTAGAATCGTGAAAGCAAATCGCATCGATATACAACGTGGCCTTCTTATGATTCTTCATAATCCCAAGAGCATCTGGGTTGTACAACATGCATCAACATTTATTGTGGCCTTTGAATCGGGATCTTAAGAAGAAACTACAACTCTTGTTGAAGGAAACAGTAGTCATCATTTTCAATGTTGAGAATGACGTCTGCATGAAATTGGATATATGCGGAAGTGCAGTGCCATACTGTATTCAATTTCTCTTTTTATTTTTAACTCCTACAGGAACAACAAAATTTCTTTTCGTAAACTCCCAAGGAGTTTGATAAACGAACAACTGATACCTGCTAACTAGGATCTGCACAGAAACATTTATCCACGTGCTTAAGATGCACAAATGGGAGCTTCCAGAGGACGCCGTGTGATGTGCGTAATTAAGAATCTCAAAAAACAGTGATTGAGTTAACGTTATAGTTTTCTCAGGTGTTAACCTTAACATAACTCTCTATAATCACTCATAGTACTTGCACTGGAAACAGAATCCCCGCGGGCTAATATTTTTACAAGAAATATAATTGCTTCCCTTTATTTTAATAATGAATTAATTTTCTTAAAAACAGTAAAAATAATAAGTTGTTTAAGAAAAGGCATTTAATTTGTTACAGTCTATAACGCATGTTGAACTTTAACGTCCTTTAAAAAGTTTTTAATCAATAAATGAAGTAAACAAAAGTGATACTCTTAAAATGCCTGAAACAGATGCTTTGTAAAAATTTTGTAAAAAGAAATTCTTTCTTGTAAGTTTGGCATCTTTGAAATCATAGTACCTCCCACCATTATTGAACATCTTTTCAGTGAAACGAATTTGAAAGAATGACAGAAAAACAGTTTTAGGAGGTTAATAGCTTCTCAAGTTTTACGCGTTCTGAAAAAAATCCTTATCTTCATAAAATATCCTCAATTTTACTCTCACGAAGTATTTAAATCTGTTACCTGAAATCTTCAAGACTGTTTGACAGAGGCAGCAAGTCTTAATAACACTAATTAAAACATCGATTTTTTAGATTCTTCATCTGTTTTCTTATAATTAGGGCAAAATTGAAGATTTCACAAGCATTTAAATTTAGTATTTCAAATCATAAATTTGGTGCGATAGGAAACTTTATTTAGAAACATACTTCAGCATTCGAGTTGCGGTGTAGAAATTTCGGTTAGAAAATGAATGGTGAACGTTCAAAAAATAAAGTTACAAAATCTTAAATTGTTTGAGGAATTCATACGCAAGCATTATTAGCGCAGAACAAGGGGTGTAGTTGCATGCTAAAATTATTTTTAAAAATGAAGCATCAATTTTAGTCTTTACAGTTCGAATAAATGTAGTTGAAATATCAAAAATAAAAATTCCCTGAAAGGCAATGACGTAGATGCCAAAGAGAAATCCCCATAAAAAGAGTAACAAACTAAACTTCACGTTATATAAAAAGATCCACTGAAGCAAATATTAAAGCGTGTAAGTAAACATTTCTTTTACGAAAGGCATTATTGAAATAATATTTTAATTAATGTTAAAAAAAACTCAGGTATTGTTATAAACGACATGTTGCTAAAATGATATATCAATGTCAAAATTTATTAAGATAGTCCTTTTGAAGCTGTAAGCAGATAATCCTTCATAATACTTATTAAAAGGCTTTTATGCATGTCGAGTTTTAATATTTATCCGTCGTTTCTTTGTCCTTATAACCTGCAGTGAACGCTTTATTTATAAGAGCTATATGCGAGATAAAGGAACCTTGTACAAGTGATAAACTAATAAATCCACCCACACAAAGAAATCTATACTTTTATTAACACCGAAAGTGAAAAGCTTCAAGAGAATAAAAGTGTCTGAGTACGTAACTTTTAAAAATTTAACAGAAATACGGGTTAAAAAAGTTAAATATTTTCTTGGTCAGTGGAAGGCATGCCTGTTGCTTTGTAACTCCTAAATAATTATTAAAAGAATGATTACAAAATTCGATTTCCTGATGTGAGTTGAAGAAGTAACATTGATTTCAATCAAAAAGGGATTCGTTCTAAAAGGAATCTAGGAAACTGACAATAAAACATTCAAGCTTCAGTTTGAGCCTGTATTATACTGCTAAAAATTAATACATAGGAACATGAGGTCAAATAACTTTCCGTTAAGGAATAGGAGCGCAACAAAATGTACTTCAAGAGGTGCCCCGGATCAGGTTGTTACGAAATCTTTGAGAATAAATGTTTCAAAAACACAATATCTACAGTATATATATAAAACAGTTCCGTAACTGACTGTCTCACTGACTGACATACAACGCACAGACCAAACTGCTGGACCTAAAGGGCTGAAATTTTGCATGGCGATTCTTCTTATAGTGTAGGGGTGCACTAAGAAAGATTTTTGAAAAATTCTTAGATTTTTTAAAATTAAATTTTTAAGCTGTTTTAGTAACTTTTTTATGTTTTCATTTAAAATAATACTTTGAGTCTTATAAAATTTATATCACGAGAAAGATCCTAAAAATTCCTTTAAAATGTGATCTTTTTCGAATCTTTACCTCCATTTTCTGAATTTTAATGAATTTTTAAAGATTAATTTTTAGAATTTAATTTATTAAATGCTGATCAAGTGATTTCTTTTTCTGGTACTTTAAATAAATTTATCGTCACGTGCATAACAATTAAATAGACAAAAAAAAATTTTCTTACTAAGGTGGCAGACGACCAGATATTATCCAAAAAAAATATTAAAATACAGAAAAGATATTATGTTCATCAAACTGTACTATATTAACTGTACTATATTCTTTAGTATATCCTATTACATTTAATTTGAATATTTTCTTCTACATTATTTTGTCTATAAAAATATCTCTTACGATTTTTTTATAAATATATTTTTTTTTGTTTTTTTTTTACATCAATTGTATACATTGATCATCGTATTTATTATACATATATACATATATTTTTTTGGGGGGGGGCATTAATTGCATACATTGACAGTTGTATTTAATTTGAATGTACTTCGTAGCGAAGTGCGGGTTTTCAGCTAGTTATTCATATAATTGTATTCATTATTGATATAATAATAACCTTAAATGGGAGAGGTGGGGTTTTTTGCTACATTAACCAACACATTGTTGTATAAAAACATGTCATTAAATAGAACGATACTAAACAGTATATAAATTCAAGAGGGAAAAATTTAAAATTAAAATAAAGTGAGAAATGTAATTCCCAAACACAGAATAAAATCAATTCTCTAATGTTTCTACATTATATAGTTTTTGGCTTTGAGTTACCAGAGACACTGTTTTATAAAACGGTGCCAAGAAGTTAAAATTTTCCACAGAGACTTAATATCACTGAAGGATATATTAATGATCTAAACGGCTTCATTTTTAAGTATTTACTATACGGAGAATAATTTGTTGTTAATCCAAGTATAAAAAAAATAACCTGAGATGCATGTTTATTTTCGAGGATTAATTAAAAATATTTTGTATGAAGAAAATAGCGTATTCAGGTAAAATTTTAAAGTTTGACGTGGGTTATTACATTTGCATCCTGTTGTTTTCGTTTAACAGCCATCATACAAGACAGCTTTATATTTTCCATGACAGCAGAAATATCTAAAAAAATAATTTTTACGGAACTGGCATCGATTAAGTATAGTTACAGTCTTCCTTTTGTTAATGAAAGAGGAAGGCGATTTACATCCTGCGTAGTTGGAGACTTTGAGGTAAGGAGTGGTGACAAATGAGTATGACCCTCAGTGGATAAAACAACCATCTCCAAACAAAACAGATGTTATATTATAATAAAATCGAAGATTCCTCTACGATCTTAGGTACTCTTTGAAAGGATCAATAAGAATTTATATTTTTTTTAATTATAGTTTGAAATCAAGTGTGGTATTCGTGTGCTCTACAATATTCTGTGAAAATTTGATTGCAATATTATTCCAAGTGCTCATAGAAAAGTTGCTACGATGAAAGGCTTCTGTGATCCAGTCCATTGTTGAGATTAGTTTCTTGAAATGTCTTGTAAAACTTAACAATTTCTTTTTTTATCCAGACTCTTATGTCAACACTAGATTTTTAAATAAACTTTGTTCTTTAGTCAAAACTCCCATCAATGTCATGAATGCTGAACTTCACGTATGACCACTTAGAGGCAAGATTTTAACCTTTAAATTATAACAACTGTAGTTCTAGAATGTATATATATATATATATATATATATATATATATATATATATATATATATATATATATATATATATATATATATATATGTATATATATATATACATATATATATATATATATATATATATATGTGTGTGTGTGTGTGTGTGTGTGTGTGTGTAAGAGTGCAAGTGCATCCTTAGAGGAAATTGATAAGCACCTATCACTACGTCTAAAGTAATGAATTTTGAAAAATCCTTTCATAGCCTAAAATATCTTACTTTGCTAGTTTTTCCGCCATCTATTACGGACAGTTACAGAAGAAAAAATGTTGGCGACTGTTTATTAGACATTTAAAAAGTGTAAAAAATATAAAACATGGTTAATGTCGCAATGCGTACCCTGGTTTCACCATTGATGGAATGGTTATTAGTTTACGGGAAACATTTGGCTATCATCCCGGCGCTAAGCATTTTACAGACTACTTTCTACGGATAAAAATAAGATTTCGTAATGGAAGTGATCTTAGAGAGGTATCTAATACAATTTTCCCCTCGTTTTCAGGAGAATTCTCATCATAGAAGAGAAATTTAATTTTGAGAGACTATTTTGCGAGTGGATAACGAATTTATATTCAAAAGAAGGTGTCTTTAAATACACATTTGGATATTTCTTTCTGTATTCGTTAAGCTATCTGGACATTAAAGATAAGCCAAAGTTTTAAATAAAAGAGAATTGATATGAATATTTTTCTTTGTATATTATAAAGACGAAATTTTTCCATTTGGAACTCTATATGAAGATAACTTTCCTATAGATAGTGTAAAAATCTTTAAATATGGGAACAGAATATTTCTGATATTAGTATCTGGAAAAGGAAGCCTTCTAACCTTCAAAGGACACTTACATTTATGTATTTTTGCAGCCTCGTATTGCATATAGTACACAGTATCTGAAACTGAAATTTCTTGAAAAAATACTAATCCTAAGTTACATTAATAAGAATTAGCCAGTAGGTTTTGTATATTAGCACATATTTCATCACCAAAATAATTTTGTCGGACATAACATCTTGAAAATTCCATGTAAAGTACCAAAAAATAAGTTATCCAGTTAAATTTCTTCTTTTTTCTTGATTAAAACAGGACTTTGGAATTAAAATTTTATTAAAGTGTAAAATAAGGTAATTTCAGGAAAAGTCTAAGTCCATGTATTGTCATTTTAATACATTTATGAAGTGTAGCTGAAAATTCATATTTGATTCTTATAAATTATTAAAATCTACACCATGTGTGTATGCCTTCAGTGGAAATCCCATCAGAAATTAACTTTCCTCAAATTTCCTTCATCATTGTATTCAGGTCCAGCATACAATTTTTTTTATCTCAGTTCATGCTTTTTGAGATAATTATATAAAACAGTTCTTGATTTTCCAGCAATAACACACTATTGAGAATAATGCGGTTCCAAACAGTCGTGCGTTCGTTATGGATGTGTATCAGTTGACCACGCAATTCTTCAATCCTTTTATTAAGAAATGAGAAAATTTCAACTCCCATTTATCAAATAATGCATTAGCAAGGGAATAGTTTTTTAACTCTACCATTTGCCTCTAAAAGTATAAATTCCTGTAAAGAGTGACTATTTTTTTCAAATTTGGAAACTTTTAGTGATTACTTTTTATAAAACATTGAATTAAAAATGTCTTTTGCTTAAGTATTTTAGTCATTTTTTAAATAACTAATGAAAAAATAGTTTTGAAAATCACACGAACTTCTAAATTGTTTTTTTATTCTACTATAGAATAAGAAATAAAATCCAAAAATAAGCATTTTTACATATTTAATTAAAAAATAACAGTATGAAAATTCCCCACAGCTTAAAACGCAAGGACAGAATCCACAGAGGTCCACTCAGGCACTTAACATTGTTTAAATCCTTCAGTGTCATCCAAATTTCAAGTAACTGTCCAGGTTACATGGACAGTCTATGGTCCATTGTCAATTATGTCCTTTAGAGAGAACTGATAATATTTTAATGCAAAAAATAATTAGTTAAAAATAGATTAGAGGCAAAATGCTTTAATTTTATTTTTGCTCCAATGATATCATAAAAAAACTTCATCATGATGTTTTACCCAAACGAAATTGCCAAAACTGCCTGAGGGGAGAGTCTAACATTGCTCACGGATGGAATACGTATCACTGAATGCGTTAACATCCCTTTTTCCAAGAAAATAGTTTTATCACATGTTACTGATTTAGTTTTGACGGAAAGAAATCTATCTATTGGCACTACGTAAGGCTTAATTCACATTTTATTCAATTAACAAGGTACAACTTTAATATGCTCGTATTTTAGAATTTTAACAGTTCTAGTACGTACTAGTCAGGCAGAAAACACTATTTGTTAAGAATTTTACTGAAAATTAATAAGGAAGATTTATGCCTTTTATTACTATTACTCAATCATCTTCATTTAAGAGAATTTATCTAGGACAAAAGAGTTAATTTTTTTATATATTCTTGCATTGTATAATAATTTTATATTCACAAATTTTTATATATGGATGTATACAAAGTCTTTTTACAAAGATTATATTATGCATATAAGAAGTTCTTGAACAAATTAAAATTTTGACTTAAAATTCAATGTTTAAAGAATGTATAGATTTTTTGCCTAATGAACCACTAGTTCTGTTTGCATAATTTTTTCCCTTTGGTGAGTAGAAATTTGTATTCAAGATTTATAAAAATTTTATTCATAAATTTTTTAGTCACTTGAAAGGGCAAATAATGTCAGCTTTGAGTGTAAGCTTTGCTCACGGGAAAATATTTTCTGAATTTTTATTCTCAATAAACAGTTCTTGAGGCAGTATAATGAAAATAAAACAAAGTAGCGCTATCAGAAATTTCCTTGAAAGGAAATTTAGCTATATTATTTTAAAGAGGGTAAATCATGAAAAATTTCATTCTACATACTAGATTTAAAATATATATATATATGTAAAGGCAGGGCAGACACTGATATTACAACATTCAATGTTATATCTGGAGGTGTAACATATCATATAAGCATACAGTTGGTGTTATTTATTTTTTAAATTTCTGTAGTGTGGATTTAAAGCAAGTAAAATCATCGCTATTTTTTTAGAATCTAGTTCTTAAACTCCTTTAAATGTTCATCTATAAAAATAAATAATGTCATGAAATTATCTTAGGCAGCACTGAACTAGCTCGGTTACATTCAGTTCATTTATATTCTTTATGCTGTTTTCATTTCTTTCATTTTAGAATAGTGATTTTTGTTAAATGTCTAACACAGAAATTCTCAGAATTTCCTAGTTATGTAAGTATTAAAAAAACATTCATTTGGAACAAAATTTCATTTAGATAGGTTTTCAAAGAATAAATGCTAATAACAAGATATTTAAAGCTTCAGATATTTTACCTGTTAGGACACGTGTTCAGATGACACGCTGTTTCGTACGTGCTCTGCTTTGTTTCCTGGAGAAATTTGTGCTTAAAACAATTAGTTTTAATATTCAAAAGAACAATGGCAATAATAAATGAAATCTGAAATTTGTTTGCGAGGAAAAAAGTATTTATGTGCTCTCCAACCAAGGCTTTCTACAAATATACCCAACGAATACTCAGGATATTGAAATGCCCCCGGTGTCCTCGCTCCTTCAATTATACAAGGTGCGCCCATAAAGTAATCGGACAATTTTTTTATAAATAAGAAAAATATTACTCACCTTCAAACAAATCTTTCTCCCTCAAAATAATCGCAAAAGGAGTGTCTATACAATTTTTTCAACGTTTCTTCAAGCCCTCGAAACACTGTTTATAGGCGTTGGAACTAACCGTTCGCAAAATACACGTAACATTTGATTTAATATCCGAGACGTTTTCAAACCTCTGTCCTTTCATGGCCATCTTAAGCTTCGGGAAAAAGGAAAAAATCAGCTGGCGATAAGTCGGGAGAATATGGTGGGTGATTTATCACTGTAATTGAATGCTTAGCAAGATATTGTTGTACATAAATTTCTGTATGGGGCCTAGCATTAACTATGATCTGTGAAGATTTGCTGACTACTGCGCAACAGGACAACAATTTCTTAAAATGTATTATAGCAGAAGATGAGACTTGGTGTCTACTTCTGCTATAATACACTTTAAAATGGAAAAAAGACAAAGTGCACAGTGAAAAGGACCGTCTTCTCCCATACCAAAAAAAAAAAAGCACGGATGTTCAAATCAAAGACTAAGGTGATGCTGTTTGCATTTTTGATTACAAAGAACTTATTCACCACGAATTTGCTCCTGAAAATCAAACAATTAATCAGTATTTTTACAGGGGGTGCTTATTCGATTAAGGAACAGGATAAGGCGAGTTAGGAAGGAACTGCTTGATTCTGGGCAATGGTTTCTTTTACACGATAATGCTAGGTCCTATACAGTAATTTCTGTACAACAATATCTTGTTAAGCATTCAATTACAGTGATAAATCCCCCACCATATTCTTCCGACTTATCGCCAGCTGATTTTTTTCTTTTTCCGAAGCTTAAGATGGCCATGAAAGGACAAAGATTTGAAAACGTCTCGGATATTAAATCAAATCTTGCGCGTATTTTGCGAACGTTTAGTTCCAACGCCTATAAACAGTGTTTCGATGACTTGAAGAAACGTTGGGAAAATTGTATAGACTCCTTTAGAGATTATTTTGAAGGAGAGAAATATTTTTCTTATTTATGAAAAATTGTCCAGTAACTTTATGGACGCCCCTTGTATATTCGGAGGTCAATTGAATTTTACTGCCCTATGCTTTCTTTTTATAAGCAATACTTTATTGAAGGAATTACAAAAAGTCCAGAAAGTAAAACAACAAATGAATAAACTTAAATATAAGCTGAATAAGCAAAATATACACGTCTATGTTAATTAAAGTAGAATTTGTTGATAATATACGAAAGGTCTTCGGTACCTTTGAAAACATAAATAACATCAGTACTTGCAAAGAGCATATACCCTGATGACTTAAATAAAGGTTTCTTAAAACCACTGATATCTCAAATAAAGGTTTCTTAAAACTACTCATAATGCTTTGCAATGAATTTATGCCGTTTTCACTTAACAGCTGTTGGTTCTTTATTGTTCAAGATTTGTGCTGATAAAAAATCATGTGTATGTTCATCTCAAAACCTAACCATAAGCCATTTTTTTTTCATAAGAGACTATACACCCTTTAAAATTTATTTTCCTTTAGCTGCATATTTAAAATTTATATTTTCTGCATTTATAACACCATTATTTACAAACATATGGTGAGAGTGCTCGAAGCTAACACATTTGAGAAGAGATGCCAACAGTGGACTTCTTTCACTGGCTTGCAGTCATAGTTACGCCTCCTGGTAAATAAGGCGCCATAGTTTCCATTATTGAGGTTAGAACTACTAACCTCCATTGTTAAGGACTCTATTCCTAGTTGGTTATTCAGAATATCCATCTTAATACAAATCTTTTTCATCCTATTATCCTATTTCTCAGCATAATTTGTTTTCTAAAAAAGTAAATAAAACAACAGAAAAAATCATGATAACAAAATTAGGAATAAAAACTATTTATATTTCTTTAATGTCTTTTGTAAATTTATTTTCATTCAAATCCCAATCATATGTGCAAACAGCACAGCCTTAATATTTCATCACTGACGAGGGGTACACTTAATATCATCTTTCATACGAATCACGGATTTGGAGATTAAAATCATTACAATTAAAATCATTACAAACGCGTCACAATATCTGATTTCATTTTCAAATAATGTCTTAATATATCTCATTTGCCATGCCACGCTTTCGAAAAGTCGTTCTTCTCATTGATTAAATGTCTAGACAGTAAGCAAAGCTGAAATACGTGCCAAATATTCCCACTTGATTTTAAATAGAAGAAAAGGATTTATTTTGGCTCTCGTAATCAACTTGTAATACAGTATGTACGAAGTTATCCAATATTTATTGTTAAAACAATGTACAAGTATTTTGATGCCTGGTAACTATTTTTCAAACTGGAATAATAATCGCTGTTAAATTAATCCGGATGAAAATCATTTCTATGGCCCAATCACATGTTTTAGAATTTTTCTATCGAAACATCTACTAATATTTCAGTTATGGCATTAAAACGCAAGAGGTCTTGCGACGTAAAATGTGTAAGTGCACTCCTGAACACCATGGAAACTAAATATCAGTTTGGCATTGTTTACAGTTAGCCACAAATTCATATAGCGACATTTATTTACACGCAAATAATGTACAGTACGCAATTTTGTTATGCATCCAATTCATAGGTCTCCGTTGCATTTTGAATGTACTTTTCGTGACAAATTATATCCATGCTTTCATTACATGCAGTGCAGAAAAAGTTGATTATTCGGTTAAAATGTCTTATGCAGAATGTAAGGATTGCATTCTATGGAGGTTTTATACCTTTTTTGCTTCGAGAAATATCTCTTTCTACGAGATTAGACGAGATAATTCTTAGCAAACGAGGCAAACCTCATTTCATAAGTTATTCATCTAAGGCAATATCACTTCGTTTCTACGCACGTTATCATGTATACAATTTTTTACCCTGTAATAAAAATGAAAAGAATTAATTACAAGCCAGATCATAAAGGTAAGTTTAAAATTCTATAAAATAGGCAAACTAGTCAACATCAAACTTCCTACTGAAAGAAATGTCACTTGTGTATTTCATCTATTACATCCTTTACCACTTACATGGTATAACATTATCATGAGATTTCTGACTTTCTTAAGGAATTTGTTATTTAGGCCTTGAACATTATTTTTTTTACTTTACTAAAACAAAATACATCGTAATATTTCTTTTAGAAAGATTCGGCAGTTCTATTTCCAACTTAAGATTAGGGCAAACGCCCGGTCATAAATGGATGCATAATATCCCATCAAAAAAAGAGGATAGTCATGTTGCGTATGATAAAATATCGTACGAATAGCGCAATGAAAATTCTTATGAGTTTATTTTCCTTCTGTGTTGAGTTGTTGTGTGTTGTGATTGATGTCCCTTGACTGGCAGTATATTGTCAGTTCAAGTCGATAACGGCTATTGTGTGAAGTGGTGCGGCTTCAGTTTTTATTAGCCTCACAAGGGTTACTTTCCTTCTCGATCAGTCGATTGAATCTTTCTCGGCAGTACGCTAAATTTTCATTCATTAGAGTTGAGAACTATATACTAGTAATGGGCTTCACGCAAGCAGTACAAAACCAAGATTAATCCAAATGGCTCTCGTGTATATAAAAGGTGAAAGTATATACCATATCGATGACTAAAAATGTAAGCTGAATTTTTTCACTGTTTTGAATTATTTATAGCCTAAAAATATAAGAGAAATCTGATATTAAACTTTCAAGGCACAGTATGAAAGAAAAGATTGCCTTATCTGATAGTCGTATTACAAAAACTGACCGAATTGTTTGCTATACATTATTTTCGTATTCACGTGACGAGGAATCGGTTTTAGGTATATTCAAGAAGTTGAATATCAGATTCACAATGATTATCAACCTCAGAACTTCCTATTTTAAACAAACTATAGTTTCGACAACTTCATTTTTTAGACATTTCTTTATTGATCAATAATATTAAAATAGACATATAGCATCCCAAATAGGCCCTTCACGAAAGTATTTAGAAATTTTAAAAGTAGTGTGGGAAAACAAACAAGAGTGGTATAAAATTTAAAGTAATATGAAATTGCCATAGGGCTATAACGATAAGTGCGAGATGCGCTGACTGAAATTCCTTCTCTCGTCATGTATACCTTTACTCCCAAAATCGAAATATCTGAGCTAATCTAAACCTTGTAAGCTGCAGAAACGATCGCGTATCGTTGTTTATGATTAAACTGAGACGGCATAAGCTTGTGACCAGTCAAGGATACACCTTTTTAAAGGGGGAGATCATGCAAATTTAAAACTAAAAGACGAGTAACTCAGACCAGTTGTGATGCGCTTGGCTTCATAGAATAAGCCGCTAACTGTACCAATAATACTTATTTCATAAAAGGCATAAATAACTAACGCGTTTATGAGTTTAATAATTATTAAAAGAATTCAGCTTTTTTAAAAATGTTGCTCTAATTTATTTCATTGAAGCTTACTTTATATTTAAATCAAGAAACTATTTCATGAATCAATTAAAATGAAAAATGAAACAATGAAACAGGGAAATCTAGATTTATTTCCGTTCTTCATTAGAGATTACAAAATATTTTTGCTTTTATATTTAACTTATTGTATTAGTAAAGCTTAGACATTAAAATTTTCATCTTCTGAAAAATTAGTTAAATTTTATCGTTTCTCCCAACGTATCAATTTTATTGTGTTCCAAGCAGAACTGTATATGCAAAAAAAATTAATAACTTTGGGGTATTTTTGTATTCTTCAGTTTTCAAATTTTTTATGCAATATATATAGCAGTTTTCATCTTATGCAAATAATTAACTTGATTATCATTCCTTCACATCTTACACGTGATATTTGATTTTGTTTTTGTTTAGTTTTTGATTACATGTTTATGACTTTATTATTTGTGGTTTTTTTTAAATTTATATTCATAGTTTGTGATGTATTTATTATTTGTATTTCTAATTTATTATGCATGTATGACCATATATTTGTCATGCACTTATGATTTATGTTTATAACTAAATATGTATTTTAGGTTAATGCCTGTATAATTCCTGCTTTTGTGATAGCTGTTTAAAATTTTCTTTTTACTTTAAACACTTCATGTATGGATGAGGAGGAATAGCTTCTATGTATTTTTACTCTTACTGAAAACAATGTCTAACTACAAATTTCATCACTTTTTGATACAGTGGGTAAAAATAGTTATATTAACTGTACATATTATCTATTTTTATACTGTGTGTTTATTCAGTCGCAATAATTAAATTTTTCTTTCATAAATTTTCTTTATCATTTGCTGAACAAGATAATTTTTTTTTGTTTCAATTCCTGGTTGTGAAAGCAGTTCGAGAAGTGGTACTGGAATTCCTAGCTACTCATATTTCTCCATGTCTCCAGCCATCTGTTCTGCGGATGAAACAGAAAATGCAGGAACAACAGGCTCTAGAGAGCCGGACAGAAGAAACAGCAAGTAGGAACACATGCTTCTTTGTGCATGTCCCCTGGTACATGCCAGAGACGAGTCTGTCCTACCTCTTCCACCTTCTATCACTTTCTAAACCTTGGGTTGTGATAAAATCCTTTCTGCCATGTTTCTTCAATGAACAGACTATTAATAACTACCAATTATGAACGTTTCCTTGTTGCATGAATCCTCATTCTCGATTTCCATATCCCTTGCTAGTTCCATGGATTTTCTGGTGTGGTTGGTTTTGTTCAAAGCATTTGTTTTCTTTGAAATAATTTGTAAATATTACTCTTTGAAAAAACTGAACATCCACTCTTTCTCCTGAAGCATGATCCTTTATGCCACATACCGTGTAAATATATATGTGAGAATATCTGTTCATTGTTTAAAATAGCATTTGCGGTATACTTATACAAGAACTTTTGGAATTTTGTTTTCAGTAAACTTATTATTTGTAACGACAGATATAGATCTCTTTCCTAATCTTAATAATGAACCACAAACATCTAAACTTATCTTTCTTACTACAACAATTGTAATCTAAAATATAAAAATATATTATATGGGCATTTCCCTCCTGAATGTTCCACTTTCTGTATTAATCAAGTTATTAAAGACTTCGTTTGTGTCTTTCAAAAATGTTTTATTGATATGAAAATGAGTACATTTGTTGAGAAATAGGGAAGGTTTTCAATGTCTATATTTCTTTTATAAATCCTTAACATGTGTTAGAAATGTAAGTTAGAAATTATGAACATTAAAAAGCTTCATTCTCGTACTTTTAGGAAATTTTGCTGCTGAAAAAATTAAAATTGTTTGTCAATTAATTAAATTGTTTGACAATGGTGTTCATTGATATTATAAACAATAATTGAAACAAAATTTGATACTTTTATAAGATTTTTCCCACTAAGCAACATACACAGTAATCGAAAAAGAGTACAGAAATTAATAATTTGGATATTAATTTCCATTGTGACCACAGCGGAAATTATTTCTTAACTAGTCCAGGCCCCTTTGGACTAATAACCATAAACATTTCGAAGGCCTTGAAGACGGGATAGATATAATGTGCCAGAACTCCTAGCAGATTATATTTTAGATAAGCAGGGCTTTAATCAATGGCTGGTCGCGTTTGCATATGTAACAAACAGAAAATTTAAAACATGTTGAAAATAAATAAAATAGCTTTGAGTAAGAAAACTTTTCCTTACAGTCATTTAAAGTGTCTTTATATATAACTATAGAGTTTAGGCTTTAAACTATATAAATCTAGATTTATATAGAGTTAGAGCTTCTATCTATGTAAATATAGAGTTAGGCTCATTTTAACAAGACAATTTAAAAAGTATCAATGTAAAGATCATAATTCAAGTTTAGTAAAAATATATGTCTAATATTTTACGGAGAAAATGTTTTGCTATATGAGAAGAAATATCAATTATAAAGTATTTTCTGATCCGGTCGGGGATCAAATCTTTCGAAACTGGTAAAGAGAAAAAAGCAAATGGTAAGAAAAGTGATTCCAAAAGAAAACTTATCTGTTATTACTCACTTCAGTCTCATTAAATCGGATCAATGACAATAATAAACATTGGAAAGGAAAACAACGAATCTTCTTCCTAAATTTAGTGTTTAACACGTATTATGGCACAATATAAAATTTTGTATACTTATACTTTTTAAGGAGCTATATGCTAATCAAAAAAATCATGAACAAATAATTTATATCACGTTTTCATATACAAAATATCAAGTTTAAATGTACTGTAAATTTAGAAAAAGCAATTTGAAAGTTAAAATTAAATTACTTTACATGATACTGATACTCAGCACTGTAATATTTTTAATATGCATATTGTTAATATACATACATGTACAGATTGTTTTAATTTCCATAACGTGTCGAACAGAAATGATAGTCAATAGTAATTTAAAAGCATGAGGTTAACTTAATCCCGCCTTCCAACTCCTTTTTTTTCTTTCTTTTTTCAAAAGCTTCTGCTTTATTGAAAGATGATCCTGGTGCTCCAAAAACGAACATTAATAAAAGACAAATAGCATTTGGAATTATATGCAATCCCTTTTCTCCAAAGTAATTCCAAATTTTAAGTAACAGATTTCTCTCGGGATGAGTGGCTAGAGTTTAACTTGTGTGCGATTTTGATTAAATTTAACAGCTTTCTTTTAAATATACAGAAAATATTAACATTTATAAGAGCCTTATACCTGAATAATGATATTCTAAACATACCATATCAATATTCCCATATCACAGGATCTTTATGAGGCTCATGCAGCTGACGTAAATAAGTGGCTAAAGCAGGGAGGCTAAAATTTTGTGTTCGGCAAAAATCGCTCTAACCATTTAGCAATCTAGATTGATTTTTAAATGGGTAGTGAACACATTAAAAATATACTCAAGTTGTTATTTTCTTTGCTTGAGATTTTAACATGGTCTTTTATCATCGAAAAAACATTATTCACAATTAATGGCTTGATCATCTAAAAATCAGCTCAATATTCTTAGCTAGAAAACTAACGTATATTAAAGAATTATTTTACAAGCGTGTTTTGAAGTTCCCTTAAACAGGTAATTTGTAAGTTGAGTGTTTTTTACCCAAAAGAAAGTTCTAGTTCATTGAGTTTATTTCTCCTTTTCAACCATAAGTAGACAATATTGTTTTAACGTTCGCTGGATTAGCACTATTGGTTCGATGGATAAAAGCAAGAATTTCAGATCTTAAAAAACAATGCGTATGATTATGCCATTCCAGATTTTGAAAGAATATGTTATTCACAAATGAATCAATATGAACTGGACTAAAACAGAAAAACTAAAGGACAAAAATTTTTCATACATATACTTTCACATTACTTTTAAAATAATTGTTACGAATAGTTTTTACTTTGATATATAAAGAGGAAAATAATGACAGAAAATGCATAGAATTTAAATATAGAATGAAAAAAACATTAATAGATGGTGAATTTTTTTATTCCAAAATTTATTGTTACATTTACAAATGACATGTGGACATATTTGGCGAAAATAAGGCTTTGGATATTTGCAGAATAAATCGTATTTGTAGAGTCATTAACTTTGAAACTTTATACATATGATAAAGCTTAGATCAGAACATACAGTTTTATTTTTTGACCCAAATTTTATAAAATCTTTGGACGCATATGTATAGAATTTTGTGTCAGGTCGGTAGAATTGAAAAGTAGAGATAAATGACCAGAAGAGTTGATGGATTATGATAGATCTTCTAATTTAACTACATGTTAAAGGTATGCGTAGGGGGGACATGCAGGAATAATATTTTGTCTCTAAACAAAATTTGGCTGAATCAATGCTAAGAATATACTAGTTGAATTAAAATTAAAGCGTCTGTATTTTGTAATGGTTTAGGAGTTGAACTTAATGAAGAGAATTTTGATTGATAGGATTTTCATTTATCATTCCTCTTAAGGCATTTCAGTTGATAATGCCATAAGAGCATCATCAATTGAAAAGTCAGTACAAATAATTAGTCGCTTACTAGTGATTTCACAATGATCAAAGTTGATAAGATAAAACATACATATTTTTAGAAATAATGTTTAAAGATAAAATAATACACTATTATGATCAACGCATCTTGAACCTGTTTTATATTAAAAAGATGTCAATCAAAGTTTTACTTCACGAGTAGATATTTGACCGAACTTTTTGCGAGAAGATAGCTTAAATGATCTTCTGATTGGGAGTGAAAAAATGGTTTAACTCTTACTCTTCAAATAAATAAGCTACATGCAAATCAATAAATAAACCACACCTAATTTTGTTTTATCAAGACCGGAGATAGAACTGCACGAGACTATCCTTTAAATACAGATCTATTCTTGTACATAATGCTTATTTTTACAGCATTGGCACAGTCTTAACCTTATTTACTTCTGTTATCTCTGGTATAGTCGGGACATATGCCGTAGCTTTACGGATATTTTCGTTCATACCAATTTTCGAAGGAATTTTTTCATATATTCTACTATGAATCCATTTCAAACTATAAGATAAGCGGCTGCAAGGGTACACAACGTTTCACAGGTCTCAAACATGTAAGTCGATCGTTTATGGAGCTCAGTTCTCTATGATCGTCATCATAAGACTAGATAAAGACTCTTCTACTTTAACTTAAAATAAAAATAATACTTTACTTTTTCAATTCCTCTATATTCTGAATCATTATATATAAGTCAATTACTACTAAAATAAACTAATAGTTTAATTCATAAATATGCCAACATATTAGAGCAGTAACATTTTTACAAACTAAACTTTCCTAAGCGAAAGACGCAGCCAAACTTAATGCCAAACTAAAGTGACAAAATATTAAGAAATACTTTTAGAAAAACTAAATGGTAGCAAAAAATGTTTCGATAACGACAAGTACAAAAATTGAAATACAGAACTAAAAAATTACAAAACTCCCAAACGGAAAGTGAGAGATCAAGGAAAAAACAGAATTTGAAGTAATCTCTGGAATATAGCCAAACTTGAATGTGATAGCAAAGTTGACCTAATTTTTGCTTGGAAATTGGTAATTTGTGTTTAATTTACTTAGAAATAAGTGACCAACTGAGAAAATACCATAAAACTTTATTTGGAAAAAACTCAGTATCTCATGCATTTCAGAGAAACGTAAGTCTCTTAAAACAAATGGTAATTAATTTAACAAACGCAGTGCATCAATGATATTTCCCTCAGTTTTCACAGTGTTTTCACATTATGGATTATGTAAATTTCTTGTGAGTTAGAATTTGTCCTAATATATTTATTGTGATATCACATTAAATATGTGTCATTTTAATACACATGAATACTCACAGTGTAAAAGTGTAAGGCAAAATATATATTTACATTCAGAGAACTTTTAGAGAAGAACAAAAAATAATAAAATGAGAAAAATAGCCGTTAATACAAGGTAGTTTTATGCATGTCTAATATAAAGTATCGAATAACTGCTATGGTAAACATTGCATCTCCCATCAGTCCCTAACAACAAAATGCCCGGGTAGGGTTTCGAACTATGAATCTTCCAGTTTACGGGCCAGCGCATTATCCATGCACGCGACTCTGGCAGTGTGAATGTTTCTTTTTGAATTTTATGCTTCGCATCTCCGTTCAAAATTTAGTTCCTGCTTATTTTTTTTCTCAATGATGTTAAACTTTTTCCCGAATGAACATTCTTCATATGTTTGCCAAATTAATCCTTATTCTCCGGTCCATCCGTCAGCCACCATTGTTATGTCAGGAGCTGTGACTGTGGCTCGCCAATTTCAATCGGTTAATCTCTTCTTGAGTAATTGAAGAACGAAGTAACAACAAAAAAATGACTTCAATGATATTTTCCATCACTTAAAGTTCAAAGAACAAATTCACACTTAATATTCCCTTCTATCTCTGTCTTACAGTATATTTACATAAAATATCATACTTCGGATATTTTTGAAAAAACTAGTATTTTACTCAAAATTCCCCTTAACCCCTTAACGATTGCACAATTTTAAAGAAAACGATATTAAAAGTGCCTATTTATTTCGGAGGATTCCATTTATTTCTTGATCTGCCACATTTAGTTTTAAAAAACCATCCCCAATTACATTATAAATAGTCTGGTGCTGCCATCTCGTATGTAAAATAAGAAATAAAAAAATTTCAGGGTAAATGAAATGGATTGTTTTAATCTTTTTGGTTCGTTACTTTTAAACACTCCAGCCCGGCAATATCACGAGCACAAGAAATAGAAGGCGAAACCTCACCGCGTAGTTTTTAAGGGAGCGAGAAGGAAGGGGTTAAATGACGAAATATTGGAGTGTCATTTACTTCAAGTCTATTAACGTTACGCGACCTTTGATAACGGTACGGGAAGACACTAACTCTCTAATTGTTCAGTTATCTATTCGCCTTCAATCTAACAGGTTGCATATGACATTATTTGCCCTAAATTATAATTGATAGAAGTTTAGGGCAATGGTTAACATAAAGTTTAACAGTTATAAGCAATTACAAGTAGAAAATAAATTATACCGTAAGCGTGCTAATAACACAAAGCTCCGATATTAAATTTAACTATTGTTCATAATTTATTGTATCAAATAAAATTAACTTATCAATGAAAATCATTAATGTACAAACCAGAGCAAAGGTTGAAAAAATAAATAAAAGAAAAAGAAAAAAATATGCAGTGGTGCTGAACTCGGATATCTACTAGAACAGCGCACTGCATATAACAATATGCAGTGCGTTATAAATAAATTTATATATATATATATATATATAAAATAAATTTTTATATATATATATATATATATATATATATATATATATATATATATATCGACGTTTTTCCTTAATTCTACCGATTTTAGCAGTCTTTAAAACGGACAAGTTTTTTCTGATTTTGAAGATTGAAAAGTTCTTAGCCACTCTGCCGCCACTGGTCTCCAGGATTCATAGTATCACATATCATTTTTCTGTGGAATAGTGATGTCCTTTAAATCATTTTTTTTCACTTAAAGATCAACGTGTTCCCTTTGGAACCTTAAAAAATTTTCAAGGCCCCACTAAATACATAATTATATTATCATTTTAGCATAAATGAATGAATATGTTAGATTTAAAGATCTAATCAAGCAGTTCACTTTGTGTAAAGGGGAGGTTATAAATAATGGTGATATGAGATTTTAAAATAAGATTTAAATATTTATTGATTTAACTTAAAATGTAGATAAAAGAGAATGTGTGAAGATATCATACAAATTATTTCTCCCGAATGGGACAGCCTAAAGATTTTTCTTTGTATGCGTGTATAGGAGTACTTGAAAAGAGGCATCTTACTGTTATGAGTGGAAAATGAAGCCCTTACTCAAGTCATTAGTTATTGCCGAGTCATTGCCATTAGTCATTGTTATTATTCATTGCCAAGTTAACATTTGTTTCAAAATAAGCAAATGATCAGAAATTCAAGAAAGAAACATTTTTGATTATTCCCTGGTATCTAACACGCAATATAATGCACTAATTTAAACCGTCCCAATAGTCTGATTATATGGCGTGATTAAACCTGCAGACCAGTCGCTAAGCAATACCCTAAATACGCAGCCGAGGGTACACCTGTTTGCTCTAATAATTTAGCTCTCAGGAGCCGTGTCAAGTAGTATAGGCTACCGACTGTTGGCCCCATTAACCCCTAACACGCAATGTAAAAGAAGACTTTCTCCAGTGTATACAGGGTGATTCCTAATTCATGATACAGTCGTTAAGGGTTGGTACAGTACACTGTAACAATCATTTATTGTATATGAATGTATGGGGGCAGGTGAAGCGTTGAAACACAAACACAGGAAAGAGACATGAAAGGAAAGAAAAATTGTTCATTGACAGCGACGTTGACAAGTGCTATGTTTATAATAAGTGTTCAAAATTGCGTCCACCAACAGTAATACATGCTTGGCAGCGTCGATGGAGCGATTGGCGTTCAGTTTCAAAGATGCCAGGTATTTCACTAACACATGCAGCAGCAACGGATATTCGTGCGACGAGATCCTCAACAGAGTCAACTGCAATCGCATACACGAGACTCTTCAGATGTTCCCATAAGAAATAATCGAGGCTCGATAAATCGGGAGATCGGGGTGGCCAAGGGACTGGTCCAGCACGCCCAATCCATCGCGCCCCAAAAGTGGCATCCAAGTAATCGCGTAAAACACTGCTAAAATGGACTGGCACCCTATCGTGCTGAAACCACAGTCGGTCGGCACTCATCTATGAGGAAAGCGCTCCTGATAGATTCGTAGAGCAGCTCTTCTGTTACCATTTGCACGGTCGTACATGAGATGCATGTCTGCTTTTTCGGCATACGTAAAGTCTCCCACCACGGACGACATCACAATTAAGAATGGCATGTTCCCGCAGATGCATAATGTTTATGCGCGGCAAGCCACCACCTCTTCTCTCTCATCAACGGAACCAAGCAATCACTCCATTTTCATGTCTTTTTCCTGTGTTTGTGCTTCAACGCTACACCTGCCCCCATACATTCCTATACAATAAATGATTGCTACAGTGTACTGTACCAACCCTTAAAGTTTGTACCATGAATTCGGAATCACCCTGTATGTAACACTTCTCTCTCACTGTACCAACTGATTAAACGAGTCGTGCTCGAATAAGTCGCAGACAAAATTTGAACAACTGAAGCACTTCAGTAGACGGGACATTGAAGTGTGACGAAATGGATGACCTTTCAAATATTTCTCTTCGTTATTAGATCGAACAGTTGTGACTCTCAATCATTGTTGATGTCAGTGGACACCCAGAGAAGTACACTTATCCAAAATGAAAGTATTAAAAGACGTAAATCTGCGAGAGCATATATCTTGCCAAAGTGAGAAAAGCAAAATAAAGCCCAATCAGATTCCCTAAGTGTTGTCTAACAACACGTAGTGTCTTCCTCATAACCATGTGACACCGTTTCAATTCTGTCTGTTAGTCTGCAACTTCCAGTGGTTGGGCTGCTAGTGATGCTAGTCGACTAGTAGAGATTGGTCTTTAAGGTGTTTAGTGACTCCTCATCACCGAGAGCTCCTTTTGTATGCAGCTTAGCCAACCACTTCTGGGGGACGTCTTATATATTCTGTGTTTATCTTTTAATCTTGTTACCAACTAAGAACCGATGATATTCGATGACATTCGCTATCAGATTCTATCGCATTGAAGATTTTAGGGATTACCTGGGGAAAAACAGCACGGGGGGCTCTTTTCTGTGATCATTCCTTTCTTGTAACTTAAAAAACAGTTTGACAAATGGAGAATTATTTGATTAAGTACTATCTATCATACTTCGAAGTGATTTTCAACTAAGACGATAAAATTGGCTCGTATATCCGAGACTGGTCTCATCGATCTGTTGCCTCTCTAATGTACACAAATCTATCTCCAATAACGCATTAGGGCATGTAATAACATTTAAGCGTCATTAAAATCCTAATTTAAAAATAAAATAATCCCTTTTGAAAATAATTCAAAAAATTGCTGTGTAATGAAAATATGCCAAGATATTTCTCTAAAATTCAGATTGCGATAGAATGAGAATTCCTCATGCATCTTAAAATGAAAAGTTATCTTTCCTCATCAATCAACTTTTCTAGGGAGAAAATCAAAGGTTTTGAGTTGAATCCAAAATAAAACATTTTTGCAAAAGTTTATGGAGAAAAAAACTTTATCGAGACTTTTATCCCTAAAAAGTTCAGCAAAGCTGTCATGTTTGAAAGAAAGTAAATGTTGACTCAAACAACGTGAACCCAGTATGTCTATTGGCCGAAAGCATCAGTAATAAAAATCTTCCGGTTCATACTAGCTGTATAATGAGTACCCACGCTATCGTTTCTATACTAATTGTTTTTTTACCAAAAAAAATTCCAAGAAATTTAGATTACATTCATATAATTTTGCGTATTTCTAAAGTTCAAGTACTGAAAGAATACTCTTGATCTAGAACGGGCAATGCCGTAGATTTCTGTAATATAAGTTTGCATTTTGATTCGTGTGCTCTATACAAAATGTTCTAGTCAATCCAGGTTTCAATCTCTGAAAGGAAATGTTTATTTCGGATGTCCAATAGAGTCTCTTTGACACAATAGATTTTGTTTCCACTGAAAACTCTTTGAATTTCTCATTGTTCTAGGAATAGGATGTCTCCTCTTCTAACAGTAGATTTTATCATGGTAGTGAAAGGATAATTGTGAACTTCTAAAGTCAAAACTAACATCGAAATTGAAAGTACAAGCAAATCTTGAATAAAATCCCCCATTCTCACCTAATTCAGTGACATTAAAGTAGCGTTCTTACTTCCTTTACTCAATTTAGAAACTCTACAATTGTTTGTAACACATTATGATTTTCTAACTTTAATGTGTTCAATTACAAAAAATTAATTAAATATTTAAAATGAATGCATTTAAATTATTTTGAAAATTTATTTATTTAATAAAAATTCAATAAATTCACATAGCTAACTGAAAATGCATATCACGGATATTCCGACAAGAGTCATCGATTGAGTTTCGTCCTCGGTAATAGACTTTTCGTCATGGCATACTCACTGAATTCCATGGATTAAGGCGTTTAAAATGTGGAATAATTATATAGATATTTACTAGTGTATCAATGGTTTTAATTTGCAGTTCTCTATATTTTACCACAGTTCGCAAACGATAAAAATTCACCCTTTGGGGTTGAAAAATACGATATATAAATTTCAGTCAACAGTAAAATTGTCTTTTGGATTCAATATTTCTTTGACGTTAAGAGAAAACTCTTTGGTGTAATCACAGAAGTAAGTAAAATAAATATTTCCTGGGATTTCTCCATAAAAAGATTAAGCAGAATAATAATATTTTAACTTATAATAAGCTTGGTTTTCCGGGGAATCAGACATATCTTCGTTGATTACAGATTCTGGCTTGCCTCAATCAACAGAGTTTCATCATGTTTCATTATTTTAACTACCCCTACTTGTGACAAAGATCAACTGCAATGCGTCTATCCTATGAAAACACTCCATCGTTTTCTTCCTTTTACTTTACCTGTATTATACGTACCTGTTTCTAAATTGTATAGAGATGGCTTACTTCTACCCTAACTTGGGTATATGAAAATTGAAGTGACCCTCTAATGAAGTATAAACGACACTTAATAGATATGTATAACAAAGTCAATTCTTTACTTGACACATATACTTGCATTTCAAGACAACACTGCGTACTACTGGTACAACGTGTATAAACACTGTGCAAGGAAATATAGTTCGATATACTCACTAGTACAGGGTGTTTCATATTGAATGGGACAAAAAGAAAGCATACCTGTGAACACTGTAATTACTTTATTTTGATAAATCAAATTTACAGTGAAACTATAGTTATCCAAGTTTCTATAGATTTTCTATGTGTGTCCCTCCGGTGACACGACAAACACCTATGCCGTATTCTAGTTTCTGCCACACTCGTGATAGAATATCCTTTGTTAATGATTCGAGCACTTCAGTTATCCGCTGCTTCAGTTACTGTAAGTCCTGGGGAAATGGAGGCATGAACACTTCTCAAGCAAAGGTCTTTAACAAAACCCCATAGGCAAAAATCACAAGGGGTTAGATCTGGGGATCTCGGTGGCCAGCAAAGCAATGGCATTTCGTTTGACCTAGCACGGCCAATCCAGCAATAAGGTAGACTATCGTTCAGGTACTGGCATAATTTTTTATACCAATGTGGTGGAGCATCGTCTTGCTGCAGAATGAAGCAGGTAACCGCTTTCTCCAACTGGGGGAACGATAAACGAAGATGTTTTGGCGTATTCCAAAACACAGTACGCTTTCTCCTGCATGGATGGCACCATTTCAATTAACAGTGCCTCTAGCGGCGATTTCGTAACCAGAAGACTTTTCGCTGTTGCCAGATAAAACTTGTATAATTGTAGTTTCAGAATTAATTTATTTCGGCTAAATAAATCAATTACAGAATTTGTACTATGCTATTCTTTTTGTCCCATTCAATATGAAACACCCTGTACAAACACTATGCAAGGAAATATATTTCAAAATACTCACAAATTACACTAAAGTCAAACCAGCGATGCTGCTCAGTAAACTTTGGCCTATAACCACAAATAAGCTTCATTTAACGGGTTGATAAGAACTCGCGTAAGTTTGAAGCAAACTAACTAATCGCCATAAGCGGCAACTCGCCTAAATCACTACAAACAAACCAGACTCTTCTGAAATCTAGCAGCTCGGTATTTATGCCAACGGCCTATGATGAAATTAGCATAACTTAAGCGGCTTCTTTAAATTTATTCACTTAAAAGTTCGATTATTGTCAATCGAATCTTATATCGACCTTACAATTGTCATACAGCTTAGTTACTTCTTATCGTTACCATAATATTTAAAATGCACTATCGAGTGAGATAGTTTCAACGCTTTGTAAAACTCTTGTAAGAATAATGACTGGGAAGGTAACTTAATAACTGCTAAAACCAAAAACATAAGACAATAAAACAAATGTACTAATTTTTTGTTAATTCGTTCTTTTTGATTGTATAAATGTTCTTGTTGATTTGTTGAAACCCTTTGCTTGTTTTTCACTTTTATTAGATGTTTTTAGATATTTGAGATCAGTTTTTGTACCTACCACACACACACACACACACATACACAAATCATATGGTTTAAAATAGGGAAAATGTCTACATTTGGGCAAAATTTTAATTATGTTCAAGGGAATCCACGATTAAGTTCTATCTTCATTATTTACACACAAATTGCAATGTTTGATTTTCTTTATATGTGTCTTAACATAGTTATGACTATCCCATTCTATATATAAAAGACCTTTGGAAATTTTCCTGTTTTGTTTATAAAAAATTAAGCTTAAAATATTAAGCACCTTTAGTTTTCTTTTGTGCATAGAAAAGTTTTCCTATTAAACTATTATCAAGATTCCTGACAAACTATTTATAAAATTTTAATCGCTTTAAAGGAAACAAATCAGGATAACTTTTTGCCTCGCAGAAAAAGCTTTCAGAATTTTGACACTAAATTAAGAGTTTCAGAGAAAGTTTAATGCAAATACAATGAAGGGATATCGTACAACAAATCATAGAGCATATCCTTTTAACTCTCTCAGTTCTTTAGACGTATTTTTGCATCACGTACTTCAAAAATTGAAAAGAGTTTGTGATATATTATTCCATCCTCAATTTTTTGATCAATAGTAGCTCGTATGGTACAATTTTGTCGTTTTTGCAAACCAAACTAATGGATGTAATAATTCACCAGAAACACCTTTTTCCTGTTGACAGCAAGCGATAGAAAAAAGTCTCAAACGTTTAAAGGATTTTAGATTACCAATCGTGAAACGCTTTATTCCGAAGTAAACAGACTTTTAAGTATCAGATGTACACAACAAGGTGCGTAGCGACGGGAAAAAAGTGTAAAAGGTTCTGTCTGGAAATGTAACCTTCACAGAAACATGCACTTTGCTTTATTTGATTCTAAAATCTCAATAATGTGTTTACAGCGGAGAAACTAAAAATTCAATTTTATTGAGTGGGGTTTTTTTTGTGCTCTATAGATGTTGTAATGATCAGTTTATCGTAGCATATGCACCCCCATCCTTCTTCTAGGAGGCTATAGTATAACAAAAAACTCATCAAAATTCAGAAAATCTTCCTAAACATATTTATTTTCCAATATGAGTTACTTTTAGTTATTTTAACCCTATTTTTTTATAATTTTATCTGTAAAATTTTTATACATGACTTGTCCTGATTTATTTTTGTGCAATTTAGTTAAAACGCTAACGAAAGAAAATAAATTAATAAAAATATCATTTTCAGTGTGAGTGTTAACCTTTATAGTCGTGATCCGACAAATCATTGTCATGTAGAAGGAATTATAATTGTAGAGTCAGCTCTTATTTCAAGAGGTTTATTAACATATTAAAATCTTGGTTAAATACGTTATTTACAAAGTTTCGTTCCGACGAACGTTAAAAATACTCGTGAGAGCTCGGCTCATTATTTCAAAGTCCGACGAGCTCCCCCGTCTCCCGTAAGCGTGTTGACCCTTCAACAGTCCGAATCTATTCTTTTTTGTTCGTTACTCGCGTCTGTCTTTTATGCCTCCTCTTCTCCGCGCCTTCTCCAACCATCCATGACGAATTTCCTTTCCTGCCGACTTTTCTAAAGTAGAAACGCGCCGCTAATCGTTTCACAAATCTTTCTAAATGACTTGCGTCCTTTTCAACTATTGCCGCACTTCCCCAAAGGTGTATATAGTTCGACACCTGTTTATGTTTCATTTGGGCACATTGAAGACGCTATTACTGACGTCCATCAATTCCACTTAGGGATGGGAGACGAGAGTCTGACATACGCCCCTTCCTTTAGAAGTGAAAAAAGTCCTTTGAGACGTTTTCACGTTGGAACAACAGTCCCTGTTGATTAGAGGATAACGAGGCGCACACATGGGGTAATAACTGCGCTTTTTAACTTGTGACGGGGACGCTTTGTAGCCACAACAATACACATTTTTACAAGTAATTGACTCCATGTTTTCATCTGCATATGAGATAGCCACAACATTTACAGGTAACAAAAATTACTTTTCACACTTAGCCTTGACACAAAATTAATATTATAATTCTTGTTCATTTCTTTCTTTAAACCAAACACTAACAAATTATTTGCCTACCAATCACTTATCTTTAAAGCTAGAATTTCTAAGATAATTACACTTTTGATTCTTTTTTTTTCAAACTCATTAGGAATTTCCTGGCTTAATCTTAACCAGTTAAACTTACATATTTTAATGAAACTTCCCCAAATCTCTAGGGAATACTTAACATTAATTTAGTTCTTCACTTAAAAAAAATATAAACCAAGTGTTCATACAACAAACAGCAATCAAAAAATAAATATCATACACTTAAATTCATCATACCATTATATTTACAAATTTAATCCGTTTTTCTTAGGATTCAACATTAGTTATCAATGCAATTACCAAAATACACATTTAATTAAATTTTCAATGAATTCTTCGAGAGCAACTTAAATCAATTTTAGAACATTTATAAATTACACAATTACATGAGTTTCCCGGGATTCTTTGGGAATTACTTAAATTTGTGATTCTCTCTGCGATTTTACGGGACCCTAAATAAATACGAATGGGTTTTTGGCTTTATTATTTCACTATCTCTCATTGACTGAATTGAATGATGGTTGTTCAATTTTGATTTTGTGAATTTGTGATCTAGTGTCGGTACAAAATCACCCTTTTCTCCCATAGTTTGCGTCTGTTTCCTACCCGTATCGTTAGGGCTTCCCTGGGCATTTACTTCTTCGTTTCGTGTTTCCCTTTGATTATTTCCATTCTCATTATTAGTTTCCTCTAACCCTTTATTCCTTAACATACCAATTTGATCTTTCCTCTCTTTTTCCGTTGAAACTCTAATTTCTCGTACCTCATCCAAATTCTCATTGAGACTTAATTCCCCATCCAAAATTTTATCCATTTCTCTCACCTCATCTAAATTCTCACTGAGACTTAATTCCCCATCCAAAATTTTATCCATTTCTCTCACCTCATCTAAATTCTCACTGAGACTTAATTCCCCATCCAAAATTTTATCCATTTCTCTCACCTCATCTAAATTCTCACTGAGCCTTAATTCATTACCTCCTTCCTCATAGTACATCTCCTCATCTTTCGTCTGACTTCCCATCTCAAACATATTAAGGGGAATAATCATCTCCTCCTCTGTCTCATCTAAATTCTCATTAGGACATAATTCACTACCTCCTCCCTTATAGTTCATCTCCTCACCTGTGTCTCTTGCGCTTTCAAATCTATTCGGGGGACTAGCCATCTCCTCCTCTGTATCCCTTACAATTTCGAACCTATTAGGAGGAATAATCAACTCCTCATCTAATATCTGATCTATACTGTTACTCAAATGTCTTTGATAACATGCTACCCCTTCCAGGACCTCCTTTCCTTGAGTAATTACATCCCTCACTTCCCTTTCCTGTTGGGTTTCAATTTTATTCTCAGGTTGAATAATTTCGCCTCTGTTAAATTCTATCTGAAATGTATTTCCCCTCTGATCCCCTCTATTTCTGAGATTTTGAACTCTTTTGGGGCACTGATATTTCAAATGGTCTTTACTATTACAGACAAAACATTTTTTATCCTCCCTTTTCCGATCAATTTTGGCACATACCTTATCTGTGTTAACTAGTGGTTCAAGAATAACCCTTTTTTCCTCTTTCAAAACTCCTTCGAAATTATTATTAACCATTCCAATACTTTCTCTGACCCTTAAACTTGAAAGTCTTTTAGCTGCCCTCATCCTCAATTCTTCAACTTCCAATTCTTTCAATTTTAACATCATCTCCTGTTTTGCTATTTCTCTTTGCTCTCGTTCTAATCTCTCATTAATTATGGCAAATAACCGTTCCTTAGCGGACTCTTCCTCATATTTCTCACTTCCTAATATCATTTCCTTAAGATCAGTATATGTCCTGTTCTCCGAAGACGGACAAATCCCTGTTAACTCTGTAGCTAACAAAATTAAATCGGCTTTCCGCCCCTTCCCTACGAATGCCATTTTTAGCTTATACCACTTAATCACAAATGCAGCAAACAAGTACAAATTCACTTTTACAACTATAACAAAATTTAACCAACTATACTTATCTTGAACTATTTACTTCCACAATTATGATAATTCTAAGAGCATTTAACTACTACAATTATAAATCACTTCCACTAATAACTAGTACGAACACTTGTACACATTTCCCGTTATACAAAACAACACTTTTTCACTTTTAAATTATTATTCCATTTACCAAAATTCAATAACTCAACAAATTACTTCCATCATTATACACATGAATCAACACTTCAAAATTTATCAAAAATAATTAGATTCCTTCAACTAATTACTACCGCTATCTCATACACAGGGAGAAAAGATAGAATCACTTACCCCTTTTTCACCTCGATGAAAAACTGTCACTCTAATCTTTCTCCGTTGCCGCACTTTGATCACAGTTCAAGAGAGTTCAGTATATAACCACGTCGTTGATGCACACTTTACTCCGACCATGAATTTCTCCTGTTTCTTGACCAGTTGCCGAGTAAATATCTGTCGCTGAAGTCGTGCCCAGTAGACTCGTTCGGAATACAACTTCTCTTGAAACTGCGTCTCCTTGAAGATCTATCACCACTCTCGTACTCTAGATCATCTGATACCTTCCGTATCGCTGGGGTCCTCCCACGTTCTTTAATTCGACTACGCCAATGTTAACCTTTATAGTCGTGATCCGACAAATCATTGTCATGTAGAAGGAATTATAATTGTAGAGTCAGCTCTTATTTCAAGAGGTTTATTAACATATTAAAATCTTGGTTAAATACGTTATTTACAAAGTTTCGTTCCGACGAACGTTAAAAATACTCGTGAGAGCTCGGCTCATTATTTCAAAGTCCGACGAGCTCCCCCGTCTCCCGTAAGCGTGTTGACCCTTCAACAGTCCGAATCTATTCTTTTTTTGTTCGTTACTCGCGTCTGTCTTTTATGCCTCCTCTTCTCCGCGCCTTCTCCAACCATCCATGACGAATTTCCTTTCCTGCCGACTTTTCTAAAGTAGAAACGCGCCGCTAATCGTTTCACAAATCTTTCTAAATGACTTGCGTCCTTTTCAACTATTGCCGCACTTCCCCAAAGGTGTATATAGTTCGACACCTGTTTATGTTTCATTTGGGCACATTGAAGACGCTATTACTGACGTCCATCAATTCCACTTAGGGATGGGAGACGAGAGTCTGACAGTGAGAGAAGGGATGTGCTGAAAATTTAATATCTTCCAATGTTTTGTTATAATGTCCATGAGAAATATTCTTCATTGTTTGTAGAAGTAGATATTTAGTGGAGGTATAAAATGTTTATACAAAGTAGACTTCAATAATTTTTAGTTACTCACTGCTTTCATACATTACATACTGTTTTCAGAAAAAGATTTTATTTATTTCATTTACATAGAAAGGATGAAAATTTTATGCTTCCAAACATTCGCTCCTTTCAACAACGCCATATCTCAAAAAACAAGATTTTTCAGGAGAGTGATTTGAAAGTTTAAAAGCACATTGAAATGTATTGAAAATAAATTTTTAAGTCTGCTGTCTAGCGGCTAAATATTAAGCAGTGAGATATGACGATCTTGCAAGGATATACTACTCTTTCAGGGCATTCTGAAAACAAGCATAACTAAAAATCGCCAATTTTTGAGATATGACGTTGTTGAAAGGAGTGAGCGATATGTGAATTAAGATAGGATTATGAAAGAAAAAACTTGCCTCAGTTTTTCTAATTGTGGTTTTGATTTTCAGTTTTAACGCATTTTGTGCAACATATTTTCATATAAACTTTTTTGACTTTACATGATATTGGGAAATTTCTGAATATGTTGGCCATAGGTGTAAATATTTTCATTTTGATCGGTATTTCACGTTTTCAAAGTTCCGTAATGGCAGGCTTGACGGAATAATTTTTCTTTGAATGTTGGTTTGAGAGGATACTGTCCTTTTTTGCTAATATAGAGCCAGTTAGACGGGGACCCACAGCTCAAAGCCGATTTCGAATGGTTACAAACATCCATGCCAACAGTGGGACTCGAACTCACAGACTCTGGTAAGGAATGCCAGCACCCTTTTTATTCGGCCATTGCCCGGCTTCACAGGAGTCTTCATTTCAAATTAGACTTATATATATATATATATATATATACTAAAGAACCAGAAAAACTGGTACGCCTGCCTAATATCGTGTAGAGCCTCCACCAGCACGCAGAAGTTCTGAAACACGACGAGGCATGAACTCTACAAATATCTGAAGGATCCTGGAGGCAATTCACACCATGAATCCTGCAGGGCAGACCTCAAATCCATAGGAGTGCGAGGGGGTGGAGATCACTTCTGAACAGCACGTTGCAAGGCATCCCAGATATGCTCAATAATGTTAATGTCTGGGTATTTAGGTGGACAATGAAAGTGTCTAAAGTCAGTCCTAGAGTGATCCTAGAGCCGCTCGGTAGCAACTCTCAACGTGGGGAGTGTCGTATTGTCCTGCTGGAATTGTCCAAGTCCGTCGGAATGCACAATGGACATGAATGGGTGTAGATGATCGGACAGGATGCTTATGTATCCGTCCCCTGTCAGAACCGTCTCTAGACGTATCAGGGGTCCCATATCAAACCAACTGTAAACGCTCCATACCATCACAGAGGCTCCACCAGCTTGAACAGTCCCCTGTTGAGATGTACGGTCCGTGGATTTATAAGGTTCTCTCAACGTCTATCCGCTCGATACAATTGGAAATGAGACTCGTCAGAACAGGCAACTTGTTTCCAGCCAGAAACAGTCCAATGGAGGTGTTGCCGGACCCAGGCGAGGCATAATGTTTTGGGCCGTACAGTCAACAACGGTACATGATTTGACCTGCGCTCCGAAATCCCATATCAATGACGGTCCGTTGCGCAGTTCGCACAGTGACACTTGTTGATGCCCCAGCACTGAAATACGCAGCAATATGAGGAGGTGTTGCACGTCTATCTTGCTTAAGGATACTCGTCTGTCGTCGACTGTAGAGTTCATACAAGGTATTTTTTCTGGCCGCATCGCTGTCGGAGATTTGATGATTTATCTGATATTCACGGCACACTCATGAAATGGTCGTTCGCGAAAATCCAAAATGCACTGTCGGCCGCCTCGCGGTACACTCATCTCCGTTATTTGCATACGCACGCCTGTACCAGTTTTTTGGCTCTACAGTGTATATATATAATATATATATATAAATATATATATATATATATATATATATATATTCTCCCCAATAGGTAGAATCTACTGAGAGGTAGATCTACTGCACACCCGTGTAGATCTATCTCTTCCTGGTGGACCCTGGTAACACATTTTTGAGGCTTAGAGATCTACGGTTTTAGGCATTTGCCCTTCCCTTCCTATTTTAGATTAGCAACTGCCCAAGACTGTCTCCTCGAGCATATACACCGCTTCAACATTGTTTCTAGTCCTTTCTGCAGACTCTGTGACTTGGGACGGGTCATGAACTGTGAACATTTGTTTCATTGCCCTGCATTGATTAAACGCTCTCTTGTGGACCTTTACTCGGAGGCCAGGGGACTTCTGGATTCATAGACTATTTGCTGAAGCTTTTTTCGTTTTTCGTGTTTCTTGTGTTGTTCTTTTTTCTGGCTGTAGTTGTTTTTTAATCTGTGCTATTGGTAATAAAAAAATCTCCCCAATTGACAGTCGCAGAGTGCTAGATACATACTTCATTTTGTTTTCAAAATTCCGTGGAAATTCGGAGGAAAAAAATTTCAAAATGCCCCTTCAGTTTATAATTTAACTAAAGAAATTAGCTACAACACTTACTCTGTTCTTTAAACTTAAAATTGCTAACAATTCATTCATGGAGTTGTGTCTAGTAATTCAGTGACTCGTAATTTTTTTGTTGGGAAATAATAATTTATTGAATTTTGAAAGGAAATGTTGATTAAGCAATTGCACGTAATTCCATTAAATAAAATTCATAAATTTAATTTTGAAAGATTACTACTATGTTAAAATATTATTCCCCTTTGCAACGTCGTCATCTTTTCAGTGTATTTGAATTGTTTGTAAAATTACATGCAGCAAATTATTTATATGAATTCTATATAGCACTAATTTTACAGAAAAGAAACAATAGCCATTTTCAAAACTTTTTATAAGCTTAAATAATTAAAATAAACGCGTCTCACCCCAAAAGGAAAATTCTAACACGATGTGTTCATGAAAAGTGTCTTTTACATTTTAGGAAAAAAATGCTTTGAATTTTTTTATCTGTTTTTAACTTTTTTAACTTTTACACATTTTAGCTCTTTTTCGTCATCTGAATGGAAATGAAGGAGAAAGAATCTTATTTCTTTAACACAGATAATAAGTTAACTAGTTTACGTTTGAAAGGTATATAACCTTTGAAAAATTAATCAGTTACGGTGTTTTTGTTTTGAATTCTTTCCAATAAAATACAATTTGAATGAAGACTCTTTAAAAATTAAAAATATTAATAATGAAGCGTTGTGAATCCTATTGAAAGAAAAATACTTATCTTTTATTGTTAAGACTTGATATAATTTGTTTTCATAAACTTTCTCTGTAATTTCAAATGAAGAAATCAACTGCGCATAATTTAGTTTTTAATCTCAGCTTCCTATTACGATAATTTTTTTATATATATATAAAGAAAACTCTGGAATTAAATAAATTCAAAGCAGCTAGGAAAGTTTTAAAAAGGAAATTCCATTATCGGATTAAAAAATATGAGCTATAGGAAAAGATTCTTTCATTTTTCTTTTTGAGTATGTAAAAGTGTGTCTGGAGACATTCCAAAACGATGACAACTTTTTAAAAGAACAAGTAAGTTTATTTCATGTCGTTAATAAATATATTAGCTACATGCTTTATAAATCTGTATACACCATTTATTTCTTTAAACGTAAGAATTTTACCATCAGTATTAAAAGCTTTATCTTCAAAATAGCAGATATATTGTGAAATCAGCGAAGAACGTCATAAAATAGTAAATAGAAGTACTTAAATTACAA
The DNA here is from genome assembly GCA_907164885.2 of Dolomedes plantarius. Lineage (NCBI taxonomy): Eukaryota > Metazoa > Arthropoda > Arachnida > Araneae > Dolomedidae > Dolomedes > Dolomedes plantarius. The sequence goes on along the minus strand of OU015501.1, from coordinate 48,535,828 downwards.
TTATATATATATATATATATATATATATATATATATATATATATATATATAAAGAATAAATACACTAACAACACAAACGTTATTATAACTTTATTATGAACACTCATATTGTATCTCACAGCATTGTCATATAAACAAGAAAGTTCAGTAGTTCAAATAAACAAGAAAGTTAAGTAGAAGGCAAGGAACAATTCGGGTATATTTACCAGGTGACAGGAATGAACACATTCTGACCTCTTCGATTCTGTTATATCCTATAAATTAACCTAAAACAATACAGTTATAAATAATAAAAGTTTCCTAGTTCTGGCTGAATACATACTCACAGATATATATGAGTGTGTGTGAACGTTCCCAATTTTTATGATAATAGTCCTGTTAGGAAAATTTGTAGCAGTATAGCTATGATGCAGAAGAAAATATCAAAAAATTCACTGCCATTTTAAATTTATAATACGACAGGACCTCTCTCCCTCATGCATCCCATTTAAAATTTCATTTAAATCCCAACTAATTAGCCCCTCATTCCAGCCCGCAACCATCTACTTTCCAGATTTTATGGGGTGATTATCATCCTTTTAATTATATTATAACCTTTCTCAGTATGGCTCCTAGTTGAAAAAATACCATATGCAATATAAAATCCTTCATAAATATTATCATGAAACATTCATTTTATAACTGCGCTTCCATTCCTGTAACCCGTAGCTGAAATTTAAAGTATAACTACTAAGAATAACAATCTATTAACTGTGAAGAGAATAACAGAAAAACGACTTAGTCACTGAAAAGCAGCTAGTGATTAACGCCATAAAGATAACAAACGACGCTTAATCCTCATGACCCTCTTTTTTAAAGTGATTAAGTTACTGTGTGCTACAAAAACGTGAAGTAAGAGCTAGCAGCAATAAATGAGGTCCTATAAGGACCAGCAGATTAGTTTGAGGCTTAAAATTATGCCCTTATTTTCTTTCATTATTTTAATAAAATAAAACTGGCATTAATGTTAAAACCAGAAAGAATTTCAGGACATAGAATAGAAGAGACAAATCATGAAGGTTACTAATAATTGTTACAGGACACGTAACTTGTTTTATAACACAATTAATTATTAAACTTGTGATGTTTTTACACAGTTAAAATATAAAATGTATAAATGAAGTCATAATACGCAGATTTCCTTAAATCTAAGTTTTATTATTTGTTTTAAATGTTAAAATAAATGTACACTTTTATGAATTTTGCTGGAAAAAAAATCATGATTTATCGTGGAGTAAATCCTGGGTTCGATTAACGGACTTGCCTGCTCATTTTAAAGTATGAGAAAAAATTTTGGAACGTATGTTAGTGAAAATATATGGTTTGGTAAGTATGTGGCTATATTCTAACAATGCGTTCATAGTATTTCTGAATTTCCAGTGGATTTAAGCGAAGTAATATGTATATTGAGCGCTTCGTTGTGTGTCAAATTTGATCCTTCAGACCTGCTGTGTGCAGTAAGAAGTTGTGGGACTTACATGGCTGGAATCTTTTTCTAGGTTGAGTTTAAATTAATGACTCTAGTTTTTAACAATAACAAGAAAAAATAATGCTTTAATTGAACTGAAATACCAAGGGTAATAGTTCTTATTTGCGAACACATGCCACTTAATTAACATTAAATACTAAAAATAACTAGTCGCAGATAAGATTTAATTGCACTCATTTCATCGCAGATTTCTCATGCAGTCAGGAGTTAACCTCGATTCATCAAGACAGGCTTTCATCTACTTCAGTAACCTTCCTAATTCGAAGTAATAACCACAATGGTAGACAGCGATATACCTTGCAAGAGCTTAACCCCAGATAACGCTACGAGCTCAATTCGTCGCAGTATAAACGTCTGGTTGGGACTAATATAACATCATCCTGTTAGAGGCTAGGCTTGAATTAACCCATCTAAACCTCAAGGTCAATATTCTACTAACTGAACTATCCCGGCTATTTGAGTAAGAATGTTTCCACTTACCTTGTTTCACAAATATACGTATAAAACACATTGAACGTATCCTCCAGAACATAGCAAAGTACTGATATACAAAAAATTTGTTTAAAAAGTACTTTAAACTGCTAATTTTTTTTTCGAAAAATTTTCCTGGTGCATTTATCTGAATATTCTATCATAATTACTATGCGTATATTGCTTTAAACTAATATGAGGATTAATCTTGCTTTCTTATTTGTTTAATATTAGTCTCAGGATTAACAAATACGTAAAAGTTTTTATTGTAAAACGTTCGAAGAATCATATTTAGTTATTTACATGAGTTATAAGTTAACAAGAAGTAACATGATTATTAAACAAATAAAATTTGTTATACTTTCACTTACGGATAATTATACTAGCAGTTTTATCAATTACACATGTATTAATTATTTTATATGCGTAAATATTCATGAATTATTGTATTGTATTGAAGTGCATTGTCATGCACTAGTGTATTGTCGTGAATAATTATTCATGCATTATTGTTTAATTATGTACGTTTACATTAAACAGATGTTGCGCGTTATAAGTAAGTGCAGGAAAGTTATTGTTCAATCTCCTGAGATTTCATTGTAAGGATATAACTGAGCTGCTGTTCAGAAAATAAAGTCTTTAGTTTATTAAATCGAGATTATTTCAAATCTTCTCTTTCTGTGGCACAGAATTTCTTGGCATAAAGCCTGGTCGCACTCAAACTGTTGTATGAATTCAATACGAGCATAGATATGATGCCAAATATTCTGTGCAATGCAGAAAATTGATATGAATGGGTATCATCAAAGAAATGAACATTATCATTACCACTTGGCTAAGAAGTGACAACCTATAAAAGCATCCAACTCGTCTGAGGAGAAGAAAAAAGAATACTGAAATAATAATCAAAATACATAAATATGTCGAGAGAAAATCAAAAAAACTTTTAAGATATTCCTTTACCAGAAAAATTTACGATAGATTTTAGATAATCAAAATTTTGGAACACATTATAAGAATACAAATCTCAGATCTACTAATATGCAAATGGTTCGAAGAATTGCATGCGTCCCAACAATGCACTTCTTTAATTTTAGAATAAACAGTTGCAACAAAAGCATAAGATAAGGAAGCGATAAAAATGATTTGCATATTTGGCTCGTTGTGGAGACATTTTGACAACTTGCCTAAAACCCTTACGATATTCGGCTTCTAAAACGATTTTGAGTTAGAGTTCTCCAGTTTCCACATAGCAGCTTTGTTGTTTTGCAACTTTAGTTGCCTTACTTGAACTCTATTAGAGACCTGAAAGTTTGCAAAGACTTTAAGAGAGTAAGTCAGTTTTACTTCAGTTTAACGCTTCATGTTGTCCATTAGATATTTTGGATGATATAGGCTTTGTAGATGTTTCTAGAAGCTACTTTACAGTTGTACTAGTATTTACTAATGTACAATTTCACTTTCTCTCTTACATAAACAAACATCTTACATGTACCTTAATAACCTTATGTAACCTTGAATAACTTAATTCTTTTTATTGCATTTTAGAAATTTTAATGATATATACATATATATATATATATATATATATACATATATGAAAATAATACTCAAATAGTATTTAATACTTTCAATTTTCTACAACATACGTCGTAAATTTTACATTGCTTGCTCTACAGAGATTTCTTTAACAAAATTTTAGTACACAATATAATGATATTCTTTATAAATAATGGGTAAACCAATTTATATTTAAAGCTTTAAAGTAAAGCCATAAACATTATAAATTCATGCTATTAGGATATTACCGTATTAAAAAAGCTGCTGTATCAAAAGTTTTGTGTCTTTAAAACTAAAATGACCGATTCCATATTCTAGATAGTACAAGTAATAGTTTAGATAAGAATAATATATAACACTTGTAACTGAAAATATACCATGATCGTTCGGTTATGATGGGAATGTTAAAAGATATGTATGTGCTCACAAGCATATTTTGATTAACAAACGAAAAGATTGTAGTCCCCCTAAAGAGGAAAAAATGAAGTCAGGTTTTTTCTTAAAACATGGCTTAGAAAAGAAAAAGCGTAAATTATTAACTGAAAGTCAATATTTATGACACAATATTTATACTATATTTTGACCTAAGAAAACAAGTTCTAGCACAAAATATCTTCTATATAAATAGTTAATACTTTTCTGATTAATACCTTCTGAGATACTCTATTATTGGATATCGAAGATCTTATTAATATTACCTATTCAAATATATGTTTATAATGTTTATATAATTTATCTTAAAAACAGATAAAGGCGCTTCCTGTTCTACTTTTTCAAATTATCATTTTTTTAAATAGATAAATAGAAATTTATACGTTCAAACATTGAACAAAGCCAATCTTAAAGAGTGGCATCTGGAAAAATATCTAGTGAGTACATTTCGGGGTGTTTAGTACTGTTTCGAAAGAGACATTTCATTGCTAAGTAAAACAGTTCATGCGCAGTATCACTCAAAACTAATTTTATTTTGGTTTTTCCAGAAATTGAACTTCAAATTTATGGTGTATGATAAAGAAGAATGTAAATTCTAAATTCTGCATTTGTCCAATTAATTCCACCATAAATTTGAAGTTCAATTTCTGGAAAAACCAAAATAAAATTAGTTTTGAGTGATACTGCGCATGAACTGTTTTACTTAGCATTTTCAAAATCTTTTACCTAACACAGACTCTCAGACACAGATACATACATACATACATACATACACATACATATATATGTATATATATATATATATATATATATATATATATATATATATATATATATATATATATATATATATATATATACAATCGATTCCGGTTATTCGGACCACATCGGGACGCGATCATTTTGGTCCGATTAAACGAACATGCCTTAGTTACAAGACGGGATTCGGTCCGAATAAGCGTTTGGTCCTAATAACCGGCTGGTCCAATTAAACGAACATGCCTTATGTTACAAGGCGGGATTCGGTCCGAATAAGTGGCTGGTGGGATTAACCGATGGTCCAATTAACTGGAATCGACTGTGTATATATATATACATTTACTTGCAGATGTATGTATGGATATGTCTACGTGCAGAAAATTCTCATTTTTAAATTTTCAATTTTTATCACTGGGAATCTCCGTAAACTAGGTCATTTTAACAGTGCAGAATATAGTTATCTTACTGCTCTTATACTTTTTCAACCGCCTTTTAATCTCCGTCCTTCTCCATCTATACTCACAATCGAAACTCGAAAAGAACTGTCTAAGTGTTTTTGACTGATGCCCTCTTTCCCTGTGTGCCGGTATAACTCTTTCAGGCTGAGACACAAAACCTACTATCTAACCTTATTTTCCATCGGTATGACATTCACGCATGTCTTTAATTGCAAAATTTCCAGCATTATTTAAACATTTTTCAGAATTTATTTAAATATTGTTTTGAGAATATGAACTAACTACAATATTAAAACTATAAAAAAATGAAAACACAGTTCTGTACGATAGACAATCACACTTTATAACGTATAATAATTTTACTAACTAAACAAAACAAATTAACAATATTTTAAAAGTGAAATTAAAAATTTCTCTTTCTTAAATGCTACATACGTTTTGAACCATATACTGTATAATTATCATCTGCTGAGATCGGGAGTTGAACCTGATTCTATGGAAATTGAGCACAGCGGATTGAATACCTCGGTGGCGTAAGGAAATCTTACACTGACTACCATTCTTCATAATTGTACATATTGTATTGCCTCTCTCTTTCTCTTTCATGCCTATATATTCTTTTGCATTTTCAATTAATAAAACACACTGTGTTACGGCAAAGTGGGATATTTTCGAGTTAACTGCTAATCTTTTATGGGTTAAATATGATTGACAGTTTTGAGAGCATAAATTAGAGTTGAGAACTGAAATCCCAGAGGCTCTCGGTGGCTTTCAGCTTTCGATGGCCCTGTGTCTTAAACGTAAATGTTTAGCAAACAGGGTATAATAATAAGCTGTGTTGATAGATATTATCAAAATATCCTTTTGGCTCATATTAATGCAAAATATTTTCTCTTAGAACACATACATTCAATTTACGCACGTTTGACAAGAGACATAAAATTTCTTTGAAAGAAATTTCGACTAGCCTTTAAAACTAGAAAATAAATGAATTAGCTTAAAAGAATCTGATATTTTATTTGAAAGTTTTTTATGGATTTTATCTGAACGGGGATTAATAACAGAAGTTTTCACTCTCTTCAAAAAGCATTTAAAGTGCATTAAGAATAAAGATTTTCAGGATAGAAACTACATTTATTTTTTGCTAGACCATTATTTCTTACTCAAAAATTGAAATGATTTAATTCATTGTTCTTCTTTGTTTATCTAACATCTCTTATCATAAAATACACATTTAAAGCCTTAAATTACCATTTTACCTACCTCGCGAAATTCCAAATTTTAAAAAAAAAGTGAATAATCTGAGAAATTTAGTTTGCTTTAATCAAATTGCATAATATTTTTAAAATGCATTTATTTCTATAGACATCGTTATCCATGAATTTAAAATGTAAATTCAAATATATTCACGACAAAAATCTATTTCTTTCCTCATCTGGAAAATCGATGGTTCAGAGGAAAACTTTCTCTTGAAATTCAAGAGAATAAAAACATAGTTTACTTGGATGAGTATAAAACAAGAGGAGTTTTTCTCAGTACTCTATTTTCCCTTTTTTATTTCTATTACCATTTATTTTAGAAGCATATAACTTGGTAAAATATTGTTTAATGCTTGTTCTCCATCTTTTCGTGCCACGATACATGATTAAGGTTTCTTCTTTCAGAATACAATGTTTTACATAGATTCATTCCTTCCTTTATCTATTCATATTTTTCCAGCACATTCATAAAAATCACGACTAAATTTGGTAAGCTAATTTTTAGATCCATTAAAAGTACGGTTACATGGATTAAAAAATTAATCATTTACGATGTATGGTATTTCACATTCAGAGCTTCCTAAAAAGTGAAGCGTGTGTACCACCTTGCTTTCTAAGTCTATTGCTAAGTCTATTGCTCTAAGCTTGCTAAGTGAGAAAAAAAATCCCTTCCCCTACATAAATAAATAAATAAATATATATATAAATAAATAAATATATATATATATATATATATATATATATATATATATATATATATATATATATATATATATATATATATATATATATATATATATATACAGTGGAATCTCGATCGATCGTTTTTCCGTATGTATCGTTTATTTCACCCAGTCCCGAATAAATTCCATAGAAAACAAGCAAAAAAGACCGCATGGATCGTTCCTCGATCCATCGTTTTCCCGCAGTATTCGTTCAGAATATCGCAGCTTTACATTAATTTATCTGATCGATCGTTTTTCCATAATAACTGAACCTGAAATATAAATGTCTGGATTGAGCAAGAATGGCACTCTAGTAATTAAACAATGAGCAGAACATTTGAGATGCACGGTCTCGTATTTTTGTTTTCTCTTGTTTAGCCTGGTTTCGCTTTATTGTACCACTCCCATTATTTGTTCGTCGTTGGTGTTCCTTAATTCTTTAGCTCCTGGAGTACCCCTATTTTCGGCAACTTATTCCAAATTCACCGACTATTCAACATTTCTGTTCTTATCAGCAATGGCTCACAGTCAGCTTTTTTGTTGGCCTTGGGATGGAGGCGCCCTGGTGTTTGTTCTAGTGTGTGAGAAGTTTGTGATTACTGCAGTTCTACACTGACCAATGAGTGTTTCATCCGAAAGCAGAACTTCCTGGTGGTCTTATGTCGGATCCCATCCGGTGCAATGGAATGGTTCTAGTTACAAACGATTCACGGCTGCCGCTTCTTTATACTCTCACACCGATACCAAAAAGAATGCAATTTGCAACACAAAAAAAATATTGTTTACATGTGGAGAGAAATCCGCCTAAAAACAAACGATGATTAAGTACTTTTATTTGAATCAAAATTCCTGTGTATCTACGTGTATTTCTTTTTTTATTATTATTATCTTGGATTTCAGTACAACTTTGTAATTTTATCTTCAGTTACACTACGGGTATGTATGCATTTATGTATGTGAGTAAATATATTTTAGGGATATCAAACTTTAAGGTATGTTAATACTTTTTTGTTTGTTCCCGCATCTATCGTTTTCCCGCATCCATCGTTTAGTTCAGTCGGTCCCTTCGAAAACGATAGATCGAGATTCCACTGTATATATACAGTGGAGTCTCGATCGATCGTTTCCCAAATCATTGTTTTCCCGTATATGTCGTTCATTTTATCTAGTCCCAACGATCATATAGCTTTGTTATGTGTCCGCATCTATCGTTTCCCCGCATTTATTGTTCATTTCAGTAGGTCCCTTGAAAAACGATAGATAGAGATTCCACTGCGTATATATATATATATATATATATATATATATATATATACACTGCTGGCCACCCAAATTGCAACACCAAGAACGACAAGAGATATCACAACAAAATTTATTTTGTAGATAACATGTTGACCAAGTATCAAATGATTAAATTTATAGACTTCTGTAAAGTGTGGTTCCTGCCAAAATCAGTAGCCAGAGTAGCCGCCATTGTTGGAGATCACCGCTGCCACACGCCTCGGCATTGATTCAAAGAGACTTTGGATGAGTTCTTGGGGTACAACAGACCAAGCAGCTTCCACACGTTGCCAAAGTTGATCTGCTGTGGCAGCTAGGGATGGAATCTGGGTCAATCGTAGAGCAACCATGGACCACATGTTTTCTATCGGCGAAAGATCCGGAGAGCGAGGCGGCCAGGGAAGCAATTCAATCTGGCGATTGACGAAGAACCGTTGGACAATGCGTGCCACGTGTGGTCGCGCATTATCCTGTTAAAATATGGCTGTGGGCAAGCCCTGAAGGTAAGGAAGGACAACTGGCTCCAACACCTCAGAGATGTAGCGCTGGCTATTTAAAGTACCGGCAATGCGTACTAGAGGTGTGCGAGAGTGATATCCAATACCGCCCCATACCATAATACCCGGTGCAGGACCAGTGTGGCGGTGCATAACGCAACTGTTCAGCATCCTCTCTTCACGGTGTCTCCAGACTCGAATGCGACCATCGTGGTGTTGCACACAGAAGCGTGACTCGTCAGTAAAGACAATTTCATTCCATTCTGCCGTCCACATCCTTCTGTCATCGCACCATTGGCGGCGGAGACGTCTGTGGTTCTGCGTCAAGGGTAGACAAAGCAATGGACGTCTTGCGGACAGACCACTCTGCTGTAAACGGCGTCGAATGGTACGCGCAGACACTGGATGATGCGTTACAGACTGCATGAGCTGTGCTATGGTTCGTGATGTGACTGAGCGATCCGTCACTGCAATGCGCACAATTTGCCTCTCATCACGTGAAGTGGTGCGCTGAGGTGGATGCGATCGAACACGCCGGTCCGTCGTACCCTCCTGCATCCAACGATCACATATCCGCATTACAGTTGTTTGGTTTCGTCCAACACGACTACCGATTTCCCTGAAAGATAATCCACAATCTCGGTAGGCCACTATCCTTCCTCTGTCGAACTCGGATACTTGATCAAAAGATGATCGCTGTTTTCGACGAGGCATAATTGATCGTTATTTTGAAAAAACCACAAGAAAAACACAATTGCCGAACTTGAAATCGTCGAAATCTCCAAGCCTTAAATAGCGCTTTGAAGTGGTGCCACAGACGCGTGTGATGTGCGTCTGCGCTGAAATTCTAATCATTTGTATATCTCACCTCCGCTAATGCATGTTGTAAATTTCATGTTATTTGCATGTTTCCTTCAGGGTGTTGCATTTACAGTGGCCAGCAGTGTATATATATATATATATAAGATGAGAGTTCCTAACCTCTACGGGTTAATGAAATTGGTGCGAGACTACCATTTTGTGATACCAGCTTTTAGGAAGGAATATTATGAACCTTTGGTCAAACATGTAATGAAAATTATAGGTGGGATAAATTCAGCATCATAAAACAATAAATGGAAATAGGTATTCATATACCAACATTTTGTGTAGTTGACTTCATAAAGAAAAAGCGGAATGGAATTCTAAAATAAGCGTTCCCCACATAGCAAACATACCAATTCACATAGAGTATACGCGGGACAGTTCAGTTGGCCGAACTCCAGCCTTGAATTTAGGAAACATGGCCCAGTCTAAGTCTAGATCCTGGCAAACAGTCATTAAACTTCATTTCTTTAAATTGATTGCATATTCCTAAATGTCTAAATTAAAACACATAGAAAATTCTCAGTCCGATTTCAGGGCCTTAAATCGATGATATAGATTTAACTAATGAATTTCAGATCGCATGAAATATAAAGCATAAAGGTAAAGCATAACTTTGTGGTATTTTTTTATATTTTTCTATTTTTTGTCGAGCTAATATTTCTAGAAAAAATTTTTATACAACCAGAACTAAACCATAAACTGTCTATCTACGTACCATGCATTTAAAAGAGGTACATTGAAAGTAATAAACTGACTATTCGATGATATTTTAAGATTTCAGGTAACTTAAATTGATATTGTACTACACATTTTGTGCAAATGCTCATTATCTTGGTAAGTTCATTGTTTCATTCCATTGTTTCAATGCAGTAACAAAACATACTCAAGACTGCAAAACTCTAAATCATTTTGGCTGTTGCTTCCTGTCAAGCTGATTAACATGTATGTTATTTTTACAAAATTATGTATGTTATTTGTACATGTACAAATAACATGTATGTTATTTGTACAAAGTCCTCTTTAATGTTTAATTTGATGCAAAAGGGCTACTGCAAAATCTCAACTCAAATGAAAATTGCTTGCTACCAGCCGTATCCATAATAGGAATTACGTTTCAATTAACACTCATTCACATCCTCTAATCCTATAGATACTCACTGCAACATAAACTTTCCCTCTAGAACTAAATTTGAAGAAATGCTGATTTTTTTCTTACATAATAATAAATTACAGTACTATACATTTATTTCTTAATTTATCTGTTACTATACACACACACGCACACACACACAGGTGTATGTATATATATATATATATATATATATATATACAGTGGTGGAAATGGATTTACGAAAACACTTTTTTAACAATCACTTCATTCATTTTTAATGAATATTAAAGACATTTCATACATTATACATGCTATGTATAACAAATGGTTTACAAAAATAAAATTTCATACATTATAATAAACAAAAACGTAAGATCAAAAATTAGATTTTCTTAACATACAAACATGGAAATTGATTTATGAAATATCACATTTCATTGAAATTGATAGTTAGTAAATCCGCCTTTCTTCAAAGGTTCTTTTATTATAGATGGTATTGATAAAAAAAGATTTTGAATGCACTTCTGATCTATTAGTTTCCAGTTTTCACAGATTGAAGCCTTCAATTCTACAAGTGATGCATCCCATCTTCATAAACCATTCGAACAAACTGTCCCCAAACATTTTCGATGGGGTTCAAATCGACCTATTAGGTGGATGATCTAAAAGAACAATATTCTGTTCGTCAAACCAATCTTTTATTGCATTTGAAGTGTGAATACTTGCATTGCCTTGCATGAAAATGTAATCTAAACTACAATATTGCCATGCAAATGTAAGAAGGGAATTTTCTAAAACTAAGATGTAATCAAATAAATTCTGGTGACCATTTAAATATACAATTTCACTTCTGCCATCATAAGCAGTCGCTGCGCAAATCATCAAATTTCCGTCACCAAAATTTCCGCTGAATGTAGATTTTTGTTCTTTTCATAGATCCCTCCCATAATACTTTAAACCATCGGGGCCATCCAAATCAAATTTCTTTTCATCGGAGAAAATGACCTTCTTCCATTTTTCGCCCATTGGCATGTACTTTTCGCAATGCTGCAAACGCATCTGCTTGTGACGCAGAAGTAACTGTGGACTAGAATTCATTTTCGATCATCTCAAGCTCCATGAAGAATGTAACATTTGCCTAACTCTTTTAAAAGAAACAGGAAGGGATAGATCTGCACAAATCTGCTTTGAACTGTGGTCGGTTTTTGATGCAAGTTGAAGAAATCCCCTTTTCTCCATCTTGGTTAAACGTGGATTACCTTTTTTGTTAAAATTTTTGCCATAATTTGCTGGATCTTTTCTATAGTTATATATCACACCAACTGATCTTTTAATTAGTATACTAATTTCCGGAACAAATTTTTCACATTCTAGATATGCACCTAATTTTGGCTCTTTCGTCCTCAGACAACACCTTTCGTTTACCCATCGTGAAAAGTATGACTGAAACGTATTGCTTCCAATATATAACGCTTTTTATGTCTACTGAGCATGTCGCGTTGCTTTGTTTAATGCAAATTTTTGTCCCATTGCTTCAGAATATCCAATGAAATGTGATATTTCATAAATCAATTTCCATGTTTGTATGTTACGAAAATATAATTTTTGACCTTACGTTTTTGATTATTTTTATGTATGAAATTTTATTTTGTAAACCATTTGTTATACATAGCATGTAAAATGTATGAAATTCCATTCATTTTTAATGAATATTAAAGAAGTTTTTATCAAAAAACAGTGTTTTCATAAATTAATTTCCAACACTGTATATATACATATATATATATATATATATATATATATATATATATATATATATATATATATATGGATGTATGTATGTGTGTGTGTGTGTGTGTGTGTGTGTAAATAAATAAATGCAGACAGAGAGAGAGAAGGAAAGAACGATAGCAAGATATCACGATATCATGTCCAATTTAATATTTCTTTTCTGAAACGATTCAAAATTATAATAGTCACGCAGGAATTCCATGGAACAGAAACAGAGAATTTAACAAATGATACTATATACGGTACACCTTATCTACCGTATTATGTATCAATATGACGCTTCGATGCTTTTTGTATTTTTGCGGTTACAGCCTATGAAATACTCTTTGTTATTCCCACATGTCCATCTGGACGTTTCACGTGGCATATTTAACACTAGAAAGACAAGAAATTTTTTCTTACTAAAAAGACCGAACGCCGTCATTTTGACGGTTAAAAATAAAATCAAGAATTTAAAATATTTAATTTTTTTAAATAGTTAAATACTTTAAATTTTGAACGATTTCATACCAATATATAATAAATTCGTGTACATTTAGATATAGTTTTATGCAAGTATGCCGAGCTGACAATCTGGTTATAGTTTATCCGTAAAAATATATGCATGATTTGTGCAGTCCTTATTTTTCAACACCAATATTTCCGAAGAGCCAATATTTCTGTTATTTGCAAAAGAGGGAAGAGACGAAAAGTAACTAACATTTTTCCGGTATTACACTGCTGGCCACTGTAAATGCAACACCCTGAAGGAAACATGCAAATAACATGAAATTTACAGCATGCATTAGCGGAGGTGAGACATTCAAATGATTAGAATTTCAGCGCAGACGCACATCACGCGCGCCTGTGGCGCCACTTCAAAGCGCTATTTAAGGCTTGTAGATTTCGACGATTTCAAGTTCGGCAATTGTGTTTTTCTTGTGGTTTTTTCAAAAAACGATCAATTATGCCTCGTCGGAAACAGCGATCATCTTTTGATCAAGTATCCGAGTTCGACAGAGGAAGGATAGTGGCCTACCGAGATTGTGGATTATCTTTCAGGGAAATCGGTAGTCGTGTTAGACGAAACCAAACAACTGTAATGCGGTTATGTGATCGTTGGATGCAGGAGGGTACGACGGACCGGCGTGTTCGATCGCATCCACCTCAGCGCACCACTTTACGTGTTGACAGGCAAATTGTTCGCATGACAGTGACGGATCGCTCAGTCACATCACGAACCATAGCACAGCACATGCAGTCTGTAACGCATCATCCAGTGTCTGAGCGTACCATTCGACGCCGTTTACAGCAGAGTGGTCTGTCCGCAAGACGTCCATTGCTTTGTCTACCCTTGACGCAGAACCACAGACGTCTCCGCCGCCAATGGTGCGATGACAGAAGGATGTGGACGGCAGAATGGAATGAAATTGTCTTTACTGACGAGTCACGCTTCTGTCTGCAACACCACGATGGTCGCATTCGAGTCTGGAGACACCGTTAAGAGAGGATGCTGAACAACTGCGTTATGCACCGCCACACTGGTCCTGCACCGGGTATTATGGTATGGGGCGGTATTGGATATCACTATCGCACACCTCTAGTACGCATTGCCGGTACTTTAAATAGCCAGCGCTACATCTCCGAGGTGTTGGAGCCAGTTGTCGTTCCTTACCTCCAGGGCTTGCCCACAGCCATATTTCAACAGGATAATGCGCGAGCACACGTGGCACCCATTGTCCAACGGTTCTTCGTCAATCGCCAGATTGAATTGCTTCTCTGGCCGCCTCGCTCTCCGGATCTTTCGCCGATAGAAAACATGTGGTCTATGGTTGCTCTACGATTGACCCAGATTCTCTCCCCAGCTGTCACAGCAGATCAACTTTTGCAACGTGTGGAAGCTGCTTGGTCTGCTGTACCCCAAGAACTCATCCAAAGTCTCTTTGAATCAATGCCGAGGCGTGTGGCAGTGGTGATCTTTAACAATGGCGGCTACTCTGGGTACTGATTTTGGCAGGAACCACACTTCACAGAAGTCTATAAATTTAATCATTTGATACTTTGGTCAACATGTTACCTACAAAATAAATTTTGTTGTGATATCTCTTGTCTTTCTTGGTGTTGCAATTTGGGTGGCCAGCAGTGTATTTTAAAGATTTCTGCCTGTTTTCTAGATTGCCGTCAAATCGACGGCTCTCAGTCTTAGTAGGTATACAACACATTTTCTCCCCCTCTTTACTATCGAATATAATTTCGTAAATGTGTGAGCCTATTTCGCGTAAAATTAGAAAAAGTCATAAAATTTCAGAAGCCTGAGGACATAAATACAGACATAGTGCTCAATAGCATGTCCGAAACCGTCAAAATGACGGCAGCCGTCTTTCTAGTGTTAAAGAAACTGAGCTTACGGAAACGATAAAACGATATTCTTGGCGGCACCCAAAGACTTAAAATGACCAACTCTTAAAGTAATGAACTATGAAAATTCTATTTATAACGTAGAGGGAAGGAATCAAACATGACGACTGCCGTTTAAAGCCCATGTTGAGACGCTTACAGCCTGTACTATACCGCGTGTCCTATTTCTAGTACACATTATTATGCAAATTTGCCTTCAAGATAATTTCGGAGTGAAAAAAGCAAGGGAATGACAACATCTTAAAGAAATAAATACTGAGAATTTACACTTTTATAGGACAGAGGAGCCGAGTTTTGTCATGGAAAAATTAATTTAAAATTCGAATGATAGACTAATAAGGGAAGCTACGTAATGGAATTAAACAACTGACAGAACAGGGGGGAAATATCTGTAGAGTAAGGATTAATACCTAGAAATTAATATTTTCTCCTAACATATGTATATATTTATGTCTGTGTGTGTGTGTATCTGTATATGTATAAGGAAATATATCCAAGAAACAAGGATTTTATAAAATGCGTAATAAAATAGTACTATGTGTAATACTGAGCGTAATAAAAATAGTAAGATATTTCCAGAAATGTATTTTATGTGTTATTAAAAGTGTTGTGATTTAGGAGATCAAATAAATCTAACACTTTAAATAAAATCCAGATATTCTCTATCTAGGTAACGACATAAATATTTATACACTATCAGAATTGTCAAATCACCGTTTTATAAATTTTCTCGTTTCAGGCTACGTATCTGAAAGGATAATAAATTTTCGGAGCTTTGATCGCATAGCCATTTGATTGATGACTCTTCATGTACTATGTAAACATGAGTATTTAAAGTATACAGAAGTTTTCTTGAATATTGGAATTTTTCGGGGCGGTTGCCTGCTGCGGTCATTGGAATATTGGAATTAAACACGAACCATTATCTCTGAAATTCATGACACTTAATCGAAAAAACTTTCTAAGGCTATCTGGCAATCTTGCGGTAAACATAATTATACAGTTATGTATCTTATATGAAATAATGTGAGAATTTTACAGCATATATCTAAATGAACTCCATTACTTCAACAAGTTTCTTCTTATTTAATGGTTTTAGTAACTCTTTTGGGAATAAATATAATATATGTTTTGATTTTTAAAGCAAAGCAAAACACTTGAAAGATGAATATATATTTAAATAATGAATTAAGAGTAAGTACTATAATAGTTGTTACGAAATAATAGATAAAGGTAATAAGTAATAAATATGCATTTCTCGTATTAAATATGTTTGTCTATCTCCTCATATAGTTACAATAGGCTATTAATAGGGGTAAAGCTTGCCTTTATTGTTGCGTGAATACTTGAGACAGCTGCATGATACATTACACTTGTAAAAATTATCTTTATGGTCACGTTTTAAATGCTTTTTTGCAGTCATGCAAAATGTGTTTCAGATTTCGTTTGTTTTTTATGAAAAGTATGCTCACGATATTTGAAATATCTGTCAAAAATAAATCTAAAATACTTCTTTGCTGAGACAAAATCAAAACCAAGCTAAGTGGCATGCATTTAGAAATAATATTACTATTAACTGCTAAAATATACTTTTTGATCAATTCATGCTAATGAAACCAAGAAATAGTTTTAAAGAAATGGGAATACCAGACATGTTATAAATCTAGTTCTAGCAAAAGTTTTGTAACTTAGATAGCATAAAAGATCTAAGAGGATTTATTCTCAGAATATTATATATTACTTTTCTGCCTTATATATAATGCCTTACTTTTTTAAACTTTGCAGACAGCGAATTCGACGAGATGGATGGACCACAAACGAGGTTCAAGCCAGAAGCCATCGACACTCTCTGCCAACTTACAAAATTCAACAAACGCGAGCTCCAACTCATGTATCGAGGCTTTAAACAGGCCAGTGATTATCTTTGTTTATTTCTCTCTTATCATGTGTACAGACTCTGTTAGTGGGGAAAATTAGCTATATCTTAAGCCAGCTACGGAAGTGTAATGGGTAATATCCAGAGATTAGAAACTAGGACTGTAATTCAAATATCCAAAAATGGAATTTTAGTAACAAAAATTATAATTCAGATAACATTCAAATAACAAAATCTAATTTAAATAACAAAAGATTATTTTCTGCTTTACTTGAACGTACAACTAAGAATCGGAGAAGAAAAATATAGTAACGCACATGGCTGAAAGAAATATTCCTACTTGGAGCTCAACATCAGAAACTTGTTTGAACTAAGTTCCAGTAACTTGTTTGAGCTAAGTTCAGGGATATTAGCAGAGTAAAGATGTGTATCCATGATGAAATGCGCATGTCAACGCAATTAAAATCTCAAGTAGATTACTAGTTAAACATGGAAAACATGGAAACGCAAGCGCACGCTTTGTTCGCAACAGCGGAGCTAAATTGGTTGGTTGGATTGAAGCGCTACGATCACCGTTTGCTGAATGAGGAATAGATGGGCATGAACTTATACTTTAAGGGAACTACTTTATTTAAATAATTTATATTTTGTTTGTTTTTTAACTTGGTTATCTTACTGGCGATAGGATCAAATAACGATGATTAGAATTTAGTGTTAAAAATATTTTCTGTTATGAAAGTTTTAATCTTTTAAAATAACATTGTTTTAAACTTTATTTTAAATAAAAGACTATTCTAATTTGCAAAATCTCTCTGCTATTTTGACTGAATTTTTTATTTACATAAATATCATTTTTTTCTTTTCAAAATACCGATAGACATCCGACTGAGTGTAACGTGTTAAGTAAATTTCATCTAAATGATGATTATATTTGTTAACACTTATAAATGTAGTAAATTGTTGCAGATAAAGTAGTTTGAAAAGAATATGGTCTGTATAAACGGGATTTTATGTTTCCAACATATAAAATTAATGAGTTTTACAAAATTGGGAAAATGACAATTTGAAGCATGTTAATAATTTTAAGTGCATAATTCATCTTTTAAAATTCAATCTAATACATGACAACTGTACATAATAGATACCTGTAAAATATAAGAGATATTTATATAGCTATGCACGTAGTATTTAGAACTATGAACTTATACCAGGTACATTTTCTGAAAGGCCTCTGTCCCCCTCCCCTTAAAACCCATTCTGAAGCAAGGTTGAATTGTCAACGGAGTATGTCGCATCACCAAAACTACATTTGATTATCACAAATTCTTAAAAAAAAATCAAACGACTCTTCACTTAGATCACTAGTCAAACTTCTTTTTTTCAATGCGGCAGGCACTTGTCTCTGACGGTAGGTACTTCTTTGACATTGGCCCATGAAGACCCGCGAAGTTTTCACTGGCTACTTTATTGTGGCAGCCCCATAGAGGTGAGCCAATATTGCTCCCTATGAAGAAGACAACACAGAAACGACCTGGCCTTTTTCGGGATTTGATCCCAAACCCACTGCATAGAACTCTTACCACTATACTATGTGGGCGACTCCACGAATAAAACTGAAGTCGGATATTTTCTCTAGAATGCATTATATCACTGAAGTAAGGGCTAAAATTCAAGAGCATAATAATTCATTATGTTGGTGTATCCGAAATTTTTTTTTTTCTAATGGCTGGGATAACTGAGCCTAACCTCTTCTCCAGAGGGAGCCTGAAGCGTGAGACCATTTCGCCGCATGCGTTGCCCCGGGTGCACTACAGCGGGTGGGTCCCCACTGCACCCGTTTGATGGTCCGCGAATTTTGATGGTCCGCGAGTCAAGTGGCGGGACAAGAGCACCTGACCCAACACCCCTAGAGGTAATTTGAGAACTTGGAGGACATTGCTGGCACATCCTATTTTACGTGCCCGGCTACCATATGTGAATACGGCGGTGGATTTTGTCAACGACCGGCCTCGAACCCGCAACCCTCAGATCCCTGGCTCGACGCCTTTGCCAACCGAGCCACCGCGTCCCTCCGAAAGAAAAAATTCTAAGAAGCATTTTGATGGTATTCAGATAAATGGATTGTGGAAAAGAATATTCAACTACGAATTATATCATATTTATAAAGATCCTGACATTATTAAGTTTATTAAAATACAAAGAATGAAATGTGATTGTCACATCTGCTGCGATTTCCTGACCAGAGTAACACAAAGAAAATTCTTACGGCTAAGCCAATTGGCAATCGACACAAAGGTAAACCCAAAAAGGTGGTCTTATTCTATTGACAGGAACCTAAACTTTTTTAATATGTAGGAATTGAAATGCTATAGCGGGAACAGGGCAAAATGGAAGAAACTGCTTAAGAAGGCCAGGGCTCACACTGGACTGTTATTCCAGTGATGATGATGAAAATTCAGTGTGTAAGACCAATACAAGTCAGAAAAAATAACACAAGTTGCGTAAAGGTAATGATGAAGAAAGATCACTGAAGAAGTGTTGTGTGAGCACCTTCCACCACAATCCTAACTTTGGAAGAGTATTTCTAATTCTATGTACTAATTTCCCTTCATGTGATATTAAGCTTTAATTTGAAACTAGCTTCAATATCACTGGGCTAGATTGATTGGCCCCGAGGACTTCTTGAAACAATTGTCAGATTTTTAAATCGAATTGGATCTCCCCCCTTCCAGGTGTTAAATACGAGTAAGGAAACTAACGCTCACTCGTTGTCCACGACCGCGTGTTCCCACACGTAACCTATTCAGAGCTTGTGTCATATTTTCTTAACAGAATCTGGCTGTTTCCCTTTTTCTCTACGTTTTAATAGGTTTGACGGCAACGTTTTTGTAATACTTTGAGCTGGGAATATTTGGCTATAAGAAAGCAAACTTAAAACTTTTCACATCCGAAAGTTTTAGATGAATACATTGAGCCCTTCGTAAATCAATATACTATGATTCAATGTGTGGTCTTGACACATAATTTTCAGAACTAGATATATACACACATGCATACAATTTGATTACATGCGTAGATACGTATGCACTGTAGCGTACTGGAAATATGGTCTTAATTTTTCCCAAGACCCCACAGATTGCTTGAAACACAGCTGCGTGTGTATCGGGGAAAATCTTGCCAGTTTCCACCGGTTTTGAACACGTGGGGGATTAAAAATCGTTTTCCCACAGATGCAGCCAGTAAAGCTGTCATCCTAACGATTCTAGAATGTAATAAAGTTTCGGCGTTACGAAGGAACTGTCACCAACGATTGCCGACCCCCTCTCTGAGGGAGAGAGGTCACTCAGAATCCGCCTTGTGTGGACGTGTTCTTTTTTAAGCTCCTGTGTTGGGACTGATAGGTCCGGGAGCGTTCTTTGTAGATCTGCACAGAGTTAAATGGAATATGTTGTAACCTTAAATGTTAAATTTTTTGTTGTTTGTAAATAAAATTCCTCGTTAAGTTTCTGTTTTAAAAATTGGCTCCACATTTTATTTAGGACTCTGTTTTTCTTGCTATGGATCCAATAGTTGTGAATTTTTTTCAAAATGCCTGAGAGTTTAGCCTTGTCGTGACGCCACAGCACTAATCAAAAATGAGAGGTGGTCAACAAAATGTTAATTGTAGACGCAGTGAGTAACACTTTTGCAGCGTGTCGAGCGAAGGAATCCCTGATTTCAAAATTAAAAATCTCGAAAACAAAGATCTGTAGAAGAATGCAACAAACGGTATGTTTATCGTGAAAGTTGTAAGAATTATATACACTAATTTTCGAAATAGTTACAAAAGCTGCTGACAGATGGCACTGTTAGCCAAATTTTACAGGCGCAGGCTTGGATTGGCCTCCATATTCACCGGACCTGAGTCCCTGTGACTATGTTTTGTGGGGCATATCAAAACTGACATAAGATACTGTCCACAGGAACCATCCCACCACGCTGGACGAGCTTCAATCGGCGATCTGTGTGGCAGCTGAATGGATTCCTGTTGAGACACTACAGTGTGTGATGGCAAATTTTTTTGTTTGTTTGCGCCACCTCCGTAAAGCGAATGGTGGACATTTTGAAAATATTGTGATGTAGCAATTGCAAAGAGTGCATGCAAAGACTACGAGTTTATTTATTCATACTGATACGAGTTGTAGAGCGCCATCTGTTGGCAGCTTTTATAACTATTTCGAAAATTAGTGCATAAATATCTTACAGCTTTCATGATAAACATATCGCTTATTGCATTCTTCTACAGTTCTTTGTTTTCGAGATTTTTAATTTTGAGATCAGGGACTCCTTCGCTGGACACGCTGTATTTTCGAATTGTACAGTAAGGTAGTAATGACAACCAGGACCAGCATTCGAATCCAGGACCCTCAAACTCGAGGCCTGTATTTTATTAATCCGGTAAGTTAGGAGCTCTCCTTTTTTGACTTACACTCTTCGTATATTTCTTTTTACTTCTGAGGCTAATGACTCAGAATGTAAGTCTTATTATATTTTTCCCTTAATTGATTTATCAATTTATTATCGTTTTCCAGGGTTGATTTATTTTTACCATCATGAATATTTTGGCAAGTGCTTCTTAAGGGTACTTCCTCGTTCTTTATAATGGTCGGGCACCGCTGTAACGACAACCTGTGACATGAACAGGAATCGAATCTGTGTGTCCTACTTTCGAGCCGATGTTCTACCAACTGAATTACCCCATAAGAGAGGAACTTTCTTTTTTATATCCTCACTGGAGATGCTAGCACTGCATTTTGTAGCTTTAATTTTATTATCATAAGTCAATCCAACTGTGCTCAAAAACATCAATAAAGAAACATAAAAAATACATGTTCCGAGCAAATACATTTTATACCTCAGGAGACTTGAACATACAATTAATTTCTCGAGTGTAAGAATATTCAAAACATTCTATTTACGAAAGGCTTTTTCAGAAAACTTAGCTTTTCCTATTATTTTTTCAAATTTGGTCAATAACACGTCAGTCTCACGCCTCTTCATGTTTCAAAAAAGATTTTAGACAGATCCTTTATTACTTATGATCTTTCACTTATACTTTGCATTAATTTTGCTTTTATTTTCATGTTTTGCATTCTTTTATTATCATGTTTTATATTCATACCTTCATTTTCATTCAACATTTTTTATGTTTAATAATTATGTTATGAACGGAGCTTTACCAATATTTTTAATCCATTTTGGCCACTTTTGGCCCAGACACAAAGTGTCACTTAATCTCATGAGATACAATTGTTTTGTTTCACTTTTACTTCTTTTCATACAAGCTTGATAAGACAAATTTAATAATACGGTGACCCTCCGAAATTCAAGTCTCTACATAGACGCGTTAATCTGATTTAGAGAATTTTGTCTGAGCAGTAGAGTTGGAGAAATTGGTTTATAAGTTTTCGCCTAATGATGTGGGATTTCCCTACGAGTCTAAAAGGAGAATTTAATGTCAGCGAATTATAAGGTAAGAATGTATTTTTCCTACACAGTATCGAAGCGATGAAGATAAAGTTTCATCGTCGAAACTGTCTGTTATAGCAAAAAGCGTAGGTGACCAACGAAGTCAGAGAGTAAAATGGAAGGCAGTTTAACAGGATAGCTACTAATTGTTTCGTGTTCACACTTCTTAGTGAAAATTGTTGCGTAAGGTGAACGATTCGAATTTAAAGTCATCGTGTTTAGAGGGGTAAACTCGGAGTACGAGTATTTTTCTAAGCCAAGTGCACTGCTATACTTGAGTTCCAACATTCTTTGCTGTGTGTTCAGGACGAGCTGTTGGTAACAAATTATTTTTTATTTATACTGGAGTTATAATTTCTTACCGCTGGACATTGGCCAATACAAGTCAGTAGTCGTGTGTTTGTAAAATTTAGACTTATGGCTGATAAACTTTTTATTTCCTCTTTTATGACCCTTTTATAAAACATAAACAACGCATGTAGGACACAAGGTATCTTTGTCTCCAACAATTTAGGAATGTAACGGGAATACGAAAGATACTCGAAACTTTGTATTTTACAATATTTGAACTATCAATAAATCCGTCTTTATAGTTTAAAAACCGGTTTTCTGTATTTAAATTATTTAGATAGCTTATAATGTATTTCTAACAAATAAATGCATTTTACTATATTAAATTTTATCGTAATGTGTGTTATTATAGCAGTTTGATATCATTAGTTGCAAACATATTTTCCTTGAGCAAAATGAATTTGCACGCTAGTGTTAAAAAGTTTTTAAGTAAAGAATACACGACCAACATGAATAATAAATTCAAAAACAAAATTCCATAAAATTTATCTGTCTAGAAGGCACTCATATTATTTGTTTAAAGTTACATTTGTAAATTATTATTATTGGTTACATATAACATATTGCTTCTTTTTCTCACTTGTTATCTTTGTACCTGCGAAAATTTGTCGAATAAATTTTGTGATAAATTGGCTGAATGAATGATTATCCTAAGGGAAAGGAATTTGCATGGAGTAAAAGCAAAAAGGATTTGAAAATGACAACTACCTGTGTCCAACCAAAATTTTTATGTTATTAGATAGGTAAGAAACAACACACAAGGGACTGCTCGTGTTAATGAATTCCATCTACAACAGATCTTTCCTAAAATGGACGTGAGTTGGCAAGCTTAAATCCGTGTCTTCATTACACTACATATTGATATCAGGTGCCTCAAATCCCCTATTGCCATTATTTAATATTTTCTTACAAACTGTTTTCGATAAACAGAAATTAGTGCATATCAAGTAATATAATTTTCTGGTCTATACTAAATCAAAATAATATACAAAAAATAAATGATTTAAAAGTCCCTTCCAAAACAAAAAAGTAATATTTTATTTCAAATGTGTTCCTAATTTATTTCGTAAAGACTTTTAAAATTTGAGCTAAACCCTTTGTCTAAGTAACTCGATTTTCGCAAACGTGTTTCTCAAGCTAAAAATCTAGTTAAAAAAAGGAACAAAGAACTTATTTTTACAGCTTAGAAGATAGTGTCAATTTACTTGCATGGACTGTTACTTAAAGTTTTGTATTCTTTACAGTCTTTTTTTATAATCCTGGACGTTAAAGAATATTATTTAGAGGAGCTTATGCAATGTAATTTGAAGATTTTTGTTTCTTTAGTTATGACAGTGTATAAAGATATTTAATTAAATTTCTTTCCTCGAACTCCCTTTACTTTCTTAATTAATATGTGCTACGAATCGATTTTCTCCATAATGTCATTATATATAGTAACGCAATTTAACTTCCCCTTACCTCACTTCGCGTTCATTAGTAAAACGGAAATACTGATTCAAATTCTATTACCCGTCAAGGAAAACAATTAACTTTATGCTTAGTATCACATAGAATCTGAAAGGCCTTTAAAGAGTTTATATTACGAAGACATTTAATCACTCTATTAATTATGTTTCTTTTTATTAGTCATGGTTCAGGCAGCCAATTTAAAATGACACTAATTATATTTCAGAGGCGAAACATTAAATTATGGATTTCTTAATGAATTATTTTATGAAGTTGTTATTAGGGAGAAAAAGAAAATCAGTAACAAAAAGTTCTATAATGTGAGCTTTATGATTTAATAGCCCTTCCCTTTTATGTGTTCATATATATTTTTATATATTTTTATGTTTATATATATTTTTCCATAATAAAGTGGAGAAAATTAGCATGTTTGGATAGAAATATTTATCGCTATGTGCCAATAAACTTATTACATACCAGGATAGTCTCTAGGTAAGCATATCTTATGTCACCTTCTAGAAAGTTACCTGTCGAACTTCCCTCACATACATGAACACACACAAAAAAAAGGATAGAATGGGAAACCTAATATGATTCAGGAAGACATCCCCTCTTCCCTCTTGTGTTTTTTGATCCAGTTTTACCGTTGACGATGGAGATATCTGATTTATGAAATTCTTGTTTTATCACACATACGATAAAAAAAATTTCTTTCCTCTGACCATGAAAAAGAAAGGGAAATAATTTAATCTTAAGTTACTGTCTTTTGTGATCACTCTTTGATGATTAAGTATCAGTTTTCCCTCGGGGGGAAAAGGTAGCTTTCTTTTTATTCATAACACACCAGTCTATATTTCAGGAACAAACATCTATTTTCTCCAATACATAGAGTTTACACCATAGGCAAAGTTCCAAAAGAAAACAAATGAATTACCTATAATTGTAACAGTTATTTTTACTGCTTTGAAGCATTTATTTTATAATTCAACTCTGTAGGGAACATTTATTGAAATATTTTTACTATTCTTTCTATTGAAAAATATACTCCGCTGTGCGAAATAACTCAGTGGGAAATTGGGAACCAGGGGATTCCAATTGGAAACAAAATCAAGCTGATTACTTAAAAATACCTTTTATGTTCCTTTCAAATGAGTTATGCTGTAAAGTGATACTTTTGATTATAGTGTTAGAAATCCGCAGAATATTGGACGGAGATGAACTCCAATTTTCAGCAGATGTTTCTAGGTTCTGCAAGTGTGAGACGTTTACGATTTCTTTTAACTTTTCGATAAATAATGGATGATAAATAGTTTCTCAAAAAAGTGTATCGTTAGCTATCTGGCGAAACGACTTTTTAAAAAATATGGAACTTTAAACTGCAGATTAAGTGATTTGGGAGTTTCGAAATTACAATTCAGGCTTTGTTCTTTCAAGTTATTACTTATTTTTCTTATGCTTACTTTTTTTATATAATAACTCTTTCTAGTCGCGTAAATCTTTACATTTTCTAGTTGCAACTCTTTCATCAGTAGCAAGACAAATATATATAAGCCTCTTACTATAACCTATGAAGAAGTAGACTAAATATTTTCACTCTATCAGATATAGTATTTGTTAAATCGGATGTCATTCTAGACAAAATTTTCTAAATGACTTATAGTCTATTAAGTTACCGTTATCTCTCCCTCCAATAAGTCATTCCTTTTAGACATTTCGATATTTTATATGACATTTTATTTTCCTTGAAACTTATAGAAGAATCCATGAAATTCAGAACAAAAGTAATGGACTTCTCTTTTTTCCGAGGTTATATCACAAGACATAAATTTATTTCAAAATACTTTCACAAGTAAAGGAAATATCAGATTTGTTAAATGAGGAGATAAGCTTAAAAAAAGTAATACCCTCCTATTTTGTAATCGAATTTAAATGAGGGAAAGGATTTAATTGCTTTTGTCTCTATTCAGAGAAACATATTCATGCATTCTCCTAAGCAGTCTTTACAGCATTCATTAACACAGATAAGCTTACACACATTAAATTACACTAGAAAATATACTTAAAATGTTCGTTACCCTTAAAAATAAGATTATAATGTCTGTTACACATGCTAACATGTAAATTAAAAGTGTGGGATATTCAGAGAAATTATTTATTTATTAATTGAAAATTGAATTTTCTTCTCTTTCCTGTTATTTTACATAAAATAGGAACTTATCTGGGCAAATGATAAGTATATTCCATTTATTTAGGTAAGATTGAATCTATATACTGATAATATGGAGCTTATCTGCGAAGAAAAAGGAATGATTATAACGACAGTAAAGCAGCACTCCCTTCAACTGAAATTTCAAAAGTTTATTTGCTATACGTTTTTTAAATGTAGTATTCTCAGAGTAATCTAGTTGAAAGCAAAGAAAAAAAAACTGTTTAAGATTTATATAAGACTGGCATTATTGCCCGGCGTTGCCCGGGTAGATATATAGATATAAAATTTTTCATGCATTCCATCAAAAAAATACTGGGCTGCACCCCCGCTCTTCATGTTCATCTGGCCAGTTGTGTTTATTTGGGGAGCCAGGGTCAAAGGTCATTCCCAACCCTCTTCATCCCGCGCATTGGAATTTGACCCCCCCCCGTCACCCCCCAAACCATCTCTCTTAACGCAGCTAGTTGTGGTGAAGGGGCTCCACAGGTGGTCACGCACCTCTTAGAGGCACAAAAATCATTAAAAAATTAATTTTAAAAAAACTAATTGAGCCCCAAATTTCGTTTTTCCTGATTTAAGTTTCTCTTGTACTAAACATTAACTGTGCCGAATTTGGTCCCGGTGGGTGAAACAGTCTATGATACTATAGCGGACAAACAAACAGACGAGCTCTTTTATATATAGAGATTATACAAAAGTTATATGTTTAATATTTACATTTTATAAAAGATAACTTTATATTAAATATGTATATTTTTCTTCTTCTGTAGGAGTGCCCATCAGGCATGGTACGTGAGGAAACTTTCAAAGGAATCTATGCCCAGTATTTCCCTAAGGGGGCTGACACAAGTCAGTACGCTCATTATGTATTCAACACTTTTGATCAAGACCATACGGGGGCTATTACATTTACGGTGAGTCTTTCCATTACTGTAAACACGTAATAAAAGAATATAGTTTTGAATCCATTTGAAATCATATCGATTCTTTAAAGGACAATGGACTATAAAGGTCTCTTAGTTATTTTCTCAAATAAAATTTTTCACTTGTTTGGATTTCCTGAAAAAAAATCATTTAAAGTAAGTAATAAACAATAATAAAGGTATGGAAAACTATTTTCCTCACTACGTTATTTTATTTTATAATAAGTCCTTAGTACTTTTTTATTAATAGCCAATTACTTTGTTTTCTATTTTTATCAATTTTTATTAAAGTTTTTCTACTTGTCAGTACTCAAAGTATTTATAATCGCGCACATGCAGTCCATTTTTTTGATAAAAGAAGAATTATCTACTAATTTTAGAATGATACTACATTTTATTTGCTCATAAATTTCCTATTTCGTTGCAAAACAGAGATCGAAATTTTCCTAGACTATCATCTTGAAAAAGATAGACTAACATCAAATAACGTATACTATAGTGCCAAAAATATTAGTTGAATGGCTAAATCTTATTTGTTTCACGAAAGCAATGCATTGTTGGTATTCCTTCGGCCACAATGTCAGCCTTGTTTCCTCTATACAGGCTTTTTGCCAATTTCCAAATTGTCTGTAGTGTAGTTTGTCGTTACTGCTCAGTTAAAGCTAGAGAAGTTCTGGAGGAAGGCTCTCCTACTCGGAGACGAATTTGGAGTTTTAACTCTGCGGAAGAGAAATATGATCGCATTGAGATCCGGGCTTTGCGATTTAACTCTAACTTTTTTCCAAACCAGTTAAGGACTGATATTGCAATGAAGTATAAAACCAGATCATACTAAAAGATACAGTGTGAATTGTTCCAAAGGACTGCTACATCATTGGTAGAACATAATCATCTAGGCTATATATATAGTACTCTTTAAGTTCAAAATTATGGGCTTAGTAATTAAGTACTTGCAGTCGACACTATACAATCAAGATAAAACCATTCTCAAGCAAATTCTCGATTCCATATTTTTATCTCACTCCAAAAGGGGAAACATACGCCCCATGACTTTCATCAAGTCCTCGATTGGGCAAAAGTGACGAGCTATACTCCATTAAAGACGTTCTTTGGTCATAAGAGAAATGATTTGTGATCTATCTACCATGATGGCAGGAAGCTCCTGAATTAGAAACGCTGTCTTTTAAGCCGTGACTTCGTTATGGTGACATCATCAGCATTCCATCTTTTAATGACATCAACAGGTTGATCTTTGGAGTGTCAAAAGAGTGGCAATATAACAGGGAGAAATGGTACTCCCTTACCTTTCCACTAATTTTTCCATCAGGAAATCCCTAAGAACAACGTTACACTTCACATTTCCCAATAAAGTCTCAAATCCTTCCAGTCTTCCCTGCATATTTGTATTACACCTAATACTCAATGCTTATGTGCACTTGATCATGCAAAAATGTACTTTTTGTTTTGTAGAAAAGAATATAGTTATCTTATTTCCATCGTTATACGGTGTTGCTAAGTTTCGTCATAATTTTGTGAATTCCCAAGATGTTGGAAAGCAGTTGAACATTGTGAGGTCAACAAATAAGCAAAAATCGGAAGACAACATGTAATAACATTTCAAAAGCTCGCCCTGTATCTCAAAGAACTTATGCGAAGACTATTACAGAAAAATGTTCGAAGTTTTCGGTTGTCACCAAGAAAATAAACCTTACAAAATATAATTAAAAAGGCACTGTTAATACTGATACCATTCGTATGGATCCGGAATTTCGTAGCCATGCAGTACTACACAAATTGCATATTGCAGATGCTAATTCCACCTCTAGGAACTACAGCAATCAGCACCAATGTGAACAGTACTCAACAGTACTATGGAATGGCAAATTAATATAAACGTTGCTAAATTTTCTTTGAAATGTTTGTATTAAGAGCCTTCTAAAGAACACTATATTCTACACTCGATTTAATAATTTTGTAAAGGCGATGCTGTAGCACGGTGAAACTTCACTTGAAGTTTTTTGTCGTTCATAATAATCAATGATTATGCTGTGTTCATTTATATATTCCGAACTCAGTCCTTCCGTCTGTTTCTTTGTCAGTGGTGTAGAAATGAGTCAGTTTTAAATTTCAATCTGACAACGCTATATGCTGCGATGTTTAAGTTGATTGGTGTTTCCTGAATAATAGCGTACAGTTCAGCAACCTAATTTCAACTCCATAAGTGTTGAATACATTCGATTGACTAACTAAACTCCAACGTTCATAACTAACTTATAAATAATCTTCTGGCTACTCCTGTACCAAAGGTACGGAAAAAAAGTAACACGTGAGTTTTTTTTTTTTTGCTTACCATCAAACATATTAGAATCCGTGTTAATATTTTCACATGATGGTTCGAATGATGAGTCAAGAAAAGGATAAGTTTGGTTGCGAGCGCTCCGGTCATTTTTTGCTACACGAGGGCTAATTAGACCGGGACCTACAACTTAAAACCGATTCCAAACGACTACAAGCATCCATGCCAATAGAGGGACTCTGGTACCGAAATCCAGCGCTTTAGTCATTCGGCCATCGTCCGGCCGACTGAAGAAAAAGTCACTGGTAATTTTAGCCAAAAAAAATGGTAGTCTACAATAAATACGAGTATTGTCTAAAGCAACGGTTCCTAACCGGGGGTCTGCGGATCCCCGGTAGAAAACCCCTGGGGGTAGAAAGCCCCTGAAGTGGTCCACGAGTTAAGGAGTGATAAAAAAAATTGGTTAATCATATGAAAACGACCGTAAATTTAAACTTTTTTTAAAACTGGGAGAAAAAAATTTGGCTCCCAATTTTTTGTTCCAATTCTAAAAATTCCTCTATTTTTTTCCACTTTCTGAAGTTTTGAATACGAAAAAATCCTTGTTCTGCTTAAGAATTTCTAATATAATTTCTGTGACGTGGACTACAGCGTCACCAGCCATTTGACAGCTAGTAAAGCTAGTAGGCTGAAAAATCTTTTCATTTTTAAGTTTTTGTAGGCTTTTATGTTTGCTATTAAGTTTCTTTTACGTTTAATTTGTTATTGTTATTAAGTTTATTGGTAATTGTTTATCGCAAATAGTTTGTTTATTCAGAAAATAAAACCCACTTTTACCTCTAAAACGATTGGTTGTCAGAGGGTCTCCGACGATTTTTTTCTGACAAGTGGTCCCCGATAAACAAGGGGTTAGGAATCACTGGTTTAAAAAGTCATTTTATACTATTAAAATACTATTGAATATTATACTATCAGATGGGTAGCAATTATTGTCCTCAACCTATTTCGAAATATGTACTTCTTTTTCTCTGTCTTTCATCAAAACAATGAGTTGGAATCCAATGAAAAGAAATCGAGCTTTATAAATCTGTTATTCTC
This sequence comes from Dolomedes plantarius, assembly GCA_907164885.2. Classification (NCBI taxonomy): domain Eukaryota; kingdom Metazoa; phylum Arthropoda; class Arachnida; order Araneae; family Dolomedidae; genus Dolomedes; species Dolomedes plantarius. Next base: position 48,504,982 of record OU015501.1, on the reverse strand, counting down.
AGAAGTAGCTATGATGTTACTGTTGATTTAGGGCAGTGAATGCAATAACAGTAAATTAATCCCATAAGATATTTTTAAAGATTATTTTTGTGATGAATTACAAGAACGAAACAGAAATAGGAATGAAAAGGTTTGACTGTTTACTTTCGAAATACTTTCTAGTGTATGAAAGAAATGTAGTTTGATCATGCTTCCTAGCTTCCTAATCATGTTAGAGGTAAAATATTGAGTATGTTTGTTCATGGAATAGTTGTCACGTTATGAATAAGTAATGAAACAGTCTTTTGGCCAGATATCAAAATGTTTGAGATTGCCATGGAGATAAAATTGCGGAAAGAATGCTAATGTTTTGATTCTGAAGAAAACAATAACGTTATAAATATAATAAGGGAGAAAAAATAACCATTTTTAACATTACATCGCACCAGAAAATTGCAAATTGAAACTGGGGAATATTTTTAATTAATTTTCAAATATTTATATCTGAAAGAATCATTTTTATTATTTCAGTTATAGGAACAAAACAGATCGGAATTCTATACCAGTACTGTTTCTCTCTTAGAAATGGTGACTGACCCAATGTTCAAATCCTTTTTTTTTTATTACCAACAAAACTACTTACGTCGACAGACGTAAAATAAAACTCGTTTATTTCCATTTTTCGTTGTTTGAAACACCATTTCCCCTCCTCGAAAATTCACATTTGACACAAATCCTTTTTTCAATTTTTTAAATATACGGAAGATAAATTTTAAGTATAGGATATTATATTTTCAGGCATTTGAGTTAAAAGGATTTTTTATATCCATTTCAAAAAACTTTATATAAATCTTTCGGTTATTTCCATTAACACGTGCATTCGCTCATTGTACTACAAATTATCCACTTCAATATTTTAATGCTTATTTATTAAGTTAATTTAACTTTTACATTACTTCCTTCGTGACTTAATTCTAAGTATACTAAACTAGTATATTAAAACTAGAAGTAATGCTACTGTTTAACACTATAGATTTGTTATTAGGTGCATAGCTACATTAAATCCTTCGATGAAGGCATTAAAGCATTAAATGAGCTTGGACATAAGTACAAACATTTCACAATGCTGCTTTATACATTTAAATTGCACAAAGGTGAGAGAGATTCAATTAGATATCAAACAAAGATTCTGGAATTAATTTACCCATTTATTGTCTGCTTACTCTCAGTTTTGACGTGAGACATCTAATGCAGTTACTTTCTCTAAGTGAGATAACGAATTAAGGGAAAGGAAATTTGTTTTCTTGAAAGTTAGTTTCGGGGCTATTTTAAATTCTAAAGTAATTTTATGATGATATAATAGTATTTGGTGTGGTACATAAAGATACTCATTTCGCTTTCATTAAACAATGCTACATAATCTTTTCCGTAAGGATTAAATTAACATCTCTTTTCGTCATAACAGCTTTGAAAACGTGAACATGTGCGATTATTTTATAATTGGAAAAGTAAATTTTCTGGGAAAAGGGAGTTAATATTGTACGGCTTAAAACAGAAAATAGCTATACTTCTTGGAGGTTGAAAAGGTAAAGGCCTCAGTTCCTGTATATATAATTGTGTTTTAAGAGAGAGAGAAAAAGATAACTAAGAGAATGCGTAGCAGAGGGTTTGATATCCTGGCAATCATACAGAATGTAAGGATTTTGACAAGGCATCAGGGCTTTACCACAATCTTTCTCAGACGAGGAAAAACGTGAGTTCATAAGCGAACATCATGATATAATGTTCATCATGATATAATGTAACGACAAATCACACCTGTATAGAAAGCAAAAGGAGTTAGATTTGATTCATGTGGCAGCAATTCGGATTTAAAAGGGGAGAAAAGTATAAAAAAAGAGTGTAAAGAGAGATAAATTAGTAGGTGAACTTACATTTACATTAACTTCAAAACTATGTCCCTTATGTTAAATCTCGTAAGATCTAAAATTCTCCCCAGATGTAATAAAATGGTTTAATGGTACGACATCTTGCCAGTCAAGGTTCAATTACCGGGTTTGCTCGTTGTATTTCAGTTTTTACCATAAATGGGTGAAGGTGTGGTGAGTAAATCGTTATAGTGGCACCCTAAAGTATTAAGAAATTATGAGTCAAGAGCACCCTAGTATTTCTTGGCCGGGAAAAATGTGAGGCTAAATAGGATAGAGGTTTAGCTCATACATCCATAGGTCGTGTAAACCAACAGTATTATCGGAAAATGAAAATCTAATTAAGGAATATCCATTTCAAAGTGGCTTTTAAAAGATTTAAAATAAATATGACAAAGTAATAGCCTTTATATTTTGATTTTTGTAACTAAACACCTCTCATAATTTATTATTCAAAGCCCTTTCAAGATCAACATGTATAAATAAAAAGTTATTTTCACATATATGTGGATTTTACAAAAAAAATCTAAGTTATTTTCACATATATTTGGATTTTACATATTTTTTTTTCGAAACTCGCAAGCTTTACTAACTACAAAAAATGTCTGTCACAATAGACAGTTTTGAAAATTTTCGTCTTCCGACTTGTAATTTTTTTCCTTGACTATCGCATCTGAAGACCTAAAGAAGAGTCACCCTTGTGACATTCCTTATAATTAATATGTATTTTAGGAAGTTCTAATCTTTTACTTATCTCAAAGATCAGTGATAACGGTAACTTACATGAGTAAATAAAGTTTCAATTTCGTTTGCATAAAGTAAAAAGTATCTCTCGTGAAAATATGCAAGCTCTTTATTAATTTTTGTTGCAACAGGTGCATGGAAATAATTGTCACGAAAGTGATCGAAAATAAAATTCCCTTCCCTTGTCCAATAGCTTTAATAGAAAAACATCTGTCTCAAGATATAAAGATTACAGTCTAGGACACGACAAAGAGTAGTTATACAATGTATTTCGGAGTGTTCTAACTGTTAATTAAAACCTCAAATCAGTCACTGATGTAACAAAATATAGCTTAGACCTAATAAAATAAAAATGTATTATAAGCTTTGCTAAAATATCATTGATAATTTCTTAAATGCATATAGTATTATTCAGGAAAGTATTTGAAAGGTATTAGAAGCATACTTATTCTTCTTTGTTTATTTAAATCACCAGTGACTTGAGATTAAGTAACCGAAACTAGTGGCATAATGCCTCATACCATTTACCTGAATAACATTTCCATAATTTCTGACACATTAACATTCATGAATGAAGCCTTAAAATTATATAAATGCTTTAAAATTTGGATTAGTACCAACTTAAAACTCATCGATCAAACTAGCGAGTCAATGTCCGTTGAATGATACATCTTTCATCGAATTGAGCAATTGTCTAGTTCAATGCCACTATTATTTTTATGGCCGCATGCATCACGCAAAATTGAAGCGGTTCATTCTTTTTATAACATTTGTCCTAGCAACAAGTAATTTCACTGAAAACTTCGGAAATACATTAGTTTAAGAAAGACATCACGTACTAAAGAGTAAATTGTAGACAAAATTGGATACAGTATAAGAGAAAAATGGATAATAACTTATCATAAAAGCCATCTGAAAGAAATGGATGATTAAGGCATTCACAATAAAGCTAAATATATTTACCAAACTAGTTCTAATACATTTTTTGTCAGACAAAAGGGTTATTATTATAACCACTGATAACTAATTCAATCAAAAAATAGCTTCTTTAATGGACCAAATTACCCACAAAAATAACATTCTACAGTTTTTTAACTACGAAATACTTTTAAAGTCTTCTCGCTTATTGCAGCAAATTATTATATTAAAAAATATTTTTAGAGACAAAGCGTCACCATGAACTGAAGTAGATCAATTTTCCTGGTTAATCAACCTCTATATTTCATTTGAAAATAGCCAGCCTACTTCGACCTGTTTGTAAAACTTCACTGTAATCAAAAGTAGTATAAATTTCGACTTCATACGTTCCTTAAGTTTTGTTTTGATTGTTTTTTATTTTGCGCAGCCCCAGACAACTATCGAAAATAAATGCGATGAAACGCTGTAATGCAGACACTTATAGTGCCGCTACGCTGCATTCTATTTTGTTGAAGTGAATGTTGTTCTCGTATCCCCGTGAGATTTGCCCTGCTGTAACCTATTAAACTTTACTTATAGACTTTGCTTTTGTTAAAGACGGTTAATTTCAGTATGTTCTGTATAAGGATGCGGAAATTTTATTAATGGACAGCATTTTTTTTCATATTTGTGTTCGTAATATGATAAATTTTACTGCAAGAACTATTAAATATCTTTTTAAGAAAGCAAAAAAATAACTATTAATTCAAAAACACATTAAAATAGCAGAAACTTAAAAATTGGTTGGAAATGAATTGGAAGAAAATATTTAAATTCGCATATTTTTTTCCTTTGTGTTTTGATTTTTAGTTATCATTCATTGTTTTTATTTCAAAATGTCTGTAATTTGCTCTTTTGTGGGCAAGTTGTAGATTTATATTTCTTGGACAAAGTTTGGGACTAAAATAACTTTTCTTACTCAATAAAATAACTGTAGACAAAAGCAATTTTTTCAACACTTCAAAATAATTTGAATTATAGCTGTAAGCCAATGCTCAATAAAAAGTTAAGGAAACGGTTAGCAGTAGTTAGTACCTCAATACGTGAAAAATAATTTTTCAAGGGATGTGTGGGAGATTTTAATGACAATTATTTGACTCACATATCGTGATTATTTCACTTCACTGGAATTGACTGATATTGAAGTCAGTATTAACGACACACTACGGTAGTTAAGTGGGTAAAATACGGAGTGGAATACTAGTGATAGTCTCTTTCGCTGAGGTATAATGAAAGGATGATTAACGACATGGCATGGTAATTAAATAGTCACAACATCGGTAGGAACGCCAAAAAACGGCGGTTTTAACCTTACCCCTACAATAATTCATTTTTCTAAAATAAAAAAACAGAAGTATTGAAAAGCATACGAAAGATTGGGCTATTAAAAGGGCAATTCACAGCTGGAAGTAAATAAATTGCAACGAGTATCGACTTACCAGTTAAGAGACAGATTGTTCATAAAAATCCAAAAATTTATTTCCGGATGAAAATACTCGTTTTAGATAACATTTTAGGATTCAGTCGAAAAGAAGAAACTCCGAATACTGCCTTTTTGCGATACATTTTAGTAACATCTAGCTAGTTATAATTTCATTTTAGCAGGAAAATTAATAACCAACAGAAAATATGCTACCAAAACTAAGAGGAATGTAAATGAAAAGATAAAGAATATTGAAAAATCCGCATATCAAGTTAAAAAATCACTCGATCAAAATCTCAGAGGCATCGTTTAGAAAAGTGTGCTAGTATGGCGATCCCAGGCATTACTCTTTAACTAACTCGGGTCTGGCGGAAAATGTAGACTAAATTATTCTCCATTACACCTTCAAGTCACGTTATGATCATCTTTAATGAAGTCTACATTAATCTCAGGAGGATAACGTAGACTTCATTCAAGTCGATCATAACGTGACTAGAAGGTGTAATGGTTTACACATCTGTTTGGGATCTATTCCCAACATAGTTATTTTGAGATGAATGTGATTGAGGAAGTCTGACTGAGTAGTTCTCGTTTACTTCATCATGAGATAGCCAATATATAAGGTTTTAATTTTGTAGTCTCAATGGAGACAAAACTAGCAAATTATTTAGACGATTTTTAATTTATTTTCAGAAAATTCATTCGATCATTTTATTCGGAGTTAGATTTAAAGCAAAAGAACTGCTGTTATATTACCATTCGAAATGGAATTTGAAAGGAAATTATTCTTTGAAAATTTTAGGTATTTTGACCGGGGGGAAATGTTTATTCAAGCATTTTCATAATGTAGCATGCTTTAAGTTACACTTTTTTACTTTTAACTAAAAAGTATTAAAGCAGTTTACTAATATTGTTTCAGCTTTATGTCCTGACATATCATAAGCTTAATGGAGTATTAACATTTTATCTAGGATTTTGTGATCGGATTGTCGGTGCTTGCTCGTGGTTCCTTACAAGAAAAGCTGCGTTGGGTGTTCAGCCTATATGACATCAATGGCGACGGTTACATCACAAAAGACGAAATGAGTAGAATAGTGACCTCCATTTATGATATGATGGGAAAAAGCATGGATCCACCTCTAGAAGAGTTTACGACACGAGATCATGTTGAAAGGGTTTTTCAGGTAATATTCTCCTCTCATGCTTCTTTATTAAACAGAAGTTGGAAATTGCAGCATTCAAGACATTTCAAAAGTGATTTTTGAACCCTTTTAGATTTAAAGCAGATTTTTTGATGGGTCTTCTTAGGACTAAGAAAGCACAACTTATTTTCAAATTTCTACTCGATTTATTTATTCTAATCTATACGTATGTTGATTATATTTTGTTTTCAATTGACTTTAGCCCAAGAGTCGCAAAATTGTGTCACAGTCGATAAAAGATAAAGGAAAAGGTTAAAAGTGAAAAGGTGGGTAAATCAAACTAGAGTAGAAATGAATCCACCGGTAACAGCAATGGATTTTAAACAACTTAGTTGTACGGCATAGTTGACGCTGTTAGGTTATAACTCAAATGTGATTGTTGGTGAAGAAGAGTAATGTTCACCTGCAGGTCTAGAAATTTAACATCTAATTCAAACAAGAGATATCATAAGCAAGTTAAAACTATTGCAAAGTGCAATGTTTATTCAATGACCGATATGAAAGAGGTAACATTCTGGTACTTTGTAAGAAGGTGGAAAGCTGAAATAAGAGTAAAGTTAACTTTTTGAACTACCGTAAGAAATTTAAAGAATTATCTATTGGAATTACGTATCCTTTTTATTAAAATTTTATTTTTAGTAAGATTTTATCTGACCTCTTTTTTATACATGTTTATCGAAAAAAATGCGCGCTTATATTTGAGTAGTCAAAGGGAAATTTTTCAAAAAATTTACCCGTGTTAATACAAAATCACTGGTTTTTAAAAATATATATAGATAAATAGAGATAGATAGAAAGTTAGATATAGATATATAAATACGTAGAGAGAGAATAGAATATGACAATGTAACAGAATAAATAGACAATTATATAAAATACATGGACAGAACTTACAATCAACTCCCTACATTTGAGCGAGTTAAGACTGCAAAACCTCGTCGAAAGTAGAAAAATTGTGAATATCTCAAAGCATTTCTATCTTAAATCTTTATTCTCTTGACATCATTTAACACCCAGGACAACTAGAATAATCACAGTTTCTGTTATATAGTTTGTTTCCTTAATGTAAAATTACAGAGAGTATGTTGCTAGCATGATCCTATCAAGTTCAATCGAATTAAAGCAGCATATGGACAAAATCTATAGGTCAATTTTTGCAGGTCAATGATGCAAGACTTCCGGGAAAGTGGAAAGCTCTTAGCATTTGTAACTGAACTCATAATACTCTTGACCATATCTAACATGCAAAAAATGAAAGACAATGCACTTACTATCATACTATGTGTTTTGTTTTAAATTATGGAGATTCTAAAGAGCAGTAAATTTAAAGTACAAAGAGTGCATTTCAACATGCTCCCATAAAGTGAAGAAGAGATAATAAAATAAACATAAAAAATATGACGCAACACATGTGCAGAAATAAGATAGCAGAAAAACAATGTTATTGAACAAATTATATGGAGTTCTGTAGTGGGTTTTATAAACTTTATAATTTTTAATATTGTAGTACCGTGCAAATTCATCTAAACTTTAATGAAAAACTCAAGAATAATCAAATCCGTGATAACCAAAATTCGACTCTATTTGTTTTCTTACATAATTATTTTCTTCATTTTTAATATTTCCTATGAATTTTTGAATATATTTTAAACAGAGCTCAGTCCTTTTAGCTCAGTTAATAAATATCACCCTTCTTTTAAATAACCACTTTTAGAGTTAAAACTGTCTTTAGAGAAAATAAAATTTCATAACGTCGAATCACCACGAAAACAAGATTTCCTTCTTTGCTAACCATAAACATTTGAGTTTTAAAAATAAGCTTTAGTTTTCTTGAAAATTTGTAAACGTCATTTAACTATAGTTCATTTTCCAAAACAATATATATGTGTCGTAAAAAACACACAAACTATGTTTACCATTAAAAGTTTAGTAAATTCAGTAATAATTATACAATTAAATTTTTCATAATATTAGGCATCACTACATGCGTAATATCATATTTTAATTATATACCTTCCTTGAAGTAAAAAATAATAATACGTTTAATTTTTTCTGCAGAAACTGGATCTAAACAAAGATGGAGTTGTGACAATGGAAGAATTCATGGATTCTTGTTCCCAAGTAAGCTTTACTTTCATATTCCCCCAATTTTTTAAATTGTGTGCATTTGAGCAAAAAAAGTACGCTTTAAAAAATACTAAAAATTTTCATAATAATTATCAAATCTAATATTCTGTAGGGTATGTCTTTCTTGAAATAAAAGGGATTTTATATGGTTATTTGTTAAACGTCCTGCTCTTATTAATTAAACCTAACATGTCGTAAGCCATTTCCAGAAATCTAAAAGCTTCAAAACATAATACTCCACTATTATCTAGTTAGTCTCTGTGTCCAGTTTTGAAGAAATCCTACCTCTTAAAAAAAGAAAAATTTATGAAAACGTCCATGGAAAATCCATTAAAGCAACTGACATTCATTTCTTCGATACAAAAAGAAACCTATAAAAAATTTCCGAAAGGCTGAAAGGAGGAGATTTCAGAAAGTCGAAACATGTAAAAATTTGTCAGCTTTTAAAGGTTTGGTACCTATGCCGTTAATCCTTTTCAACCAGGTTACATTATTTTGTTAAAAAATAAATCAATAAAAAAATATAGAAAAGTCGCAGAATTTTTTTATAAAATAGTAACCGCGTTGTAAAAGTAACAAAAGAGAATCGATAAAAAAATAGTGAAGTCAAATTAAAGTTGAAGAATTATTAGAAACAATATATAAGAAAGAAAAATAATGAAATATAAAGCACTCGGTCAAAATGATTACGTATACAAAAGACGTATACAAAAGATAAGAGGAATTTTTCACTTAGTAATTTTTTGCGTGTACGGTGGATTTATACAGGTGTCATACACAAATCTAATCTTTAATATCCTATTAGAAAAGCACATCAAAAAAGGGTTATTCATAATGTAAACTCTGCTGCATATGATGTATTATTTAAAGTTTTCTTCCTCAAATTAATTTAAGAAGTAGCATAAGAGAATCCAATAACACCTCCCTCAGGAAATATTCTGGTGTATATATTGACAAATGAGTAAAGGAAAATGGAGGATTTCAGGCACTTTACATCTATCAATATCGTTAACTTCCGTAACAAAAATTTATCTGAAATATTATACATGACTGTTTTTCCAATTCGCCTTAGTGTGAGAAGTTAATTGTTACCTCTTAAAAGGCATGTGTCGGAATGTTGCAAGATTTATAAACATGGTCCTTCATTTATGACAAACTAGCTGAAACCCCGCGCTTCGCTACGGAGTACATTCAAATTAAATACAACGGTCAATGTATGCAATTAATGCCAAAATATATATATATATATATATATATTTATAATAAATGCGACGATCAATGTATACAATTGATGTAATGTATATATATATATATATATATATATATATATATATATATATATATATATATATATATAAATCGTAAGGGATATTTATTTTTTTGGATAATATCCAATCGTCTGCTGCATTAGAAAGAAAAAGAATAACATTTTTGTCTATTTAGTTGTTATGCACGTGACGATAAATTTATTTAAAGTACCAGAAAAAGAAATCAACTTGATCAACATTTAATAAATTAAATTCTAAAAATTAATCTTTAAAAATTCACCAAAAATCAGAAAATCAAGGTAAAGGTTCAAAAAAGATTTCATTTTAAAGGAATTTTTATGATCTTTCTTGCGATATAAATTTTATAACCCTCAATGTATTATTTTAAATGCAAACGTAAAAAAAGTTTAAAAAACAGCTTAAAAATTTAATTTTTAAAAAATCTAAGAAGAATTTTTGAAAAATCTTTCTTAGTGCACCCCTACACTATTAGAAGAATCGCCATGCAAAATTCCAGCCCTTTAGGTCCAGCGGTTTGGTCAGTGCGTTGTATGTCAGTCAGTCAGTCAGTCAGTGAATGAATGATTCAGTTACGGAACTGTTTTATATATATAGATACGTGTGTTGCCTTAATAAAAGCTCAAACTGTGGGATCTAATTCACACAGATAGTTGTTTTCAATGAGGAAAGTTCCCATATAACCATTTTCTTCTTGTAAGATATAAAAGAGTGTTTGTGTTTCTGCTTGATACTCTCTTCATTGTATTGTGATTAGTTCTTTTCCCTACACCATCATCTGTGTTTAAGTTTCAGTTTAAGTCCTTCTCTAACATTTAAATCTTCTTTTCTGACTGTAACTTTATTCTTTTAGGATGAGCACATTAAAAAGTCGATGACAGTATTCAACACAGTGTTGTGACAAATTGCTGGGGGCGGCGAATCAGAGAACGTCGAAGAAGAAAATAAAGAAATCGAAGATGAAGATGACGCCGAACTGTTTTGGTGAATCGGCTGCCCCCAGTCCTAAGGACATTGCCAACAACACGCCAGAACTGACATCTACAGAACTGCGGTTGGTTATTAAACATCAAAACTTATCCATTCTGTGCGGAACAATGAATAATTAATTTTAAAGTGTGCCTTAGATTTGCTAAACACTGTTCTCGGCTTTACATTTCTTCAAGAAACACTTTAAATAATCGTAGCTGCGCCCCTGCTCCTCTTAGCTGAATAATTTTCAAGAAATTTGTATTTAAAGATTCCAGTAATCATTATTGTCTGAAAAGTATCAGAAAATATGCTTTTCCTGTTTTAAAGGTATATCTACATGAAGAGTGTAAAATTAACTGAGATTTTCACTATCACAGGAATCTCAAAAACAAATTAAGCTTTTGGAAACATCAGATATATACTATATTGCTCAATTTTAGAAAAGATTTAATTTTTTTGATAGACCCATTAGACTTTGTTGTAGAAATATAAACGATGCTCGTTCTATCAAAATTCATGCTTCATATAACTATTTCAGCTTCAAAAACAAAACAAAAATTTTAATATTAATTTTATCTAAGGAATAAAATGCACATTATCTTTAAAAATATTTTACTTTGATCATTTTTATTTAACTTTATGTACTTCCCAAATATTATCGATTTAAATAACTAGATTTGTAGTACTCCATTTTCTAATAAAAATATATTTAATAAAAAAAATTTTAATAGTATATATATATATAAATATATATATATATATATATATATATATATATATATATATATATATATATATATATATATATATATATATATAAATGTAGAATTTAGGCATATATAGACGTCAGTGGTTATCAAAATTTCATAAACAGTTTATCAAATTACTTAATTTTTTTACATTGTCGAATGTTAACTATTTATAATACTTAGGTACGTTTACAGAGTGTTTTAAGTGGGGAAAATATTTCAGTTCAAAGTGTTTGTGAACGTGTTTGTTCAACGTGTTGTTAAGGAAGGATGCCTAACCATAACTGTGTACATAATATTAAAAAATGTAGGGTATCAAAATAGAGCTTTTTGCATGAGGAGTAAAATGAAATCAAAAGTATAACTTGAAACCATTTAACACTTGTTATCGAAATATCTGTCACAATACATTTAACAGAGCATTATAGTTTATCGCAGATTTACAATTTCGATGATATAAATTAAATTTCAAGTAACTCAGACTTGACTCTACTTAGCTAAAAACATTACATTAATTGCATCAAAATGCATATCCCAAAACTTTTTACTGTGTGAATACATTAAAATCCCAGGCTAACAATTTTATTAGGAATTACATTAAAATCAAGAATATTCTTAATGTCTTTTTTTATGTTAGCTAGATTTATTTACATGCCTTTCACTTAAACAATAAGAAACGAATAAAACCAAACAAATGTGAAAGCATTGTTACACATCGAAATATTGCAAACTCAATTTTATGCTGCGTATTAAACGTATAATTTCAATCTAAATTTCTCAGCACCAAATGCTATAATTTAGATAGATGTACTAATAGAGTTTGGTGCTATATATTGGACACATAAAAAGCTCAGGGATATAATTAATGTTTCATAAAATTCAACACCACTATAGTGTTTGCAGGAAATCGGGCACAGTCAAGTAACATTCATACGTTCAGAACGTATACAGACCATGTAACTGTTAGACTTAATTGTTATTGAACTACCTGTTTCAGATCCAATGGTAGTATAGATTTTTAATACAGAAACCTGAAACATATTTCAATTAACATAGTTCTACTTTTCTACTAAAGAATAAGATAATCTTTAGATATATTTCTGTATGTATATACACACGGTTTATACTTACTGTTAGACATTACTTTTATGATTATTTTGAACTTTCTGTAGTTACTTTTTATACTATCGTTTGTTTTACAACTTGTCTTCTATCTGCTTTGTGATTTTTTTTTGTAAAATAAGATTTAGTTCATTTAGGTGTACTATAACAAATATATCAGTTTTTGTCCCATAGAAGAAAAATATAAATATTCTTCTATAACGCTGAAGACTGAAACAGCTGTAAATAGCAGGAAACTCATAAAAGGCAATCATATGAAAACTGAAAATACTATTATTTTTAAATCATGTTATATTATATTCTGTATCTAAAAATCCTTAGTTTTCCTTTAACTATGTAAAATGAAATATCAATTTCAATGCATGCAAAATTTTCAATTCTCCCATTCAAAATAATTGTAAAAATTTTAAAAATGAGCTAAATATCATACGAACTATAAAATATCTTCTTTGTTCCATAGGTATATTTTAAATCATGAAAACTCACATTAAATACCTAAATTATTTTTAAAATTTGAGAAAGTAGAACAAACCCATAATCATTAACATCATATTCGAAATTAAAAATGTAGATTTCTTCAAATTTTCTACTTACAATGCAGTTTAGAAGAACGGATAAATAAAAGTTTATAACAAATTATGAAATCAATCCCAGGTATCAATAACCTTCCCAATAAATAAAGAAGATTTCTAGATCCAAATTTATGAAAACAAAGCAGTTCTATACAAGGCACTCCACATTATTTCTCCACATATTATAATTATCACAAATTATTTTTGTACAAAGCCAAACATATTGAAACATGTTTTAGCCCAAAGTGCTTCAACATTAGACCCTTTAAAACTTGCCTTGAATTGCATTATAACACGTTTTTCTTTCACTGCATTATAATATACAGCTAATTTCATCATGCTAAATTTGCACACTGATTATTTAGTGAAACATCGAAGAATGTGTACATAAGCACCAAAAATACTTTTTCTTTACCAAAAACGATTTTAAAGTATGTTATACATTGACGTTTTCATAGTCAAGTGCATTTTATATTTCATAAAGAGATCTCTTTACTTCATTGTATTAAAGTATGATTCATGACCTAAAGCACCAAATTTGCATGATAATCGAAAGAAAATGATTTTTATGTATTAAATATGTTCCACATACTGATAAAAAATGAAACATATGTGTTTATAAATGGTTTTGTGTATAAACTGTACCATCATCCATCTTAATAAGGAGGACAATGTAAATTAGAGATAAAATTTTCTTTTTCCTGAATTTAAATGTAGTGTAGAAGAAGAGTAAACGAACTGCTAGTCATACTTTCTAGTATCAGCAGGTATGAAATGACGCTGTGGGTCAATCAAGAGTTTAATGTGAATGCTAAGCTTTAATGTACAGTGAAAGGAAGGATGAAATAAATTTCCGAAGGAGCATGGGCTATATTAGGCTACTAATCATCCATTTATTTTGCAATTCACTCCAATGTTATAGAAATCAATGACTTTTACTGAAAATCAGAAAAATATTCCCTTCTTATGTGTTTTAAAGTTCTGAACTCATAGCTTTAACAATTATCTCTTGTGTGAAATCAAGATCTAAGAGTGATTCCAAAATACTTAGCTGTAGTCACTTATAATGCTTGCATTTCTTGCAAATGGGTAAACTATTTTCAAGTCTCTTTTGTCTCAATTCAATATTATTCTTCTTTCAGACGACAATTGAACTAATAAAAGAGAGAATATAAAACATGTATCTTATTTATTGCTTTTGTAGATTTCTTTTAAGAATTTTTACCCTTACATTTTAAAGTTTAGAACATCATGGTATGGATTTCATATCAAAATATATGTCATAGTTAAATAGGATATTTATGATGAAATGAAAAACGATGGTTGTTTGAAAGAATTACGAGAGAACTATTTTTAAGTCTTTTTTATCTCATTCCAATATTATTCTTCTTTCAGACTATAAGTAAACTAATAAAGAAGAGAATATTAAACTGTGTACTGAATGTATTACTTTTTAACACTCAACAGATACCACAAAGTAGACATACAAGAAGAATGGACCGAACCGCAGTATTACACTGAAAGACATGAAACCAACTTAGCAATATGATTCGGATGCCACAAAATACCAGCATTCTAAACATACGGCTGTTGAGAATTTTTTCTCGCCCTTGAAACATCTTGGCTGTATTTGAAAAGATTAACAAATCCTTTTATTTTATATTGGCTTAACTTCCTTTTCTTACCGATCAAAAAACAGTTATTAGTTTGTAATGTCATCATACCTGGTTGCCACTTTGTGGACGTTGTTGGCGTCAACTTTTAGCACTATGGGCCACTACTCTTGTATCTCTCCTTCATGTAAGATGTACACACAAATACATCGACATTTTCCATGTTACTTTAACACTTGTTTATCAGGTGATACAGTTAATTTACCCTAATATATCAGAGTTTCAAAAAAAAAATAGTTTAATGTATCTTACAGCAAAACTCTCCCAATAATGTAGCAGATTCATTGTTTGAAACATACACACATAATTTTTTAATTAAATGCATTACCGTTAGTAAATGTATCTATACCATCAATTTTAATCTTCTCTGTAAAAGTTTAATACATATTAATTATTTTATATATGAACCAAATCAACAAAGACCCTTAATACGAGATTTTTAATATTAAATTACAAGATTAATTTTCTTTGTTTAAGAAACGGTTTTATTTTCTATGAGTATCTAATCAGAATAAAGATTACAGATATAACGTTTCGTTCTAAATCATTTTTTATACGTTAAAAGTAATAAACTTGGATTAAATCTAAAATTTCATGCCTGTCTTAGTTGAACTAAGAATTACATAATGTAATTTTATATTATACTACTCCTAATTTGCAAACATTCTTCTTCTTAGCGATTGGTAAAAGTAATTTTTATTAACAAATTCCAATTTTTATACCCATTTATATAATATGTTGATCAACAAAATAAGTATTATATAACAAAATTTCCTTTGACTTGATGAAGAAAATTCTTTTGCAGCTAATCGATCAACATACTTGGCAACTTAACTTTAACAAATCGATAAATATTTAATGGGCATTTGTAATTTACTTCTAATATTTTGATACTGAACAAATTAGTTTAATAATAGTGTATTTTTATAAAATTTTATTGTTTCCCAAAACAATATTGAGTAAAATTTTGATACAGTTAACCGGAAATTTTTATATAAAATTTATAATACCATTGTGTGAGAAAAATTGTCAGTTTCAGAAAATTGATATACATCTTGTTACTATAAAGTAGTTTTCAGAGTAGTTTTATAGCTCAAAAGGAACAAAAAAATTATATAATTTTTGTATCATCGAATTTAATCAACATTTTTTCAAAATGCATATTTAAAGTTATCTTTATCTTTCCCTTCAGGCAAAATTTAGCGATATTGTTATCTTTTGATATCTCACAAATTCCTTTAATACCTAATATAAAGGAATACAACTGAGAAAATGTGAAACCAACTGTTGTTTAACTCACCATCACCACATTGTCTGCATAATAATAAAATAAAAAGAATGCATTTTTTTTTCTTATATTATGGTCAGCTGGAATACGAATTTTTCTGTTATTCCAACTGCAATAGAACACGAAGAATTCGCATCGCAAAATAAATAAATAAATAAATAAATAAATAAATAAATATATATATATATACAGGGTGTCCATAATTAAAGTCCCACTTTCAAAAGGCTGCCAAAAAAAAGAACCACTGGTCAGAATGACTTCAAATTTGAACTGAATATACTGGAAGAAGGGGGAAACGATTTGGCATAATAAAAAAAAGTTCCTAAATGTATCAATAGATGGCGCTGTAACATTTTGGAACTTTTTTTTATTATGCCAAATCGTTTCCCCCTTCTTCCAGTATATTCAGTTCAAATTTGAAGTCATTCTGACCCGTGGTTCTTTTAATTTTATCAGCCTTTTGAAAGTGGGACTTTAATTATGGACACCGTGTGTGTGTGTGTGTGTGTGTGTGTGTGTGTGTGTGTGTGAGTAAGAGAGAGAGAGAGAGAGTAAAGAATCCGTAATCGGAATGAGTCGTTACGGCAGGCGGTGTATTCTTGTAGTCGTTGGCTTGAGTGATTAACAAATCCAGTCTAGCTGATGGAGATAATCATTTTATTTGCTCGAGCATGTTACTAATGGACAATACTAAAATTTAGTTGAGATCAACATTTATCAAAAATATAAAAAGTATAAGAATATTTAAACAGCTAAATACATTGAAGAGAGGAGAGGTTGTTTGACGCAACTAGTTTAAGCCATTACATGATGCAAAATGGCGAGCAGTAAACTATCCTGGCGGGACAATGGAAAGTGAGTTTCATTTGTACACATGATCGTACACGTAAAGTAAATGAGGTGATACTCTAAAGCAGTGGTTCTCAACGCTTGCAGCTTCTTTTTTACCAGACATACAAGAGACAATTTCTACTGCAGCAGGAAGGATAAGATTTTCACCAATACTATGACTTTTTCCGGATTTGGAAATGAGAAGTCTTGCTTTGTAAGAAACTTTTAGAGCGTTTTAATTTTTTTTTTCTTTACCAGAGAATTGTTTAATAGTATTTTTCTGCTCTGAAGGTCTCCTAAAAGTCGTTCGAATTACTTTACATCCTTTTTCATTAGGTGTTGGTGTTTCGTTTCAAAATGACGTTTTAAAAGAGACGGTTTCATGGAATTCTTTGACAAAATTTCTGAACATACTACGCACTGTGGAGCAGGGTCGTCTGAACTCCCAGTATAAATAAAACTTAACCGTAAATAGGACTCATCATACTTTCTTTTCTTGGCTTTTACATCTTTTGCTTACTTTTCAGCTGATGTTTTCTTACTTTCGAAATTTTTCTCGGAAGCTACATTTATAGGCCTACTTACAATTTGTGACGTTGATGCCACAGAGTGTTGGTCTACATCACACCTACATTTCTTTCCAGAAGCAAGCCATTTATCCATCGTCGTAAATTAATAAATATAAACACTTATCGTTAAATATATAAACACTTTTCAAAGTATACGAACTTTAACTATTACTACTGTAATAGGTCCACGCACAAAGTAAGATTGGAAACTGGAAAGTTACTGAAACTGAGCAGTTAATGACTAAACAGATAGAGACAGAATGGCGTAAGAAGGAAATGAATGCATGGTGGCCGAGAGCGCGGTGGAGGTGTCTCGTCGTTGCGGCAGTGTGCCGGTAGCCAGCACTGCTCTCCCTGTCTGTGACTCTGTGTTGCATACTTGCACACTACTGTTCCAATTTACTCCAGCCACAAATACAGTAGTAACGAGTGACGTGTTTTCTTGCTGCTTTACCGATAGTTTTCATTCTTAAATCATTACTCAAACTTTTGTTACAAATTCTAGCATGTATCAATATAATTTTGTATACTTTTTGGTTGTTAACCGCGTACCCCCCCCCCCAAAGGTGTACGCATACCACCGATTGAGAACCACTGCTCTAAAGTGACACCCAGTCACCATAAACAGAAACGGAAGCAGTTAGTTGTAGAAGGGGAAAGTCAACATTAAAGGTATAGAATTAATGAATAGTAAGGCATTATTATTATTATTATTATTATTATTATATATACGGAGAAACTTGTTTGAAAAAAACTGCGCAGTTAACCCTAATTACAACAAATAACGAAAAGAAATTTCAATACATTATTGGTTTACGATATAATATCACTAATCGAAACTCTTTATTCGTGCTGTTTTGTGTTAAAACTCTATACTGGCTAGATTCTAGCTAACAGAGTAAAGCTAGACTTACGACGCTTTAACACAAGACAGAATAAATACAGATCTATCAACTGGTAGAGTAATCCTGAAATAGGAAAAAAAAAGACCTACGCCACATTTGAATTCAATGGCTCATGAGTGAAACCAAATACGCATAGTAAGGGAAAGTAAAATATCAAAAAGTGAAAACACTTATCGGGTAGTTCGAAGGTAACAGACATTAGTGACATATAATTCATGATAGTAACAGTTACTATACATGATGTATTATTTTCCACAATTTAATTGCCTCCATTGTAGATCAGAGATCTTTCAGCCAACTACTTCATCTTTTCTTGTATTTTATTAGAATTTTCTATACTGAGAGACCTCTTATAGGATGTACCCAATCACATTTTTCTTTTCGACTCTCCTGGCTACCTTTCTGTCAATACACACATTTTTATTGTACACTGGTGAATTAAGAGAATTTGCATATTTTATCGAATTTCATGAAAAGAACTGAACTAAATCTAAAAACACAGCTTCTAGACAAAAATGCAAATATTGTACGTAAAATACGTAACAATATTTGCATATTGTACGTAAAATGCGTACGTGTGTAGGCGGAGCCAATAGAGAAACAGGCTTTATAAGCGCGCGTAAGTTAAGACGCATTCCGTTCGCTAGCACACCTCGGCGAATTTCTTGATGTTATTTTGCAGCAATCGATTAATTTCAAATTGTAATAGTAAAAATGAGTAACCACCAACGTTTAGATGAAGGAATGAGGTGACGAATTGTGGGGAGGCTAAAAGCAGGCCAATGTCAAGTCCAAATTTGTAGAGAGTTCAATTTAATGCCCAGCGCCGTGTGTAACTTATGGAAACAGTTCCAGGATACCGGATCCATCGAGAAAAAGCCTGGGCAAGGTCGTCCAAGAGCCACGACGGTCATAGAAGATCGTCATTTGTCGATTACAGCGAGGCGAAACAGGAGTGCTACAGCTTCTCAGCTCTCTCTCGTGGCTTGTATGCAGCCACAGGAACCCGTGTATCCAGGGTGACTGTTTCTAAAAGACTTCATGAGAGAGGGTTGTTTGCAAGAAGACCTGCTGTTTGCGTCCCGCTCACTTCTACGAACAGGAGAATCCGTTTATCATGGTGCAGAGAGCATAGAGATTGGAGTATGGATCAATGGGCGACCGTTCACTTCACTGATGAGTCCCGGTTCAGCCTAAACACCGATTCTCGGTGTACGTTCATATGGAGAGAACCAGGGACCCGCTACCTACCCTCCAATGTCCGCGAAATCGACCATTATGGCGGAGGAGGTTTAATGGTCTGGACAGGCATCATGTTGGATGGCCGCACACCTCTTCATGTCTTTGAAAGAGGCACTGTGACTGGTGTGAGGTATAGGGATGGTCTTGGAGCCCTATGTTAGCCTTTTCAGGGGTGCAGTTGGCCCTGAGTTCATTTTAATGGACGATAACGCGAGGCCACATAGGACTCTTCTGGTCAACGAATTTCTAGAGAGTGGGGATATTTACCGGATGGATTGGCCAGCCAGATCTCCAGACCTTCACCCTATAGAGCATGTCTGGGACGCTCTGTGGAGGGCAATTGCAGCTCGCAACCCCCCTCCGAGAACCATCCAGGGAATGAAAACAGCGTTGCTGGACGAGTGGGACCAATTGCCACAGGAGATGATAAATTGCCTTATTTCGAGTATGAAATCACGCTGCGAGCACTGTAATCTGTAAGAGGGGACCATACCCCCTATTAACCCATCTATTAACCCATTATTTTGTTTATTCTGCAACCGCTGTTTCATACCTTCCGACTCCAAAGTGTGTTACGCATGATCATGCGTGTGTATTACAATTATTGAATGGTTATTTGTTTTGTATTGTATCAATGTATGTGCATATCAAATTTCATTAAAATCGATACAGTAGTTCTAGAGATAAACGACCAAGTCTGCAAATTCTCTTAATTTCTTACACCAGTGTATGTGTTCTATAATATACGTATGTATGCATGCATGCATGCATGCATGCATACACACACACAATTTCGTTTAGAGCAGTTGTTCCCAACCTGTGGACATCGAAAGCTTCGGGTGTGGTCCGACACCACATATAAAAAAAAGTTGCCAAATAAATGGGGATTTTGAAAGCAATGTTCATTGAACTAGATGGGCCGAATATATCCGATGACTATCAGGTATTGAATTAAAATTTCTTAAAAGTTTAAGGGGTCCGGGACACATTTTGAAAAAATTTTTATTTACCGAGTAAAATTTTTTTTATTTATTGATTTAAAATTTTGAATTTTTTTGTGATGATTAACCATATAATATGTAAACAAAATCACATCATAAAACTTCTCAAAAAGTTTTTAAAAATTCTAAAATTTAAAATTATTAATAAAAGTGGGGTAATTTAAAATCGTTATAACTCTAAGTATTATTTGTCGAATTTCAAAATTTTTTCATTTAATTAAACAGAAATATTTAAGTTTTAATTTTGATTCACCATTTTTTAAAATATTAATTTTTAAAAAATTAAAAATATTTAGATTAAAAATTACAAAAAAATGATGCAACTTATTTTAAAATATATGTTCAAAATCAAATATTTTTTTCAAATTTGCTGAATCAAAATTAAAGTAAAATAATTGAAACAGACATGTTACCAGTTTCAACCATTTATCTTTAACGGTTCTTGACTTATAACAATTTAAAGACGAGAAATGAGGGAAAAAACCCATCATGCAGAAAAACGCACTTACAGGTTTAAACAACTATTGGCTACTATTAGAATGTTGCAAAAAAAATAATTTCTCCTGTTCTAATTAAGATAGAAATATGATTTAAACGTCATTTTAAGCGCAGAAGAACAAAAAAAATTTAATGCAATAAATTTTTTTTCGAAAATTCGAACAATTTTGTGTCTTGGACCCCCTTAACAATATATTTATACTACATTAGAATATACGACGTTAGAACAGGAGTCGGCAACCTTTTTACTAGGAGGGCATATTTCAGAAATGCGTGAATTCGGCGGGCACCACTCGGTGAACAGGAGAAAGGGGTGAGGGGGGTAATATTTAAACATGAAAATATTATTGCGACATAAATTTTTAATACATAAATTCAAATTTTAATTTAAACAAAATAATCTTAAAATGGATAATGCAATATTTGACATTGCAAATCTGCGGCCAACTCGTTGTAATGTGGCACATAAGTTGAATTCCCAGTACTCAGGCATTGGACCAAGTAAGTGTCAGTGGGGCTTGATCGGTTTTGAGTATTTCATATTAGAAAACAAGGATCCACAAGCATAAATTCTTGGTATTAAATTCTTCCAATAAGGAATCAAAATGTTTGACAAACTAATAGGTGGTAGCATTTCCATCGCAATAATTTTCTAATTTTAAATTTGTGAAAATGCTTTCAATATGAATGCTTGCCCCATCTTTCTCAATCGCATATTGAGAAAGATAAATTATCTTTCTCAATATGCGATTTCTAGAGCGACAATTTATCTTTTAATGCATTTATCATACTTATCATAGAAGCAAAGGCAGAAAGACACTGACAACAGATCAGGCTTCTCAGTTTTTGATTTTTACGGTTTTGCGATTTGTTTTTTGTTCTACAATTATTCATTACAAGTACGAGCGTTTGTTGTTGAAATATCTAAAATTTTTTGAAATTTGAATGACGGGCACCCTGAAATTGGGGTGCCCGAAGGCACCTTGTTGCCGACCCCTGCGTTAGAATGCGAGTACGTTAATCCTATATCCCTTTTGCCTGAGGGATATTCTATACCCCATACCCCTCGGAAGGTCCCCCCCCCTCAAGTTGGTGGGGGTGGTCCGAAAATGGTTCAGTTTCGGGCTTAGTAGTCCGCAGATTTTTACGGGTTGGGAACCACTGGTATAGAGGGTTTTGGTGAATATGAACTTAAAATTTTCCTACTTTTTTTCTTTAAACTGGCTAGCATTACCTTTCTATAGTCAACATAAATCCTTAAATTATGCAATTTTTAGCTCTCCTTCTTGAGAGCTGAACACGTAAATTTAAGCGTTTTTAGTCGGCTTTATGAGCTAAGTTTTTTTATAAGAGAGAATATTACTTAAGTACCTCAAATGAGAACTACCTTGATAAAGTGATTCATCATTTAATTCATTCTATTTGTCAGACATCGGTAGGTGTCTATGAGACATATTTTAAACCACTCCTTATATTTCCCTTTTTTTATTCGCGTGACTTTTGCAATTGAACCTTGGTGATTCTTCGTTACAGTGTAAATTAGTAGAAAGCTGCTTTTTCGTTTTTCCCCGGGGAACATTCTCTCTGTTGCTCATTGTCGAGACTTAACCCTTCAACTTTCTTTTCTCTAATTTTATTTGTCTATCTCATTATAAAATCCCTGTTGAACTTCTTACCCCACAAAGAACCTTAAGGAGGCACACTACCTTTGATTACACTGAAATGACCGTAAACATGATCAAATTCGAGCTACTGAAACTCAAATATTTATTTATATATTATATAACTTTTTTGATTTATATTAAAATTACAATTCTTCAGTTATATTTCATACAAAAATAGAACTTGTATATCCATAAATAATTTTTAAATTTTATTTTTAAATTTACACATTACTAAAAAGGGAAAACAATCATTGGATGTTTCGCGCATCATAAAATTAAGAAATATGCATATAGAAACTATTTTTTAGTCAAATTGAATTAATAATATACTCAAGTTTAATATAAAACCAAAAAATATAGTTTAAATTGAAAAATTTACATAAAATTTTTAAAAAATTTAAATTTAGCAATTTTTTAAAACATTTTCAAGTGTAAATCTTTTTTTACACATTTTTTATTTTTTTGGTTTTAGTATGTAAAGAAGCTTAAAATACAAATCTGATAAAAATTTTGTGTGTCTAGCACACAGTTTGGGAGTAACAGTGCACGTAATCCAAAAATTTACATATTTGAGAAAACAGAAGTTAAAGTTGGAATATACATGGCCATGGCAACAGAGTGAGCTTTACATAAACTCGCATAACGAGAAATAAGTGAATAATTTTAATAATGCGAATTTTTTTTATGGAGGCTTTTTGCACATTGTTCAGAAATGTCCCAAAAATCAGAATATAGCAAACACCAAAAATTGATTTTTTGAAGTTTTAAAGGTTGTGGGCCCCCTTAAAATAACCCAACCATTGCAAACTCCAGGAATCTTACTTCGCAGTACAAATTCAGATCACTCCAGAACCTCTAATATATCAGTTTTCTTAGATAATGGATAAAACAAATTCGTTTTCTAAATATTCTTTAATAACAAAAATACAAATAAACACAATAAATTGACACAAGCATATAAATAGATGAAATATTTAATAAATTTTTATACCAATGGCGGCAAAAATATTAGTAAAATTCGACAACATATTTGTAGAAAATGATAGTACCAAGAAGGCAATTTTTATTACAAAGTCATGCAATATAAATTGAATACGGAAACATTTCTTTGAGAACTCAAATATTTTTGTTTTGTTTGTCACTACTTTTCTCTCCTCAAGAATTTTAAGATATATTTATCATATTTATGTCGAAAACATTTTTAATAATAGACTATTCAGCCATAAGGGCGTAAGGCAGACTTATTAAGTGAAACCTTTATTTTGGCGAGTTCATTGTCTAAATTTTAGGAATATCATTCTTCATACCTTGTTACAATATTTGCCGAAATAATATTGAAGAGTTCTCCCCCTTTTTTCTTAGTAGGGCTTCATGAACGTTCAAAACATTTATTCCCCTCTTGTTTTCAATTTTAAGAATTCTACGTATTTAAAATAGTCGCACGCAACTATTACTACTTAATTTTTTTTAGCATTAAAATGTAATAATTCCGATAAAATATCGGGAACCTTTAAAAGTTTATTGATCCGTATCCCTATTTTGAGTACATTAATCTATACAAAGTTCGTTTACAGACCAAGTACTGATGAATTCATTTAACTTTAAATATTTATTACATAAAACACCAAAAATAAAATATAGAATCTCATGGCATAAAATATAGTAGCATAAAATTTTAAATGTTATGAAACACAAGATTTATACTTTAACTTGTAATACACCTTTTAATATTGCCACTGCAATGTTTGGTCCATGAACTAGAACATTAAAGTCCGGCAACACCTTACAGGTTGCAGGCCTTTTAAAACTACTTCCAAGCATTTACGATTATACACTTTATCCACTCAAGTACTTATGCGCTTTATAAACTTGAGCTTACACTGATATTCCATACTTCCAGTTTGCCCAGTCAGAAAAAAATATGCAATTCATTCTTCCCTTATCACATTTGATCCGCTATCTCTACTTCTCAACGCAGATAAGTTTCTGCTTACTCTACGTTGTCGAGTAAGTTCTAGTGATGGTCTGGCTTAGAATAGGATCCGTTTCGCATGGGCATTTTTTCTCTTTTTTCTCTTTCTTCGATCTTACATACCGGATCACAATGTAAAAAACAAGAATTAACATCTGAAAAAAAAAGAATCAAATGGTATACTTCCAAATAAAATTCTTTCAATGAAAAAACAGTCATTTCTTATACACGAAAAATTTTGTTTTGAACATTTTAGGAGACAGAATCAAAATAGGAAAAAGTACATTTTTATGAATTTAAATAAATTATGTTCTTGCTTAACATACAGATATGTTACACATGAGACTATTATATAAAAGTGACTAGCTAAATACCCGTGCTTCCCTACGGAGTACATTCAAATTAAATACAACGGTCAATGTATGTAATTAATGCCATATATATATATATATATATATATATACACAGTGATTTCCGCTTATAAGAATCACGTTTGTTATTACTGTTTTTGATTCTTATAAGCGGTTGATTCTTATAACCGAAACTTCCCTTTGGACAGGCACACATACACAAATATATACTTGTACATATATATAAACACACAGGCACATATATACATAATTCACCATTAAATACTCTTTAATTTACGTTATTTATCATTTATTAAAATTATTTTTTATAATTTTAAAAATACTCAATTTCTAAACAAATACTATAACTCAATTTCTAGACCTATTAGCAACAACACATGATTATAAAATCATGTGTCAAGCAACAAGAGGCAGCTTCTCTTTGACTACACTTTGGAAGAGCATCATATCTAATTAACAAGTTCTGTTTTTCAGAAAAACTAAGAGTTTCCTTGTTTTTATCATATTTGAATTCGACTATCAAAAAGTTCTAACACTAACTGGCAATTTTGTTAGAAAACTAAAGTGAATACTAGCGACGTATGCTTATTACAGTCTCAGACGAAGATTCACTTTATAGCTTACGTTTCACGGTTTGATTCTGAATCAAACCGTGAAACGTTTGATTCAGCATCTGGTTCATCTGATTCAGTAAAATGGATCCGTTTACGTTTCACGGTTTGATGTGCTGAATCCACTGTCCCGTTTGCGTAAGTGATGGTGGACATTTCGCGGAAGATTTATGTGTTTTAGGGTCCAGAAATCCGCAACCAGGAAGTAAGTGGTGGGAGAAAAGGAGTGCCTGTCTGCAGAAAAGCGAAATCGGACCCGGGCGGGTTAGATGCCCCTGGATATAGCTAATTAGACAGTGTTTAGCAAAAACGTATAAGGAGAAACTCTTATATTATGTCTAAAGGAATGTATTTTACGACTGTTTTCCACCCCAAAGTTTTATCAATCTTTCTTTTCAAACACTTAAGAAAGAATTTCGTACCTTTTGAGAGTTTAAGTGGCATTTTTTGGAAAAATGAAAGGAAGGCGAAGATTGCAAACTGATTCTTATAACCGGTGGATTGATTCTTTAAAGCGGAAATTTTAACATGGAAATAATACATTTGTTTTTGTTTTTGCGATATTGATTCTTATAAACGGTTGATTCTTATAACCACTGATGACTATAAGCGGTGGTTACTGTATATATATATATATATATATATATATGTAAAATCATAACGGATACTTTTATGGACAAAATAATGCAGAAGAAAACATTCAAATTAAATCTAATAGAACATACTAAAGAATATAATACAGTTAATATAGTACAGTTTGAGAAACATTTCTTTTACTGTATTTTAATAATTTTTTTGATAATGTCCAATAGTCTGCCGCATTAGCACGAAAAAAATATTTTGTCTATTTCGTTGCTATGCACGTGATGCAAAATTAGTTTAAAGTATCACAAAAGGAAAAGAAACCACGTGATCAGCATTTAATAAATTAAATTCTAAAAATTAATCGTTAAAAATTCACCAAAAATCACAAAAGAGAGGTAAATATGCGAAAAAGATTTCATTTTAAGGGGAACTTTTATGATCTTTCAGGCGATATAAATTTTATTACCCTCAGATTATTATTTTAAATGTAAACAAATAAAGTTACAAAAACAGCTTACAAATTTATTTTTAAAAAATCCAAGAAGAATTTTTCAAAAATCTTAGTGCACCCCTACACTATAAGAAGAATCACCATGCACAATTTCAGCCCTTTAGGTCCAGCGGTTTGGTCTGTGCGTTATTTGTCAGTCAGTTACGGAACTGTTTTATATATATAGATAACTACTCTAAAATAAATTTCTCAAAAATGACGTTTAAGAAATCGCCAGCAATATGATAGGATCATCACTCACAGGGCGCTCATAAATACAGAACAATCAGGCATGCAACTCACTCCTTAAAGAGCTCTTTAAGGAGCACAATTTAATAATTCTTTAAAAGTGATTCGCAATATAAACAGTAAAATTATACTTTTAACAGGCTCAAATCGAAATGAATAAAAGCACTTTTCAAGGTTGATCAACTACATGTTATGCCAGTTGGGAGATTAGAAATAGGTCCAAATTAGCAAAGTTAATGGGCTTGATTTGTGTACCGATGGTAGCTAATGTACCGGGGTTTAAGAAACAGGATCGTTAAACTTCGTTCATCAACTACTACTCAATAATAGCAAGCTAATCACTCCTACTTTAAGCCGAAATAGACTCATTATCTTTGTTCTTTACACTCTACTACATTCACTTCATTGAAATTATATTGCCTTTTCCCTAATTTTTGCACACTTTCACTATATATCACTTCCATCGATAGATGCAGATTAAAAGTAGCCTAATGGAAGAAATATTGACGTTTAACACCCAAGGTTGAATTTATGTGCTCAAGATCTAACAAATTTACTATTCGGACGCATATTTAGAGGAGTCAAATGTGCGAGTCTGAATATCCTCCAGAAAGATCGGGGAGAACGGATGAATGTACATCGGGGTTCTACGACTCTCAGGCGACAATTAAAACTGAGGTTACCACACTTATCACCCAAATGTTAAAATGCTTAAATTAAATTAATCACACTAAACTGTTCTCCTCTGCAATACCCTATAGGTTTTATAATAAACATATGAACTCGTAAATAAGTCCAGTATCGTAACTCTTTAAAACCACACTAAGTAAACGTTAGTTTAATATTTTGGTTTATAAACGTTTACCTTGTTAATTTTATGTTCGGACAAGAAATTAAATCTTTACGTTAATTATAATTTGAATTCATTTTTATCGCTGAAGAGGTTTGGTTTAGAACGCTACGGTCATTTTTTTGCTACACGAGGGCTAGTTAGACCGAGACCTAACAGCTTTAAGCCGAACGGCTACAAACGTCCATGCAAACAGGGGGACTCGAACTCACAGGCTGGTACCGAATGCCAGCGCCCTAGCTATTCGGCCATCGCTGAAGAGGAGGTCTTTATCAAAATTTGTTGTTTCTGGTAAAGAGAGAAGTTTGAAAAGATAAAGTTGACTAAACAAAATAAATGGAAATTTTTAGACAATTTTCAAAAAGAGGGATCTATTATATCATTGAAACATATGTCTAGAAGATTGAACTTCATATCAGAGCAATAATTCATTTTTCAACTTATCGAAAACAAATATTACAACTATCAAGTTTACGTGACCTTCTTATTACAATGATCAAACACAAAAGCTATATGGAAATAAATTTGCTCTAAGATGTCCAGATTAAAATATTTGTTAACAGCCTATTAAGACTCGCTTAACATTTCTTCCCACAGCTGTTTAGTTAGAAAAGCCAATGAGCATTACCTGAATCCCTTGGCTTGTATGTGGCTATTATAAAAGATATTAAATAATACGTTATCTACACTAGTGGTCCCTTTACTATCTGTTTTAAAAAAACAATTATACACTTATAAATAAAAGTTTATTTTAACATACTTTAACTATTCCTGTTTTACGTATTCCTCTACATTTCTAGTACTCGGGAACAGATAAGATCAAATGCTTGGAAATGTTTCCATTAAATAAATATTTATCATGGTGTTTCTAGACACAGCAAATTTATGTATATGTATATACTTTAAATAACAATTTCCTGAAACTCTGAGAGAACAAGACACATAGTCTACAAGCATTTGAAATTGGTAATTTAAATACAATTCCTACTGTGAAGCATAATTAAGCAACTCTAGCACAACAAATAATTAAAATAATCACTCATATACCATCTATTTCAATCCTTTTCAACACTGTAACCACTTTCATTATTTTGAATACGTTACAGTTTACTTTAGATTTTTGCTAGCATGCCTTTCTCAAAAACTACAGGGTCTGTCCAGAAAGTAATGAGACTGATTCCATAAAATTCGTTTATTTGAAGATAATTTTACAGACACTTAGTCTTCAAAATAGCCTCCTCCTGCATTAATACACCTTTGCCAACGACTCTGCCACTCATTGATGCCCGCCTGGAAGTCTTCAACTGGAATGCTGTTCAGAATGCGTGTTACGTTTTTTTGCAAGTTCTCCAGATTGCCAAAGCGGTAACCTTTGTATCAAGCAGCGATACGACAAAGTTTGCGTAAAGTTAAATAAATCAGCTACTGAGACGCTTTCCATGTTACAAGAAGCCTACGGGAAGGATCTTTATCCAAGGCTAAGTGTTTAGGTGGCACAAAACCTTCAAAGACGGAAGAGAAGACGTCGAGGATGAATAACGCGCTGGGCTTTCACCAAGTTCCCGATCTTCAGACCATGTGGCTAAAATTAAAACTTTTTGGACTCTGATCATCGGATGAGTGTCCAAATGACGTCCTCCGAACAGACAGCTAATGCAGATTTTTACAAGAAAGTGCTTCAAAGGTTGAGGAATCGAACTCCGTCCGGAGCTCAAAAACAATTGGATTCTTCACCCCGATAATGCGCCGGTCCACCGTACAGCCCGATCTGTCACCGACGGACTTTTTTAGATTCTCTTGGTTAAAATCCAGCTTAAAAGATAATCGTTTTGACAATCTGGAGAACATGCAGAAAAACGTAACGCGCATTTTAAACAACATTACATTTGAAGACTTCCTGGCGGGCCTCAATGGGTGGCAGAGTCATTGGCAACGGTGTATTAATGCAGAAGGAGGCTATTTTGAAGACTTAAGTGTCTGTAAAATTATCTTCAAATGAACGAATTTTATGGGATCAGTCTCATTACTTTCTGGACAGTCCCTGTAATCCCCTTAACAACGGAACCTCACTGCTCGGTCTTGCTGTTCATTCCAACCACCGGCATAAGAATGAACCACTTAAATTGTTTGGGGGCAATACTTCGTCACACGAACTCGTAACATATTCAATTCAGAAATTTCCATCTTAACACTTGTACCCCGAATCTATGGGTAAAACACATGTCCGCGAACTATTCGTCCTAATGAGCGGAATCGGTAACAATCTGAATTGACTTTGTTCAGAATCCTAGTAATATGACTAACACCAACACTCAAAAATATTGGAATTTTTAAATATATCATCAATAAAGAATAGCTTAATATTAATAAATGCGTAATTTGGTTATTGGAAAGTTCCTCAGCTTTTTCTGCGCATCATAGGTCGAAAAAATATTGAATTCAAACGACTACAGTTTGATAGTGAATGGAAAGCTTTCCCGACGATTTTGAAATTTTAAATATCAGGTTAGAATTTTGAAACTGTGCATGAAAAACATTTAAAATGCATAAGATCGATGTCAAAAATGTTTGATATATGTGACGCATTTTCTTTCAGCTAGAGACTGAAAATGTTTTCCAGAATAAAAATGTCAAATATAAAAAGCAGTAGATGTGCATGTTTTAGTGTGCGTGTTGTCTACTCAAGAATTCCATTTTTTGAGATATAAAGTTTTATAATAAATGAATTTACTTACGAAAAATATCTCCAACGAAAATATAACAACAGTTCCCATTTTGTAGCCTGTATTTTCCAGCAAAAATCCTCCAAGTGATGGCCCGATAAAGGCTCTGAAAGAATAAATATTCAAGTATAAATTATTCGAACATCAGGAAGAATGACAGTTTAGCATATCAGAATAAAAACATCAAACATCGCCAAAAACCTAATCAGGAGTCAATTTTGAAATCAGAAATTACTTATGATTTTTTTTAAGTTAAAAAAAATTACTGTGCAGAATGTCAGAGGCTTAACACGTTAAGGATAAAAATTGTGCAGTTTGAGAACATGACGTTCGTTGTCTCGGTACAAGCCAATCTACGATACTTACAACACATGATGCGTATTTAGACAGCAGTAACTTTCTACTCAGGCAGGCAGTACCTTATGGATATTCTCCTGCACGTATCGACTTTTAATGGATACTTCATTATGAGAAATGCCTAATAGTCAATACACTCCCTTACAAGTGATGGCATAGATACATCCATGCCAAGCCGATTTCTAGAGGTGGCATCTTACTCTGGTCGTTACCACATAATATGGCGGAGCAAAAAAATTAAGAGTATAAAAAAAGTACTGTACTTTATAAAATTATAGTTTATAAACTTAAGGTGTATCAGTATAGTTCATGTAATCATCACATACAACTGTACTCATTCTATACTCCCTTCCTCCCTGTGCGTCCATGCATGTGTATATTTGATAGAATGAAAGAGACTTCGAGGTAACTTCTTGTTAATCGTTTAATTCTGAAGACTTCCAGGCTTACTTGAAATTTATTCAGGTACTGGATCTTTTCAAACTCCATATATTAATAGCCTTATACTTTATGTCCTTATCATATACCCAACTCTAGAGAGAGTAGTATTGTCGCTTTCCGGATCCCTGTTTCGAGATTTTGATTCAAATTGGCTGCTAATATGAATTTTTCTTGTGATATAAAAACAATGAATCTTTCTTATTATATAAAAACAAATTGTTACTCACCCAATAGAACAAGAGGTAGAAACCAATGCCGACACCATTCCGTACGTTGCAAGGTTATCGGGAAACCCTCTCTCCCTGAGATTAAATAAAATGAACAAAATAATTAGTAATATGCACTTAAAATTGTGAAATTAGCAGAAAAATTCCCAACAGATAAGAAGTGGAGACTGTTTTAGGGTGAAGTATTTCAGGTCTTAAACGTGATTGATTCAAGAAGGACAAAAGCTTTGTTTCGCGTATTCAAATCTACAGTTCTCTAAAAGAGTTTACTTTCTAGGGAAACAGAACAGTCTATTTAAAAGACTTACACGGACAAATATACTAATTTTTAAATAGTCAGCTGCCTCGTTTATCAGAGTTCGACTATAACCACATATGGCGCCGTCAACCTATCTTCTTGGAGTTATGACTTACATATCTCATAACATGTTACGATAACTTTCCCACTTATTGAATGAAACAAATTACTGAATTCAAGCAATAGAAGGTTTTGACACTGCAACACAATCCGATATAATATATAACATTTTACGAAATAACATCTAGTTTATCACAAAGGATGTTTAAAAAACGTACTTTCATACTTTGTAAAGAAAGAAGCAATCTGAATAAAACACGTGTATTACTTTACCAGAAATTATTAACATTACAATCAAGACACAAAAATGATACACATTAAAATAACGAGATTTTCGATTCTTTTGTTTCTATATCCCAGATCCGAATAAGTCATAACTTCAATCAACAAATAAATCTGTGCAGCATCAGAAGAAAAGAACAGAAGAATATTGCTCTTTTATTCTATCAAAATATTAGGTTAAAGATTCTTTTTCGAGCATTAAGGCCAAGTTTCCTATTGCTTATAATGATTATAACTTTCAAATGGACCAAGTAAAACCTTCTCTAAAAGGTGGCGGTAAATGTTAACGATAAAACGATAATGATGTTTTAAAATAAGGTAAAGTTCTATCATAACTTATCTTAAACAACATTTTGTTTTCCCTACAAAAGCAAAATTTCTTAAAAAAGTGTAAAACATTAGAATCAGCTCAACTAGAAAACATTTTCCTTGCTTCCAACATTAAATGAACATTGAAAGAACACCGATAGAGAAGTTCATATATTTTGTGGTCTTGTATAATTTTCTTTTATAAATGTTACAGAATACCTCTATTTTGTATGTTCACACACACACACACACTCAATTCATTAAACATTAAAATATGTACTGGAAAAATCATTACAAAATAGTACAATATTTATATGTAATTTAAATTATATATATATGAAAAAGCTACCACTTAAACCACTAAAATTAATCATGTAGAAAATTTTGAATAACATTAAAGTATATTTTCACTTACGCTGTGTTTTTCAGAGCTGAGACAAATGATGAGACTAGTTTAGCGGACAAACCAAGACCAATAATCACAAGACTTCCAACTACAGTTCCCACAGTTCTAGGAGAAAAAAAATAGCATTCATGAAAATACTTTTGTATTTAAACCTTTTCATGGATTTCTTTTACTTTAAATCCAAGAAGAAAATAACAGTGTCCAATGAAATCAAATATTTTATTTCAGTTATAAAAAATATTAGTCAATTTTTCCCGATATTCATAATACGTGTCATAGGTCATATTTATTTTTAATTTTGATACTTTTATTAAACGTTCAAACAGAAAAGTCTTGTCCCACCACAGAATTTACAACGTGATATATAAGAAACTGCCAAGGAATACGATTAATTATACTGAAACATATATAATTAAAGAACATAACATTGAATTCATATAAATTATTCACATTGTTTACGCGAATAAACTGAGGTTTTAAAAAATTCTCTATATTTTATTCTCTTAGGTTTTTGTATTAACCCTTTCAGGTGCAAACAACCTCCCCCGTTTGCCGGGTGCAGATATTTTACCAATTTTTTAACCTAAAGAATCTTGAAATATTTACCAATTAAAGGTTACAAAATGTTTTTACTTCTTTAAAGTGATAACAGATGGTAGTACTAATCATTTTTCTGCTCATTTAACTGGAATGCATTGAATACAAGTGGAAAAAAGACTAGTTTAAGGCGTTTGCACTGTTCAAACGGCGCCCCTCAAAGGGTTTTTTTTTTTCTATTTCAATTTTCAGGAATTAATGCCGAGTTACTGAAGTACTATGTACGTACGTGCGGGTACACAGTTATCTCAGCACACCTGAAGTTACCACTAAAGTAATGAAGTAAAATACTACAGGCTATTTTCTTTGTTATATGCCAGTCATGCGGGATTTATAAATAAGATGATCACTGATTTGAATGAAGTAAGTTATTGAGCAGAAAATTTTCGTAGTTGAAGATGTGATATGTCGATGGAAGAATAGAGACAGCCACGCCAAAATCTCGCATAAGGATGACCTTACAAATTCACTGAAAGTAAATGAAAATTAATGAAGAGGGCCAGCTTAACTTTACAGTTATCTCCGCCCAGTAGTCTAACAATCGACATACAAAAGGCTTGAGCATAATCTCTAGGAGTTATAACCTTTACACGTAACTGCACACCTTTGTTTTTAAGGATAGAGAGAAACTCTTCTATCACCATCGTTAATACCCGGCCCTATTTAAATATCGCCTCATGAGATCTGGTCTACAGCTTAGTTAAAAGCTGTGTAGAGAGAATTCGGATATTCCAGCTCCAGATGCTCAACCAGTGGGGTGTGCAAACTTCTTTTCGATCGCGATCCATTTTCTTTCAATAAGAAAGGGAAGAA
Source organism: Dolomedes plantarius (assembly GCA_907164885.2). Taxonomy (NCBI): domain Eukaryota; kingdom Metazoa; phylum Arthropoda; class Arachnida; order Araneae; family Dolomedidae; genus Dolomedes; species Dolomedes plantarius. The sequence continues at coordinate 48,470,609 of OU015501.1, read as the reverse complement.
AATCACGCTCCGAGGTGTAAATATATTGGTAACGGCAATTTTTTTTTAATTAGGAAAATGTTAACAAAAGAACAGGAAAACGGAATAAGCAAATTTTGAGAAATATTAAAAAAATCACTGAACTGTAGAATTTACATAATGAAAAAATACCTTCCTTACATCGACACTTGTTTTTTGCCAAATTTCATGTAACTGACTTCATATGTCAATATTAATATGTATTTCATTTATGCAAAAATTAACAAAAAATTAAATTCAAAAAGAGCATGATTTTAAAGTAAGCTTTATATTAAAACAGTGAAAATTATTAACTTCATTTATCTTTATACAAAACTAGAATAGAAAATGAATGATATGGGTGAACCTGGGCCTCAGATAGTATTTGTTCAATATTGAGTGAAATATTTGAAAATGCTGCTGCCATATCACCGTTGTATGTTTTATAACTATTCAGTTTGAAAACCCAGTCTCATTCATATAGATAAGAAACGAATGGGAGCAATGTAGCCTTGTAATACTGTTTGATACCTTATTTTATATATTAAAAATGTATGATATTATTAAGATATTAAAAATATGTTCTTATAGAAAGTTTAAAGCATGTTTTTTGATTAAATTATCTCGCATGATATAAATTGACTTTAGGCTATCAGTGAACAATCCCATTTTTTTCACGACACTTATCTGGGTCGTGACTCATAGTTTGGGCACCACTGCGCTAGACGACCCAATACACTTGATCCAGGTAGTCTTTTTAACCCTTTCAGGAGCAACAACCTCCGCCGTTTGCACGGTGCATATTTTTTTCCAATTTTATTTAACCTAAAAAATCTTAAAATTTTTTCCAATTAAAGGTTACAAAATGTTTTTACTTCTTTAAACTGATAACAGATAGCAGCACTAGTCATTTTCTGCTCATTTAACTGAAATACATTGAATGCAAGTGAAAAGACTAGATTTAGGCGTTTGCACTGTGCGAACGGCGCCCCTGAAATGGTTTGCAGAGGCTATTATTACTTAAGAGTCGGTTAGTTTTATTACGTAATATCGACTTTTTATTTCGTTTAAAAGCAATTTTATTTTTTAATTGGTCAAAACTTCTGAAAATTTTTAATTTGTGTCTATTTTTTACAATTTTTTTATGCCTAAATTAAAATATCTTGGCGCACCAACGAAATATCCGTAATTGCGAATTATCTAATAATAAACTCACTCGTAAATAAAGCCTTGGAATCCATGCAATAACATGGGCAAAAATCCTTACTGTTTCACCATACAATGTTAAATCAATTTTAACAGAAATATTGAGCATTAATAAAAATATAAACTTAAAATATGTATATCAAATAATTTTTAGAAGTTTTCAGATTTGCGGTGAGAGATTAACATTGAGTATTTAGAAACTTATAAAACAACCTTTAACACGATTAAAATGAAAAAAGTATAAGAAATCTATTATATACGCCCTATAATCGTTCAATACACAGCTGTTTTTCCTTGTTAACACATTATCTTACTTTGGCGCAGAAACATCTTTCTTGAAAAGATTTAATGCACTGGGTATAATGAAAACAGTGCATGTGGTAAAAAAGGGTGTAATTTCATAAATATTAAGCTTTCTCTTCAAATTTTAGCCATTTAAGAAAAGTTTAACTTTTGCATTTTCATAGAAACTTAAATTACTGAACATAGGAAGAACAAATATAGGAAGAAGTACCTCATCGAACACCTTTTAATATGGTTCAACAACAGTATATAAGAAAATATTTTACCTAAATTCAAAATTAATTTTCATGAAAAGTATAAATTGTTTTAAAGAATTGATTTCAAATTTACTTACGGTTGGAAAGGAATGAATGGAACTGGTCCTATTAGAAGTATGCCTATACATGTCAAGGTATAACCAAACATATTTATAAGCAATGGACTAGTCTGCAACAACACAAAGAAAAATTAGTAATCAGAATTGTCAAAACTTATATCATGAAACAGAAGAGTAAATATTCTGGTAATTACTTTTACAAATGGTAATTCTAGCATTAATTATTCAAAACTTGATATTTGTGTTTTAATAAACTCCTCAAATTCTAATCATTACAAAAAAATTATCGATGCTTTGAAATTTGAGATTATCTCATTTCGTTTGTTATTCCCCTATCAAGAAATCTAATAGCAACACTTTTAAGGAACTTTTATTCTTAAGGCTCTTACATTTACCTAAATCAACCTTTGCGAATTATGTATTAAACTTGTCAAATAATCACGCATTTCCAAGAATATTTTTGCATCCTTGCCACAGCATTCTTCAGTCATGATGTCATATGCGAATACATTTTTACGTAATGTATGAAAAGATTAAAGAGGATTTAGAGAATGATTTAATATTCTAGGAGTTAATTATACGTGCTATAAAACAACGAACAATCCCCCATACCTCATTTAGTCAAATTCTGAACTTCTAAGTGGGATATTTTCAACTATATCTTTTGTGATAATTATCCAGCAGCGTCTAAGATTCAAACGCCGCCGAGAGTGGCTTTTTCTCATCACTTGAAAACTGGATATGCTTTTTCAGTTTTTCAATAATTAAGTTCATTTTCTGCGAGCCGTATTTAAGAGCAGTACAGTTATGGCTCTACTTGTTAACACTCTTCCAGTAATCGATTTCACTAATGTTAACACCGCTGTCTTTCATTACCTTTTATAAGTACCGCTATTTGAAAAAAAATTTCACTAAATCTTTTATCTTTGACCATAAACTGTAAATTAAAACAAACGAAAATTTTAGTATTCACTTGCAGTTTGGATTGGTTTGGGTTGGAGCGCTATGGTCAACTTTTTGCTGCACGAGGGATAATTAGACCGGGACCTACAGTTTAAAACAGATTCCGAAGGGCTACAAACATCCATGCAAACAGTGGGACTCGAACCCACAGGATATGATACGAATGCCAGCGCCCTAGCCGTTCAGCCATCACCTGGTTATCCATTTGCAGTACATAGATATGTAATGAATGGGGCAAGTTAGGATGTTGTTCCGAATAGCGTAAACGTATCAATATTGGATACTCCGACACAAAGAAATAGTGCAGCATTGAGGACGCATTCTGCAGCAAAAGACAATGTAAATGATATTCTATGTCACATGTCAAAAAGCTAAAATTCAGAGGGAGAAAGAAACGTTTACAATAGCTCGTAAACAAGACTTTTTAACATCCATCTTGTACCATGATGTAATACGATGCTTGATACGGATAAAGGTTAGTGATACAAATACAGAATCTCCCCAACATAGACACTAGACAAGAGCTACAATTTTATCAATGAAAGTAAACTTCTCTGTAATGCTTTCAGAATAAAATCTTTAATCAAAAGCAACGTTACTCATCGGATAAATAACAAATATATTTTAGATACAGACGCAAAGTTAAGTAAGTACTTCATCTAGCATGTGTAGTTCTATGTGGGAGAGAGAAAGAAATCGTCAAATGAAGGAATGAACCCCCCTTCACTTAAGGCTGATATGTACTAACCCCATTGGATTCGCTCACCTCAATGTTAACCTATGGAGAAAATTTGTCCACGGATTACCGACTTTGATTCAAAGATTTTTTTTTAAAAAATTGTACTCCGTCATAGAGAAAGAAATTTTACTTGTGTACATTTTTCGTTTTTTAAAAAAATTCAATTAATATTTTTTAATTTAAATTATTCGGGGAAAAATCTGGTATAGTGTGTTTTTAACGCTCATAAATTCCTTCGGTGGACGAAATTTATAAAATGAATCCTGTAGCACTTTGCAGAAAAGTTCTGGCTATCTGACAAAACCAATTTTATTTGATTATCAGCATTTATGTACCTGTAAATAGTTTACAAAAATATGTTTTAAATAAAATATTTGGGGGCAGCGCGTAACCCCCCCCCCCTATAGAGAGCCATTACAATCCATCAAAATGTCGATCCTAAAGGGGGTGGAATTCTCGAACTGTCAACTGGACTCCTCCCACCACAAGAGTCTGTAAGAAGAGGAAAAAGGGAAATAAGATTTTTTTCTTAGTACATAGCAGCCTTAACGTTACACGACATTGTATTCACAAGCTTTTATTCAGTGGACTTGCGCTTTAACAGTTTAAAAATATTTTAAATAAAAGATGCACTTTTAGAAATTAATGCTGAATAATAAAATTTATCTTTACAATATATGGGGAATAAAATATACTTACTCCTTTGTCACATATTCTTCCCCATATTGGTGTTGTTATGGCGTATATTCCTCCTGTGATTATGAAAATAGTACCCAGAATGACAGGCTTAAGTTGAAACTGAAAATAGAATTATAAATGTTAAATCTAGGATTTCCAATTTATTTTGTCAATAAATTTGAATCAGATTTCAGTTTACTGTTTCAAATCGATACCCTCAACGAACTGAGAAATTTTGAGCAATCTGAAAATTTGTCATAGTGCTACGATAACAAGTCGGAAAAACGTATAACGAATTGGAGTTTTAGTAACCACTCAAATCTTTAAAAACACATATTTATAAAGTATATAGATTTAGATGACAAATTCCAAGTATATAGATTTAGATAAATTTACTCTTTTAGAGAACCCTATTTTAGTTTGTTTTTCGGCGGGGGAGGGGAGCACGTTTAAAGAATTCATATACGGGGATAATAATGTATAGTTAATACTTAACATCATCTTATACTGTAATATACTCAATGATGCATTAAACAAAAGAAAGATGCATAAATTTGATAGCAAATTATTTTTAACAGATTTTTTTTTTAGACATTATTCAACATATAAAACTGTATAACAAAAAAAATTAAAGTAAATAAAATTAATGTGACAGAAACATATCCTTACTGAACGGGAACTTCATAGCAGCAAGCACTTTGTTGGTTTTAAGGTATTCATAGCACTTTCAGATCTTACAATTCATGCCGGAAAATTTCTTTTATGATCCAGTTATTTGTTGTTGAAATTTTTATGCTAAATTTAAAAATTGAGTAAAATCAAGTTTTTAACTAATTATAATTATTCTAATGCTATTATTGCTGATATATAAAGGAGGGGCTGATAAAATTCCGTTTCTCACGAATTACTTACTCTCATCTAAAGTTTAACCTCATCTAAAGTTTAAAAAAAAAATTCATTTGGTGATCTCAGCACCAATAAAAATGGTAGCATGAGGCTAATTTTAGAACCGCAATGCCTAACACCACATTTACACAGTCGCGATGGCGGCGAGTCGAATTGCGGGGGGGGGGGGGGGGGGGGAGTTGCGACTGGAAGTCTTGTTCACAGCAAGAGGCGGGAATGTGACAACGGTCACTCGCGTCGATGCAGGAACGTGACTAATGTCTCGCGAATAGCGCTCTTTACACGTGCGCTCTTTCCCGCATGAAACCACGATCCCGCGCGATTGAGTGCACGTGTGAAGGTGTCGGAGAGGAAGGGAAAGCTGCTTTGGAGCGTACTGCAAGTTTTCCCGCGTGCAATACCGTACGCTCCAAGCACTCCAAGAGCGTACGTGTAAAGGGCGCTAATGTCTTGCGGGTGGCGCGATCGCGAATGTGTAAATGCGGCATTAAAGATTTTTTAAAACATGAGGGCTCTAAAGAAATTATCGCCAAGTTTTTTAGAGGGATCTACATTACGAAACACTTGTGGATAATCACGTGAGTTCAAGTATTTCAGTTACGTTGATTCGTCTTTGATGCCGCATTTACACATTCGCGCTCGCGCTACCCCTCGTCACCCGCAAGACATTTGCCACGTTCCTGCATTGACGCGAGTGACCGTTCTCCCATTCGCGCCTCTTGCTGTGAACAAGACTTCCCGTCGTCATTCGTCCCTTTGGCTCGTGCCAGAAAACTGCTCCCGAAGCGAGCGCCACGACTGGCGAGGAGAAAAGCGGGATAAACGGCGAGCGCACCGTTTACACATTCGCCTTGCAGCTCCCCAAGCGATTCGACTCGTCGCTAGCGCGATTGTGTAAATTCGGTGAGTAACTCTCGGTTACTTCCTTATACGCTTTTTTTTCTTATAGGCATTTATCTTACAGTGTAAACCAAAGAGAAGACTCCATCCAGACAAAATGCAGGTTGAGAGAATATATTAGGGCAATATCACTAAGCAAGTTGATAGAATATATAAGGGAAATATCATTAAGATTATTTTTAGATGTTTAAGTGGGAAAACCCCTACATGGTAATATAGAAGAAATGTAATAGAAATTTGTTTAATAACAAAAAAAGGAAAGATTACTTTGATTTTTATACCTTAAAGAAAGAGTAACTTCCAATATAATATTTTGCTCTAGCAATACTTTCTTTACACTAAAGATTTTGTATTGAAGCTCAACAAGGGTATTAACAAAATTTTGAGAACTCGTGCTTTGAAAAGTCGAATTAAATTATATATATAATATTAAAAAAACTGTACGAACAATCTAGCGATGAATTTGGAGATATTCTGGGTTTAGTACATTCAATCTCTGGTATATTTTGAAAGTTTTTTTTTTTTTTTTTTCAATGTGGAGGCACTTGTCGCGAAGACATTCGCCTATAATTCACCGCAGTTTTGCTGGCCATTTTATTATGGGGGCGCCATATAGGCAGACCAGCATTGCCCCCTATGAAGGGACGACACAAACGGAGGCATTTTAGTGGCGATTCGCCAGGATTCAATCTGAGCACCCTCAGCACTGAAAACCAGCGCGCTGTACCACAAGGCCACCACGGCCCGTATTTTGAAAGTTTAGGGGGGAAAATAACTCAAAAATTTATTTCGATAAAATGCGTAAAGTTATGAATACTGTTATTGCTCTTTTTAGAACGTTCTTTGAAAGATAGGAAGAAAACGGATTTCACTTTCAGCTTAAATTCCCCAAAATATGAAATACGATTACATTTGGTTTCAATAAGTCAGGCAACTCAGATTACTTTGAACCTAGTGCGAGCACGAAAATATATTTAATAGTTTGAATACCGAAATCACATTTTTATTCCCATCAGTAGGATGAGCTGATTTTCACAATCATACTTTATACACACACACACACACACACACACACACACACACAATATATATATATATATATATATATATATATATATATATATATATATATTTACTGCTGGCTATTAAAATTTCAACACCAGGAAGGAACGCAAATAACAAAACGTTACTTATTGCCCGTATACAGCATAGTAGAGAGAAAACTAGATTAAAATTGTAAGCAATGTTGGGGTATACAGGGTCCTAAATTAGTACACACAGCTACCACCTCTGGCAGCTAAAACGGCTCTAATCCGGTTAGGAATCGAGTTGAACTGGGCTTGGATGACGGATACAAGCAAGTCATTCCATGATGACTCAAGTCTATGCCCCACTTCAATCATAGTGGCTGGAGAGCGGTGGCGGCCCAGTCTCTCAGCAACCCATGACCAGATGTTTTCAATGGGTGGGAGATCTGGAGAACGTGTAGGACAGGGCAACAGTCAATCACCCTCTGTGTCGAAGTAGGTCAGGACGCGGAGGGCAACATGCGGTCTCGCGTTATCTTGTTGAAAGATCACGCCTCCGAGGCCTCGAAGATAGGGCACAGCCACAGGTCTTAAGATCTGAGAAATGTAATGCTGGCTGTTCAGATAACCGACGATGCGAACGAGAGGTGTTTATGTTGTGTACCAATGGTTGCCATAACCGTCACACCAGGTGCAAGGCCCGTATGACGATATCGAACGCAAGCAGGTCACGTGCGTCCAGATACGGATACGTCCATGATGATTCTGCACGCAGAACCGGGACTCATCTGAAAAGACGGCGTGGTGCCACTCCTGTATCCAGTTTTTTCGTTGAGCGCACCACTGTCGCTGCGAGTATCTATACTGCAGTGTCAAGGGAAGCCGCAATAATGGTCGCGGTGCAGACAGTCCATGCTGCTCCAGATGTCGTCGCACTGTCCGTGCGGATACTTTTCGTGCTGCATATCCCGACTCTAGGTCAGTGATGTGGTTGTACGATCCTTCAAGGCCGATCTGACAACATGTCTGTCCTCTTGAGCGTTAGTGGCGGAAGACCGTTGAGATCCTGCATGGCGTTCAGTCACCCTCCTGAACCCATCGATTCCATATTCACATGACAGCCGTTGGATTCTGTTAACCTCGATCGTCGTGATCCGATGTATAAGCCACTCGTAATATTAATGTGGACACTATTACAGGTCTATTTACATCTAGTTTATTATAAAATCAATATCTAGACTAATATTAATATATATACACGTTTGTTCCGAAGAATGCTGATAACATTCATGAGAGAGGGGTTCATAATTTAAGTTCAAAAGAGACCCTGTCTCTCTGTATTCTGTCCTCTCGCACGTCGTCTTTTCGGCAAAGTCTAACTCTAGTCTAAAAAGAAGCCTTCTCTAATCGTCTTTTCATCATTTATACATTTTTCTGTCTTTCTCGAACAATCTAGGTCTTTCCACCTCTCGAACCCCCGATCTTCCGGTTCCATTCTTTCATGTGTTTGATGCCATCCTATACAGGAGTTCGTCAGCTGGTCACCTCCAGGCTGCGTTCCTTTTTGTCAGCCCGACACTCCGAATCTTTTCATTGTCTCTTTGTGGTCTTTTCCTAACGAAGGACCCTTTTTTCACTTAAGGAAATGGCCACCGCATCATTATCTATTTAACGTTCTGCAAGATTCCTTTAACAAAAAGTCACATCTAGACTGGATTTTCCAAAGTTAGAATTGAGTCTGTTTTCAGACTATGTGATCGTCTCACAGATTCTGACCAATGCGAGTAGCAATATCGCGGAACGATAAATCCCATTCTCGATAGGCCACGATCCTGCCGCTATCGAATTCTGACACATGCTGCGTATAAGGAAGAGAAACGGCTACCTGCACAACACGATCTTCGCACAAACAACCAACATCCAAATGCAATTTCCAAATGAGAAATCCGTTGCGGAACTTTCCTTTTATAAAGAGTTTGAGATGCCGTTTCTCCCTCTTGCGTCGTTCGGTTGCGCTTAAATGCGAATCATTTGCATATCCCACATCTTCCTTTCATGTGAATTTGACGTTTATATCATCCCTTCTTCAAGGTGTTGCAATTTTAATGGCCAGAAGTGTGTATATATGTATATATATTCAACAGCATAAATATATCCAGGATATAAATATATAAGTACCCATTACAGTGATTTCCGCTTATAAGAATCACGTTTGTTATTACTGTTTTTGATTCTTATAAGCGGTTGATTCTTATAACCGAAATTTAGGTTTTTGGACAGGAAAACACACCTATATATACATATATTAGATAATTTACCATAAAATACTCTTTAATTTACATTAACTATCTTTTATTAAAATTATTTTTTATAGTTTTAAAAATAAATTTTAATTTTTAAACCTATAAGTAGATACACATGATTATAGTAAAGGAACAAAAAATACAATATTTGTTACAAGTTACAACATACCTGCTTAACAGTTTTAACATTTCAACTATAGGAAGGGGGCAAGAAAAAGTTTTCTACGGTAGTTTGACGTAATGAAGTTTTCAGAAGGCTGTTTATACCTCTTTTAATACTTATAGTCTCAGACGAAGATTTACTCGGACGGGTAAAGTTGCCCCCGGGTCAAGCTAATAGGACAGTGTTGTGGTAAAGCGTTTAAGGGGAAACTTATGTTATGTCTAATAAACAAAGGGGTGAATTTTACGACTATATTCCATCCCATCTTATCAATCTTTCTTTAAAAAAAAGAAAGAACTTCGTGCCTTTTGAGGGTTTAAGTGGCTATTTTGGAATGTTGTGATGATAATTAATAGTTTTGGAAGTGATTAAAGTTAATATTAATATCGGGTATTCAGATAATTAAATTAGTAAAGTAAGTAAATAAGTAAGTAAGTAAATTTTAGTAACGATTGTGCTTTGTTTTAATAAATTTATTAAGCCTCTGCTAAATAGGTCTGAGGGTTTAAACTCGTGGTGATCAAATATTAATTGATTTGATTAATGTCATCGCATTTGGAGAAGTGTGCGCAAGTTTCTCTAAATGTTTTGACATTGAGAAGAATTAAGTTTGAAATAGATCATCACGGGTTATACCTTATTGTTAATATTGATAAATTAATAAGCCTTATTTTGAAATAATTGTGAGGTGGCTGGTACGCTGGTATATTGTTTTTTATTAGTTTTGTTTGGTGGCTGGTATGTATTCAACATAGTTAATTATTAATTTTAGAGTGTTTTATTTTTGTTTTTTCAATTAATAGTAAATTTTGGATTATGAACCCAAACCCTTGTGTAAGCTGGGCTGGTAGGCAATGTAACGAGATCTCCATTTTCACAGTATTTTCACAGCACATACCCAGGACTACACCGGATAAAGGGATTAACAGAAGTATCCATTTCAAGAAACAACCCCTTTTTGCAGCTGGCCAAGAGATAAGCGAAACGACCGTTTTGATGAGGGGTAGGCGCATGGATACGCCTGAGATCGCCAAACGCCGAGTTAGTCCCAGAGTTTAGAAAAAAAAAATAAATCCTGATTTGATGCAAGATCAAAGTTTGAAAATAAAATACTATACTGCCTATCAAATTATAATTCAAGCCCCTCAAATTCTGTTGGTCCGAATTTCCCTGTTAAAATCAAGGAGCGAAGACGCACTCATTTTCACCCACGAGTAGCCATACAAAGGGGTGAGAAGGTCATCCAATGGAGATTGGTAGACAGAGAGGGGGAGGCGACCAAGAGGCTGGGAGCTGACCCGCAACCCACGATGGAGAGAGATGATTTTTTTTTGGCGGCCGGCACGCTATAGAAATGGCGCTGGCCTGGGGTGCCCCTCATGATTTTTTAAAATAAGTTTTTTTTGTGCTGCAGCATTTTAATTGGGTAATATAGTTTTAATTTCCTTTTTTTTTGGTTTACTGAATTTTTCTATAGTTTTACTTTTATTTTTTTCTCATCACTTTTTCATTTAGAAGGGTTTTTTTTGATTCGCCAGCCACTTCACTTATTTGCATTGTTTTATTGATAATTATTTGTATTATGGAGAGTAGAACTCATTTAAACGAAATTGTATTTATTCAACTGAATTTGGTTGTCAGAATAATGTTAAGATCTGGAGTTAATGAGTTTGTTTGTTATAATGTCAGGGAAATTCTTAAATAAATTGTTATTTGTAGATTGTAATGTGGTGTCATGTCGGTCCTTGCCTTTTTAGTAAAATTTCTGATTTTCAGCTTTAGGTTTTATTTTTATTTCAGCAGATATGAAGCTTTTTCTTTTAGGTGAGATAATTTTATTTCTAGGTGTTCTCCAAGGTTAAGTAAATTTATTAGATTTAATTTCATTCTTCTTTTGGCTCATTATTCACCACAGTGAAGCATTCAGTTCGAACCAGTGTTAATTATAATATTAATTATGATGGGTTATTGCATTTAAAAATAACACAACGCAACTTACCATCTAACTTAAAATGTACTAACCACAAACGGCCAAATGGCAACTCTTGAAGTAAATTGTTTTAAAGTATGTAAAGAAATATCCTAACTTTATTTAGTAATTAATTAGCAAATTTAAATGTAAAGTTTAAAATAAACCCCATAACTACACCTTCGTCGTTGCCACAGGAAAAATGAAAAGAAAGCGAAGAGTGTAAATTGATTCTTAAAACCGGTGGATTGATTCTTTAAAGCGAAAATTTTAACATGGAAATAATTCATTTGTTTTTGTTTTCGCGATATTGATTCTTATAAACGGTTGATTCTTATAACCAGTGATCACTATAAGCGGTGGTTACTGTACTTTTATTAGGAAAATTTTCCTTTATCCTAACCAATTACCCCACAAACAGTTGAAACTACCTTATGAAGTCCATAAATTAATAGTAAAATCTGGTGAAACTCTTATTTTGATTTAATTATATAATCCTCTCTTTGCAGTTTTAATCACTGCTTTTGTTACTTTCCTTCTCGTTAATTATTGTAGACAGGATATCTAAAATCGCCAAACGGCTAAATATTTAATTGAAGACAACTTTTTAAAGACAGATATATTTCTGATAAACAAACCTTTCGCAGATGAGGTTCAAGTGTGGCTGCATTGAATCCTATAAATAATAAAGATGATATGATTGAAAATGTACACGAAAGGATTCCACCATCTGCTAAAAACGAAAACAAGTTCCTCGAACCTTCTTGTTTTTCAGTATCATCTAAAAAAAATTGAAATGTTTTCAAATAAATAAAACACAAATCCATGCATAAAGGTGACACTTTTGAAACAGAAAAAAATTAGAAACTTTAATTTCTAAGTTATAACTACAATTATAGCTATACTAGGAAGTTAAATACTATTTCTGAGTATTTATTTTATCCACTTGCGATTCTGATTTTCATTTAATTGATAAATTTTCCTTTATCATATTCGAATAGCATTGATCAGATAACTGTCTGAGGCTGAAAAGAAAATTTACCTGCACTGTTATTTATAGAGAATTTAGAGTGGAATCGGAAAAGTAAATTACAATTATAAAAGGTGAGTGCATCAATTTTTTTTTTTAAATTCTTGAAACTTTTTAATATATTTCCTGCCACATAACATTTAACGTCTTGATAAAAGGAGTTTTTGTTAAATATCAATTTCTGTTCGAATTATGTTTTCATATACCTAGTTAATTTATTCGTAATGTTTAAACAATAGAAAGTTAATCTTTAAGGTACTCTCGTAATCTGTTTATGAAAAATATTATTCTGAAGGGTGCGAATGAGTTCTGAAGCTAATATATAATCATATACTTACGTATACTTGGCAGTAAAAAGTATAAGATAATACATCCTAGAAGCAGGCAAGTGCCGTTTACTACGAAAGGAAGCAAAAATCCTCCAACCTGATAAAAGAAAATATTTTGACATTTTAAATCTTGCACCTGATTTTTCCTTGTCTACAAAAGGTATAGTACTGATTATTTTAATTAAAGAGTATACAAGTACCCGTTTTCTATGAAAAAAGTTTATTACTTTAGTTTATTTTAAAATTTCATATCCTTTTTTTAAATCTTCATGGTCCTTAGGTGACAGCACAACCAACTTAAGCTTTTTAATTGAAAATAATATTCATCAAAAGAAATTAAGTACCTCATAATATCAGTTAATTTCCTTTGTAATGAATGCATGACGAAAATAAATACTTTCCATTTCACCTTTTTGGGATACTAAAACGTAAAAAGATAGTATTGTTCCGTTTTCTGGATTCGATGGAATTTAATAGATTATCTTCAGAAAGTGCACACAAAATAAAATTTATTATTCTCTAAATTCTTCAGGCGCATACACAAATACTAACAGAAAACACGTAACAACTGTCTTCTTTACAACAGAAAACTCTAAAAATACAAGTCAGGATGACACTCTTCCATACAATATACGCCTAACGCACTTTCAAACATTCAATACGCAGCAGAAGAGAACACTGATCCCAATGCCAATCTCAGGTATATTTATAGACTTCCAAAGCGCCCCCTATAGGCCGGCCAGCTAGAAAGTTCCAGAACATACGAGAAAGATCTGGAAGTTTGGCGACCACTTGGCTCCATATCGCCAAATTTGGAGACCAAAATAAGTCTCCAAATCCATCGCCAATTTGGCGATAACTCTCATATTTGGCGAGATTACCATAGACAGGCAAAATTCGTAACAGTATTTATTTGTTGCATGATCTTAGTTCATAACAATAAAAAGTCCCTATTTCACTGCTAAAAATTCTTCATTAAAAAAGTGCGACTGGCATTTACAAGCATGACTAACATTCTGTGACAATACCATATGAACAATTTGTATTCTTGATCTAAATTGCGATTATGTTTCTTGCACTTTAAACTGCCATTAGTGACTACTTTCCCAAACTAAATAGTTTAGAATTACATAATTTGTTTTTTTAATTTAAATTAGATTTTTTTATGGTATATTAGTTTGCACATGAAGAGATTTTTTTTCTCCACTGCGAGAAATCTATCTTTTCTGAGTTGAAACTGAAAAGGATCTCTGTATTATTTGACGTTGAGTTACAAATAATGCTGTATCCCCTAAAATACAAATATGAAATCGCATATAATCCAGCAGATATTTGAACCCGATGACTTAAAAAATCCTAGAATAAAGTGTTTTACAAAACTGATCCAATCAATTTCAGGATAAACTGTGACTTTCAAGATACATTATGACTCATGTGAGCATACGAGACAATATTAAATCCGAAAATACTAGGTGTCCCAGGCTAAAATTTCGCATGTGAATAAAATGCAATAAATTTTATAACGAGACTGGTGGTATGTAAGAAGAACCGGTTCATTTGTAACCATTGATTATTTGTCAAATAAGAATGGTGCGTATGTATAATACAAAACCGATAACAAAATACCTTTGGACACAAAATTGGAGGTGAAGAATAACACAAAACAGGGGAATATGATATATATATATATATATATATATATATATATATATATATATATATATATATATATATATATATATATATGCCAAAATACCTTTGTAGACAATATTAAAAGTTAAGTATGACACAAACTCGTGAAAAATGGGATATTTACATTACAAAACCTTTTTGTACACACTATTTGGCCGTGCCGTATAGAGGCATCCACGGAAAGAACTCTAGGGCAAAAAGTTCATTTTAACTTCGATTTTTAAACAGAGAATAAAATTTGTAATTCTAAATTAACAATTCGTCAGAAGTGGAGAACTTAATCTATAAACTGGTACCTCACTTATCGATTTTGGTTAAGTATGAAGGGATCAAAGGGATCTTCACCAAAAATCAACTTCTAGAAATTATATATATGAGGATGATGGTATTTTATTTTAAATTTAAAGGTTAGTGTTCGAGCGATAAACGTAAAAGTAAATAAATAAGCGAGCGCGTGCTTGCTATCTAGCAAGAAAGCAAATATTTGCATGTCTCACGCACATTTTCCCCATAGAGTTTACATAAGAAATTTACCGATCCGCCACGCACCAACCGTTGCCCCAATCTCATTTTTTTTCCTCCACATTCACTTCTACATGGTAAGACCTTTATTTTGATTATCCTTTAATTATGAGACAATTTAGAAGCTTTCCCACGATAGCGTGGTACAATTTTGTCATATGCAATTCAATTGCGTACATAGAATTGAATAAATAAAATTAAACTCTAAAAAGGCATACCAAAGGGCAATATCACTCATTAAATGTTCTTCAGGGGGGGAAGAAAATAGATTTTAGTCCAAACAAATTGTTTTTTCATGCAAAAAGAATAATGTACACCTACGCATAAGTTGCCAAGAAAGAAATTTCTTAATTTATTCACAGAAGACAGACGATTTTAAAATTTAAAAGTTCAGTGAGTAAGAATGGGCAACAAAAAGCTAGCGAGCACGCCATCTAGCGGAATAAAAAGGTTTATATTTATACTTCGATTTTTAAACACAGAATAAATGTGTAATTCTAAATTAGCAATTCGTCAGAAGTGGATCTTAATCTTTAAAATGGTACCTCATTTATAGATTTTGGCTAAGTATGAAGGGAGAAAAAAGGATTGTCAGAAAAAAATCACCTTCTAGAAATAATATATGAGGCGGTGAAAGGCGGTGAAGTGGTGTAAGTCAACAGAATTAAAATGCAAAAACTACAAAAAATTCCACCATAAATTGAACGAATTAGAATTTATAACAATTATTACAATACTGAAAATAATAACTATTTACAATTCCACTATAATTTAAACATGGAGATTACATATTTGCCCTCAAATGAAAAAAGTTGAAAATGTGACTTAACCACTTTGCCTTTCAACGCCTCATATATAGATTATATTGAAAAAAAATGCATTTATGAATTTTCAGATTCAGTTTAATGAAACTGATAGCTTTCTAGGATGACACTGCCATAAAATACTGTTTAACGACTGAAATCAAGCATCTCTATTGTTTTCTAAATATGTTAAATGGAAACGGAATTTCGTTTCTTGTACCGTAATGCATTGTATTTGCCACATTAGTCAACAGAAAGAGATTAGGTGTCAAAGTTTTGAGTCTACCCTTGAATCTCTGTATATATTTATGAGTCAAGCTATATTTTACGAATTCTATTTGAACTTCCATAAAAATTAAATTTTATAAAAAAGGTATGCACTTTTGAATTCTTCTTAAATTTAAAAATAGCGCTAGTTAGATACCTAACTAACCATGAGAATACATAATGATAGATATAATAAAGAGATAATAAAAATATTCAAATTTCATTTAAATAACCTCGCAATAGATCTTACCTGATATAGAGCTCCTCCAATCGTAGGACCAACAATTAATCCAAACCCAAACGCCGTTTCCATTAAAGACTAGGAATTAAAAGGCTTTTTAATAAGCAGAATAATATCAAAACGAGACAAATCAGTTTCTCAGTGTTGAATTTACTAAATATAGGTTCATAACTGGAAGTTTTATACATAAGGGAATAAATATTTCTTCATAAAATCTATGTTTATAATAACTTCTACATTAAACCAATATCTTTAGGTTGGTGAGAAGCGCCATGGTCATCTTTAAAAAATGCGGGAGCCAATTAGACCATCATTCTTTGGATTGAAGATTTATCAAATCTTGAACAATTTTTTTAATTAGATATCCTGGCCACAGACCTTTGATAAGTTTCATACGAAGTCAAAATGTTTTCAAGACTTAAAAAATTCATGGGAAATCTAAAACTGACGCAAGGCATATGAACTAGATAAACATAGTTTTTAAAAGCCAATATATTATGTATCATATGTTATTTGCCAATGCAGGGCACTTGTAAACTAGGACATTCGCACATCATCCACGAGAATCTGATTGCTTTCAGTAGGGTCACCGTTTAAGTAAATCAACATCCCCTGGTGCCACCTCAGTTTTGACAGAGTAGGGTTCGTACATTCCCTTACCCACTGACCTCGTGGAAGGATTTTCCGGTCTAAGGATTGAACGTGCCCATATGCGTCTCCGGGTAATAATGAGAATGGAAAAGAAAAATGTGATAAGTTAATATATATTGTATAAATGTCCATTATAGGGAAAACCAACAAAAAAAATTATGGAAAAGTTAAATCCGATGGCTGCTAAATCAGACAATAAACAGCTACTAACATTTCACGAATGTGGGGTTTTTTAAAAATATAAAGGAAATTCTTTTTGAATTTTTTCGAAAACGCAATTGCTCAATAATACATAATAAACTCACGTAATTATCACACTCCTACTTTCAGATATCCGATTAGGAAGGATCCTCGCAAATAGAACATTTATGGTTTCTAATAGTTAAAAACATAAAAGGAATTCCTCGTTAAAAAATCATTTGTTTTCTTAATTTTTTTTACATTTATTTGCCAAACACTCTTAAAATTATTGATGCATTTATAAATTATATTAATTTTTTTATACACTTAGGGATCTAAAAAAGTAAACTAAAATCTAAACCATAAAATATTTACGAGATATCCAAGTTTAAAATTCTCTTTAAATAATTTGAGTATTTCCCTCTTAACGAATAAAAAAAATTTAAGTATGAAAGCGTTATCTGTAAAATGTCTTGTTCATCATTCACACAACATTTCCTAAAATATATGTAACTAGTATTAGATTGTCCCTCCAATAACTTTTGATATTAAACACTGCTTTCTGGACCCAATTAACGGTAAATTTTCCAGAAGATGTGTTTAAAGTTTTCATTCAAAAACATTTTTTGTAAAAGATTATTCTCCTAAAATTCTTCCGTATCATAGATTGCACCTTTTCTTAATTCAGTATTAGAGGGTCTTCTCTTTCGTCATGCTCTTCATTTTTTCTGGCCATTTTTGCACTTATGAGTGAACTTTAAGTCATTGAATATGCATTTCCAGTTTGTCTGTTGAAAAAATAATAGACATGACTCCTGCCATGATTTTACAGGCAAAACAAAAAATGCTCTGAATAGCTGTGTAATAGTGTCACATCTATTGAACAGAACTTTTTTTAAAAATTGTTATATTTGACTACGGTTGACCCTGTAAACATAATCAGACACCTTCAGTAACTTATTGGAAAGTTTCGGGTATTCTTATCAAGTCTTATTGTTAAACAGAAATATTATAGAATAAAAATACCGACTAGCTGATTGATTGAAAATTTGGAAATTCAATAAAATGCAAGGAAATATTAATATTTTTGTCATGAGAATAATTTTCGAGTTCCAGTTTTCAAAGTTATTACGCTATCAAATTTCCTCTATGCTTAAATTGGCAACTTTTTTTAAAGATATGAAACTTAAGGATATTTTTACGAAACTTCCTTAATAATATCTTAATACTTCATTTCAAATTGTCCTGTATTTGTAACTTAAGATACAGTATCCCATATCAAACAAAATCATTCATTAGAAAGGTTGAAAGAAAGAAAATATCTTACAAAACTTGTGGCTACATTATCAGGAAATGTAGCTGCTATAATTGTGAATGAAGCTGTCATAAGAGCTGCAGCTCCAAAACCTTCAAATATCCGGACTGTAAAAGCCATCGCTATGTACGTTTTGCCAGCTGGAATGTAATCCAAGATACTGAAATAGAAATACATTTTAGGAAAGAGAAAGTTTAAATGTATTTTGAAAATAACAGGAACACATATTTATGTACAAATAACTGTTTTATTGATATTTGGGCTTCCTTTTGTCCCCAAATATACTTAGAGCATTTACAAAACTGCATAAACATTTACAGAATAAACGTCGTTCTACCCAAATTGAAATACCTAAGGCGGTATATTCTACTGAAACTTACCGTTTTTCAATTCCCGTATAAAGCTATGATGAATTTTCCTTATTGTTATTTAATTTATCACTCATTAACAAATGCACATTTTTATATACATATTATTGCAAAATACGCCATTCTACGTTTAGCACCTGACAGGACATCTTTAAACAGATATCTCATGTCTTGTACATTTTTTTTTCAAACTGTCTTTCAAAAGGATGATTTCAATTTTGTTAAGATAATTATCGACAGTTTAATTTCCTGTAATAATCGACTTAGAAATTTTTAGGTTTGATACGCCACCCGCTTTGTACTTCAGAAACAGATTTAAAAACTATTTGCAAACGTGTCACTAGAAAATTATCAAGAGGAAAATTCCCATAGCTTAACATAAACTGAAGATCCTATAGCTAATCGTGGAAATCTGTCCATTACAAGGACTGTAAAAAGTAAACCACTCGAAATTATATACTGTTGCACGATGAAACTGCTCTTTATATTTTTTAATTAATACATTAAAGCTATTTATAACTTTATTTGTAAGCTGTAGAATGTAATTGGGGTTTTCTTCAATAAAAGAAATTTACAAAAATTGCTTGTTCAATATTATTTTTGCTTTTCCATAAACATGTGGTACAGCACGTTTTTACAATAAAAATATTTATTGCACTTGAGTGTAAAAGAATACCCTACCTTCACAATTTAGTCCACTAAAAACAGTACAGCAATTTATAACTTTTTTAATCAGATTAACATTTAAACTTATAAAAAATTAATGCAAAAACAGTTCTGGATGTTCTTAGAACAAATGTATTAAATACGTTTCCAAAAATTTCGTTTTTGTACACATTAAAACATTATTACCCAAACATGCAACAAGCACCTCCTCCAATAAGAACGCCGGCTGTTATCAGGAACTTCGGAGATATTTTTGGAATCTAAAATCAATAGAAATCATTCATGTAAACATATTTTTCATGTATAATTTACTCACAAATCATCCGTATAAATTCACTAACTCTTTTAAACCAAAAATTAAATTTTGCATTAAAAATCACTGAAACAAGTTGTTTTGTAAATATTTATTTTTCACGGATTTACTTGGAAGCTTGCATTAGAAATTTTCTATAAAAAAAGGATACTTTAATCTATTTATTCAGATGCAGCATTCATTATCCAGATTTATTAACTCAAAATGTAATATATAAATATACTAGCTGAAAACCCGCACTTCGCTACGGAGTACATTCAAATTAAATACAACGGTCAATGTATGCAATTAATGCAAAAAAAATTTATATATATATATATATATAAAATCGTAAGAGATTTTTATAGACAAAATGTAGAAGAAAATATTCAAATTAAATCTAATTAGACATACTAAAGAACATAGTACCTACAGTTAATATAGTACAGTTTGAGGAACTATCTTTTACTGTATTTTAATATTTTTTTTATAATGTCCAATTGTCTGCCGCATTAGCAAGGGAAAAAATAATTTGTCTATTTAGTTGTTATGCACGTGACGATAAATTTATTTAAAGCACCAGAAAAAGAAATCACGTGATCAGCATTTAATAAATTTAATTCTAAAATTTAATCTTTAAAAATTCACCAAAAATCAGAAAATAGAGGTAAAGATTCGAAAAAGATTTCATTTTAAAGGCATTTTTATGATCTTTCTCGCGATATAAATTTTATAACCCTTGAACTATTATTTTAAATGCAAACTTTAAAAAAGTTACTAAAACAGCTTAAAAATTTAATTTTAAAAAATCTAAGAATTTTTCAAAAATCTTTCTTAGTGTACCCCTACACGATAAGAAGAATCGCCATGCAAAATTTCAGCCCTTTAGGTCCAGCTGTTTGGTCTGGGCTTTGTATGTCAGTCAGTGTGTCAGTCAGTTACGGAACTGTTTTATATATATAGATTATTAGATTGCTTTCTGTCATCTGTACACCTTAGTTTTGAAACTAAAGAAATGCGCTCACACAAGAGAGAGAGAATGGGTGGGAGAGGGGAGAGGGCGGGAGACGAGAGAGACACAGAGTGAGAGAGATATTTCAATTGGACCCCTTCATCTCCTAAGGCCGACCCTGCTCCAGAAAAGTATGAGTAAATAGATATGATATCTACGCTTAGTTTAGCGTAAAATTGTAATCGTGTAAATCAACAAGTACATACACGTAGTATGTAGATTATCTTCAAAATGTAAGTTACAGAACCGGAAGTTTTAACTGTGAAAGAATTTTATAAAAATACTAATTTCAATCTTTTGCTTAAAGAAAATATAAGCGAAAAACATTGTTCGAAATATATCTTTAAAAAATAAACGTTATAAACTTATTACATTTTTCTTAAGTTTTAAAAAGATAGTAAGAGTTTTCCTCTTTAAAATCTTCAGTGTGGTGTAAAGTAATGTTGCAAGGAATTGAGGGTATTTGAAGACATTTTAATATATTTTGGCCCGGGTTCCAACTGGGAGCATCCGGTCCTATCGACTCAAATCCGAATTTGTATTCATCATATTATTCCGTCGTGCATTGTCTTGTCAAACATTATGACAATATCCAACTAAAGGATATGAAATCTTTGCTCCAATGTTTCTAGCCCATCAAAATTTACAAATAAACATTTCAACAGAAATTCTCGACCTTCACTTTTCTTGATCGCTTTAGTGATAACCTACAAAGATACCCAGGGAATGGAGTTCCACATATATATTCTGATGGAGAAAACTCGCTGTAGAACATTAGTATGCATAGCAGGAGAAAGTCAAAATATCGAATCTCTCTGAAGGTCAACGAGATTCCATAGACGTTAAAAGTGATCAATAGACTCGAAGCAAATCTTTTACGTAGGATGACACTCTTAACGCATGTTTTTGTGTTTAACTTTTCTTTGTTATGAATTAATATGTGTTAAAAAATTATATATTTAGGTGAAATATGCTCTAAATTTACGACTAAATTTAATTATATAAACTTGTGAACTGTAGAATTATAAAGGTTTTAATAATAAATTCTTAATTCAACATCTTTATTTTCATACGAAAGATTTCATTGTGCTAGTGACTCATTTTAAAATTCTATGACTAATAGTTTGTGAACATTCCTAACAGATGGCGCTCTCAGTTTTTATGTCTAGAGAATAATTTTTATGTACTTTTTTCGCGTGCTGCTGCTTGAAAGCAGTTTTTATGACTGAGTTCTGACACGTGACGAGGAATAAAATCTTATAACTTTCATTACACTTCCCTTAAAAATAAACTGGACCGCAAGTAAAGTGCCAAATTTTACCGAGGACCCACTACAAGTAATAATATTTGGAGTTTTAGAGACTATTTTTTGTTTCGGGGGTTGTACGTGTCTATTATAGGTAGAATACATGATATAAACCCACACAAATGGAGAAAATTATTACTTTCAGAACGGTAAATTTAAACTAAGTAAAAATAATATTCTTAATAGCATAGTATTTAAATGATATTAATTATGCCTATTAAAAAATATGCTACATTATGTTTGTGTGTAATTTATGTAAAATAAGATGGATATTTCCTTTTTACATAATTACTAATATTCTTTCTCCGGTGTGATTGGAAAAACCCTTAACGAACACCCAGAGAAACTGTCACGAAAATACATAAGAGTGCACAAGTTAAAGTACACCACTCGTTTCTATTTCTTGTTGGGGTCGCACGCCATGTTGGAATGACAGAAAATTAAAAGTTAAAAATATTTTCTTTATCCCCCACAGGAGCAAGGGCAAAAGCAGAATGCAAGACAGATTCAGGTTTTGAATTATCCTAGAGGGAGAAGGAGGAGCAAGGAATTCCCTCACCTCAAACGTTTCTTTATTTTTAACGATATTTGCACCCATCCCTTGTTCACTTCTTAAGAGTAGATAAAATCTTTCGAGCTTTACCAAACACCAAATCTCGGAGCGAACGACCCTAAGACGTAAAATTATTTTAGCTCATATTCTGGACATAATGCTGGTTTTAGAGGAGTTAAGAGATCGGAAGCAGAATTTAGAATTTTGACTGTATCTGGAATTTAAAATCTGTCTCACTTTGGGGTGTAATGTAGATCGCCTTCTCGTGGTGCACCCTGGATAACGCTAAATGATTTACGGCTGAAGCAGGATTTTGGAGCTATCGTTAACTAGGAGTCACTGTGCTCCGCATTAACAAGTAACTGTCTTTATGGCAGATATTGGGAGGCCAAGGAAATGAGGACGAATGGATATCAGCCCAATTAGATTGCTATTTCTGCTCCAAGATTTCTATATGCCATTTTGTTTTGTGCTTTGTTTCTTCTGTTTGCTTGTCGTTTTTTAGTGGCATATAATAGTGTATAGATGTATGTCTAAGTGCTATTGCTTTAATTTTAAAAAAACTGTTGCACTTGATTACAAAAGGCGGAGATTCTGAGGCACATAATCTGCTTGGAGTCCGCGTTAAGAGGAAATAACGATAATCATCGAATCCTAGTTAGATATCCATATTTTGGGAGCACTTAAATTTGGTAGGACAATGAATATATGTCGCATTCACCCTGAGAATGTATGGGACAGGACGAATTGGAAAATTGTTAATCTGTCAACTGTGATGACAGAAGTCATTAGAACGGAGTAGCGCACGACATTGTTCCATTTTATTTATTTATTTAAAGAATAGTTTTCGCACACCAAAAGAGGTAATACAAAGCCCTATCGTGTTTAGAAGGGTAATTTTGGAGTAGCTAACAAAAACTTACTTCTCAGGCTTTCAAATTTATGACTCAGTTGTTTCAGCTTCAATACTTAGTAACGCTGGAAAGTAGTTTGTGCCTTTAATTCTCTAAATTAATAACACAGTTTAACGTTAATTTCAATTTACATTACGGGTTTTCAGATTTCATAACTTTCAGATTCTAGTTTCGATACTTAAATATTGGAATCGGGATAAATTTGAGATCTTTGATTATAGCTGATGAATTATAGTTTAAGTTTTGATACGCAATGTATCATTTCATAATATCCATAAAAGTGGCAAAGATCAAAATAGTATAGCTTGACTATCTTGTGATTGATGTGATTTAAAATCAAGGGTCAAATAGCTGAATCAAAGTTGACCACTCAGTATCATTAAGCCGATTTATGAGGATTCCAAGATATCAAGATATTATAAAGACTTTATGCTTATCATTAGTAAACTGTCCTTGAAAATTGTATGTATACAACCTTGAGGATAGATACTTTCAAGGATATTGATATTTTCCTCATATTCGATCATCATTTCGCTTCGCCCTTAAGGCTGCTATGTACTAACCCATTGGATTCGCTCACCTGAATGTTAACCTATGGAGAAAATTTGTCCACGGATTGCCGACTTGGATTCAAAGTTTTTTTTTTTTTTAAATTGTACTCCGTCATAGAGAAAGAAATTTTACATTTGTGTACATTGTTTTTTTAGAAAAATGCAATTAATATTTTAAAATTTAAATTATTCGAGGAAAAAATCTGGTATAGTGTGTTTTAAACGCTCATAAATTCCTTCGGTGGCCGAAATTTGTAAAATGAATCCTGTAGCACTTTGCAGAAAAGTTCAGGCTATCCGACAATACCAATTTTATTTGATTATCAGCATTTATGTACCTGTAAATAGCTGACAAAAATATATTTTAAATAAAAAATTGGGGGGGCAGCGCTTAACCCCCCCCCCTATAGAGAAAGAGCCATAACAATCCCTCAAAATGTCAATCCTAAGGGGGATGGAATTCTCGAACAGTCAACTGGACTCCTCCCACCACAAGAGTCAGCAAGAAGAGGAAAATGGGAATACGATTTTTTTTCTTAGTACATAGAAGCCTTAATAACTAGTGCTAACTTTCTCGAGAAAGAATTCGTTTAAAAAGTACCTAAAAATCGCATTAACCGAAAAAGGAGGGGTAGATTCTTCATAAATTCTGGTACCAAATTTTTTTGGCAGATTCAAACAATAATATGGTCCTTTCAACAAATTTTAAATCTGAATGTCTTTATGAACGTAAGCATCATTTTATTATTAACATAGATTTATTGAAAAAAATATTAAAAAAATACAATTTCCCTTGCATTTTCTGTTGCTGTTAAGTAAATCCGAAAATTAATTTAATTTTTTTTGACTATACGAAGTAATTGAGAGATATGTAACAAAATTCTGCGCGTTATTTAAATTGAAAGTAAAATTCCTACAATTCCCGGAGAAAATTTTAAGTCTTAAAAGTCTTGAAAAGTTAAAAATAAATTCATTTAAACTTTCACATTATATGGATATGATTCATTAAGTTCAGCGTTTTTCGTCAGAATACACTCCACCAAGTTGAAAATTTAAATATCTGAAGTTCAAATACATGGATTGGATGTTTTCAATAGCTGAAGTGTAAGGTTCAGTTTTAGCTATTATTTTTCAGCATACAACTTAATGGCACGTTTCTCGCTAATTTGTCCTTAAAACATCAGAAGTCAATAAATTCACTAAACATTAAATAAACATTGTGCTGTATAACTTGTATTGAATTAAACACAAAAAATTCCAAAATATTTAAGTTTTCGTCCCCACAGCCTTACTTTTGAAAAACAATAACAAAACCTTAAATCTTTGGAGTTTTATGTCCAGTGTGACTGGCCAAAGATTTTATTCTAGTAGGTCTTATGTATGACTGGACCGCAAAGGGTTAAACAATCACATCCCTATTTTTCCAGATCGGTGAAAATTTTTTATTCTCATTATAAAGTTCATCTCAAATGAACCTCACAACTGTACGAAATATTGCTCCTAAACGAGTGATTTTTACATTTCTTGTGTGTTTCTTGATGGGTTCTTTTCAGAGGTTAGAATATGGCTTTTCCATTTGTAAATTACACTCAGCTGTTCCAAATGCGCCTGGATCCTCTAAAACCACACACATTTTAACCTAGCACCCTCCCTTTACTTAGCAGCTAAAATAAACCATTTCATAGCATATATGCCAGTATAAAATTGCTTTCTTCACAAATAAAACTTAATTAAAAAATTTACTTACCAATTTTCCATAAATTGGGGACATAATGATAACTACTAATTCATATACACCAAATACGAGACCATATTGCGTTGGTGTGGCTCCTTTCAACTCTGCCTGTAAAAGGAAAGCTTATTAGCCAACATGATAATATACAACTCAAGCATAAATAGTCACTAATTAGGCTTGGGTTGTTTATAAATGTCAGAAAATTATTTTTAATTCGATAAACACTAAAAAGTTATACTTAACAGGTCTTTTTTTCTGTAAATTCTTTCATATCCTTAATGAAAGATCTTCAAGCTCTTTTGGTGGAAATAAATTGATGGACACCCATACCGAGCCCGTCCAAAAGAAATGAAAGCGATCTTTTACTTTTTTATAGCAGTGGTTCCCAACCTTCGGGTCGCGACCACCAGGGGCGTAGCGAAGGGGAGGGGGAAGGGGGTCTATCATGCCCCAGGCGCCAAATGGCCCTTTACACTAATTCTATATATTATACTAGCTGAAAACCCGCACTTCGCTACGGAGTACATTCAAATTAAATACATCGGTCAATGTATGCAATTAATGCCAAAAAAAAAATAAATATATATATATATATATATTTAAAATAAATGCGACGATCAATGTATACAATTGATGTAATATATATATATCGTAAGGGATATTTATTTTTTTTCTATAATATCCAATCGTCTGCTGCATTAGAAAGAAAAAATAATTTGTCTATTTAGTTGTTATGCACGTGACGATAAATTTATTTAAAGGACCAGAAAAAGAAATCACGTGATCAGCATTTAATAAATTAAATTATAAAAATGAATCTTTAAAAATTCACCAAAAATCAGAAAATGGAGGTAAAGATTCGAAAAAGACTTCATTTTAAAGGAATTTTTATGATCTTTCTCGTGATATAAATTTTATAACCCTCAAATTATTATTTTAAATGCAAATATTAAAGAATGTTACAAAAACAGCTTAAAAATTTAATTTAATAAAAATCTAAGAATTTTTCAAAAATCTTTCTTAGTGCACTCCTACACCATAAGAAGAATCGCCATGCAAAATTTCAGCCCTTTAGGTCCAGCGGTTTGGTCTGTGCGTTGTATGTCAGTGAGTCAGTTACGGAACTGTTTTATGTATATAGATTACTATATGTTTTTCGGGGGGGGGGGGCAAAAAGGCATGCCTCGGGTGCCAGTTATGCTCGCTACGTCACTGCCCAGGGGGACAGAAATGTTTTCTGGGGGGTCACCACGGATTTATTCACTTAAAATATCTTTTATTATAGGTCTCATTATAGGTCTTTGACCAACATAACTTTTTGACTTGCGTCATTAAATTGCATAAAGCAAAATACGCTTTCAATTCATATACATTACTTTCTCTCGCATTGTTTTCATACTTTGTTTTTAATTTACGACTTTCATCGACTATTATCAGATTTGCATGACGGTTAGTTTTCGTTACTAAAATTTCCCCCAAATCATCTTTCAATATTCTATTCACCATTTGTAATGATTTGACTCCTGCCCTATGTTTCTAAAACATATCTCTACCCCGGGAATTCTCGAATATTGCCATACTCTATTATTGTTTTCTTCACCCTTCCGAATTCATTGTACGTACATCTTCCACATATGTGCGATATATGTGAATTATATCACTATGTGCGATCTCATCTTGTTTATCATCAAGCATCTTTCAGCGGAATGGCACAACAATCTCAAAATTCGTTATCAGTTTCCTCATCCTCGCTTATTATTGCACTCTTTCTCTTTGAACATGGGCGAATAATATCACTACCTACACTGTCGCTTTCCACTTTGGAATACCAAATATATTTAATGTACAAATGTAAAATAAATTTATTATTGGTACTGACTTTATTATAGTACTTAGTTCAGTCCTCTGCAAAACAAATTAAATTTCATAAGCAAACATACTTCTGTGTAACTTTAATTGGAGAGTTACGCACGGTATTACCATTTTAGAAACAGATAACAAGCACTATGCGTAGCACGTCATTACTAATTTGATAACAAACGACAGGAAACGTGCTACGCACGTCATTCCAGCGTAAGCGATTAAATATATTAATAAACTCCCGATCGAAAGCGATTTTCATGTGGCGCCATAGAGAAAACGTAAATTGCGAAACAAGGGGTAAAGACATTTCTTGAAGACCATTGTAACTTGATGATCGCAGAGTTATATTCGGTAATAAAGATCATCGCATGGCCTGGTGTTGTAATGCCGAGGCACCCCTCTCCTAAAAGCAGAGAACACAGAGTTTTGATTCCAAAGCTAGTAAAGTTAAAAAAAATAAATAATAAAAAAACGTAAGAAAGACCATAGCTATTTTGTGATGAATAACAAAAACTTAGTGAAAAGCAATTTAACCAACGGGCCAAGTAGTAAGAATGTTAACCAAAGTACAAAATTCTAGGCAAATTAGGAACGACTGCGTAAAAGCTGGCAATCATGTAAAAGGTGTTTAGTATGATAGCATTATTTCTTAACCCAAGGAAGCCGCGAACTTGCGTTGATAAAGAGGTACCTGACATCCCTGACCTGACCAAATTGATAAAAACAAATGTGAGCCTTGGTGAATGTAGAAATTTTAATAAGGGTTTGAATTCATATGTGTGATGTTTTCGCTTAAAAACCCATAATATATATTTGCAACTTATTGGAGAGGAGATAAAATTTGATAAATTTACTCAAGTTAAGCTTTGTTTATTTATGCCACTGAACCATGGTGTAGTAGAGAGTAGGGTAAATTTCACACAATATAGAAAACAATTACTTCACAGGCACCTCGTCTTTTGGGAGTTCAGCCGAATATAAATCTCACTAATTGAATATTGCAGCATTTTCCAGCAATGTAATGGAAAGGCAGGTGTTGCAATTTCAATTTTCTTACAAGCCAAGTTTTTGAAAATGTTTACGGAAAATGAGAGTAAGAAGGGCGGAATGCGAGTGAGCGTATGGTTAATGTTCTTTATAACATTCTCGTATAAAGATAAAATTTTAAACGTAAGAGAATATATGACAGCCCATTCTAATTGAAATTTTCTTTTCATTAGTAAATTTTACTTGAGAAAACATGTTTGCTGTGATTGAGATTTTATATATATATATATATATATATATATATATATATATATATATACACCTCTACCTTAATAGAAATCCCAGCTAAATAAAAATCAAAGCGCTCTTTATTTCCATTTATTCCGCTATTTTTTTATTACAGACACAGAGATCCACGTGTTTTCGTAAATATGAACTCGCAGTACATATGGCATTAATATTTATTCAGTTGTTAGAAATTCTAGATCCTTTTACGTATTAAAAAGATCGTCTAGCATAATTTAGCGTGGGTCCGAATTACGCATTATGATTGATTCTTGTTTGGTTTTATTTTGTTTCAATATCATTTTGTAAACATAATAACTGCCACCTTATGAGACTGATTCATAGAAGTTTTATGGCAAACTGAAGATATAAGGTTTGGCTATCAGGAATTTTTTGTGTGTTAATGAATGCATCAGAAATGTTTATTATTAAAGGTGCAAGAAGAAAAAAATTGAAGTATATATCGAGTAGCCTTGGTAAGAACAGCTTATGCCGTGTTATGCTTGAGATAATAGCATAACACGGTGTTAGTTATTACATTATTATTTTTCATTTTAACACGGTTTCCCTTTATCGTTTTTCAAACTCTCATCCGGGCATTTTTTTCTAAAAATTCTGACGAGAAACCCGACTTTCCCTGTAAGATTCTAGTCAACTTCGCGAGGTTATTTTCCATAATCCTGGACAATAAACGTCCCAATGGATCAAAAAATGAGTTTTCCTCTCGCACAAGCACTAACACACCCTGAAGATTGGACCCTAGTAGGTGGCAACTCGATAAAGCCTTTCGTATAAAGAAATACAAAAGAAAATTACGACGTCATTGCGACTGAAAAAAAAAACGATAAGGAAATTGTGCAGAGAACATCTTTTCACTCAGCGTGCCAGCTGGATTGCAGTTGTAAGGTCAGAGTTCAAGGAAGAAAAATGAGACCAAACTCCCTATTTGCGCTGATCACATTACTACCCCACTCTTCATAAGCAGGTTCAAGAAATAACTCGTAACTTTAGGGTGTGTGTATAAATACGTAAAAATTATTTTTCAACCAACATTTGTATAAAAGCGAAATTTTTACTATACCAGCAGTTTATAATATTGAAGTTTAACAAACACTTTGAATTTCATGGTCGATTGCTTTGGGGAAACTATTTTTCTAGGTACTATGTAATCGATCCTCTGCCTGCCTCTATATGCTAAAAGTCCTGAAAATATATGGTTAGCTCTCAGATTTTTAATTTTTTAAACTCTTGCTCTGGACTGTATTGAATTGAGTTAAAATTTTTAAAAATTTCTACTGTAGCTGTTAAACAAAATCTTTAACAATCTAGAAAACATTTTCCAGTCAACTGATATAAAGCAGGGTATAACTATTTATCAACAACAGCATTCGATGCTCTATAAAATGTTTGAGGTAGACCAAAAGAAAATTTAAACTCATTTTTTGAAATTATGTTGGCCGTGAAAGAGATTAAGAGAAATTTAAATTATTTCATAAAAATCAGTTAGTATATATTCATTTTCCTTTTTTTTTCAAATAAATTTACTTACTAGAGTATGAGGATTTAGTGTTATGCACATTGAATTTTCAGTTGAAATGTTTAAATTATTTTCTTAGTTAGGAGTTAAATTTTCTTTGAAGGAAAAATATTAGTACACAGTTCTTTTATTACGGCTTTTAAATCCAAAATTTAACTATTTCCCTTTCAATTAAAGTAAGAAATTTTATTCGTGTGCCTTACATTCATTTATTTCGAACTTGCATTGTTTGATTGCAATACGATATTAACAATGCATCGCAAAAGAATATTTAGTCAAACGAATATTCGTGAAGAATTTAGATACAGTCGGAGCTCAGAATTGATAATTCCAAGTTTAGTCTTTATAGAGGATAAAAGAGTAAAATAGAATTTTTTTTTTTAAATCCACATATTGGTGTGCGTGGGGTTAACCGAAAAACCCGCCGCGATCGATGTGCTGGCTCCACTTGATGTTGTACAACCATTCTGCCTCACCGATTTTCACTTCCAACAATTATTCTTTTCCCTCAGTTACAAATTTTTACTCGCTTTGTCTTCTGTTTTCTGTAAAGACGAACTGAAAATTACACAACACATTTTTAAGGTATGTCGTGTTACAGACCATAAAAAATGGGCATAACCAAAGTCCTTCGTTGGTGATATCCTTGGCTAGAAATAAACTTAATTTTCCATTTGATGTCCGCCCTACAAAAGTGTGCCTTTTAAATCATTAATTTTTAAGTCATCTTTTGCTCGCTTAAAGCTATAACTTCTTTTATTGAGTGAAGTCCTGGTTGTATTTATTTAAATCATCTTTAAACATCGAAGAATCGAGAAGGTACGGTGTCCAGTAATAATACATCAAATTAAGATATGTAGAATTCTTGAATGAACAATAATTGACTGTACTAAGAATCGTATAAATTTATCTTAAAATTTCTGAATAAACATTTCCTGGGGTAAAAAGAAATATTTTAGCCGAAACAGCTAGCAGAATTATTATGAATTCAAACCAACAAGGCCGTATTCCGAATTCTATGCATTTCATAGAATTTGTGTCATCTCCTTTCTTGATTATATTAATAACAGACACTTACTATACAGATGTCTCAATTTGGATCACAAATTGCAGATGCTGCTTGGTTCTTTGCATTGTGGGCTGGATTAATTGTGGACTGTCAGATATCTGCAACAAAATTTGGAGAAATTCCGCTTTCGATTGATTTAGCTCCAGCGTACTCGTCCCATGTTGTGCAACACATAATCAAAGGGAAAGGTCTAAAACTGCTAAGTAAGCCGAAAATGCCTAATTTTACAATTTAATTATATCATGATCTTCGCTAATCTTCCTAGCAAGAGCTCTAAAGTCAAACTAGAAACGTAAAATTTAGCTTGTTATATTGATTGGAGTTCTTAGTTAAATTATGATTATTCACTCCCATCTGAAAGCATCTAAATTGAAAATTTTCCCCTTTTAGATTTTTGAGGGTTATTTTTATAGAAATTAACTTTTAGTTTAGTAATGATTTCTACTAGTTGAAAAAGTTTCATTTTGCTTTCCCAATTACTTAGCTTACAATTTTAAACTTACCGTCACCGACATTTTTCATTAACTTTGAAGTTATACGAGTCAGCTACCATGCGTGTTTTATAGTTCACGAAGGTGTTAGAGCTTTCTGATTTTTTTTTTTTGTTCAAATACTAGTATTGCTGTAGGGAGAAGTAAAACGAAAAAAGGTAGCACGAAATCTTCAATCAACTAATACTTTCCCAAGAGACAAAAAAAAATTTAAGAATTTTCAATTTTTGCTTCAAACTAAATTCAGGAGTTGTATATGCTAACAATTCCCGATGTTCATTCAGCTGATAAAATTCTGTATTTACGAGGTAAAAATTTACTTACGGCCTAAATTTTCTGAAACACAACTTAATTTTCTCATTTTACTGCAGTTTAGGTCCATTTGTGTCGAATTTTTATTCTGAAGAGGTTTTAAAATTTAGGTTTCAAAAGAAATACAGACAGTTTTAAAGATGTGTTCAAAGACTTTAGCTTTCTTAATCAGAAGGTTTGTTAGTTTCTTAAACTCTGCAATCCTTTTTTTGAAGAAAAAGAGATAGATATACCAAAAAATATATAAAGCCGATTCTGAAGAAACACCTATGCGAACCGCGGTTCGTATACCCTAACACTGAAGACCAGAGAATGGGATACTAATGCATGTTTTTGGATTAAATTTCCATTTTTCACTAGTTGGTACCCGTCAAAACATGACGGCTAGATAGTAAATAAGTGTACTAATACAGAAATTATACTCAACACATCATTTCCAAATGCTGAAAATCAATATTAAGAATAGAGAAATACACTTAAGAAAAATGACTATTGAACCCAATAAAAAAAAATATGGCTACTCAACAGCGGGAAAAAATTTCCTTCAGGTTTAATTCTATATCTCACAAACATAATTTTAAAAAATGGCAGAGAGAGCTAGAGCGATTCCTCGGAATGAATAAATAGACGTTTTTATGCGGCCTCGTGCTTAGTGAGTATCTAAAGCCATATTTAAACATGTCACTGAGCATGCGCAGAAAGCAATCTTTAATTGTAAATTATCCCTAATTAATAGAAATTGCCATTACAAAAGCCAAACTTGACACATCTATAGATTGAAATCTTCCGTTTAAGACCAAAATGAAATAAATTGATGCAGTAGTTTTCTCTCACGGACTGCCCAGAGAATCGGCTTAGCAACTTAAGGGGGTCTGGGACACATTTAAAATATTTTTTTTATTTATTGAGTTAGGATTGATTTTTTTGAGATGGTTAACCATATAATTTGTAAACAAAATCACCTTAAACTTCTCAAAGTTTTTAAAAAAATTAAAAATTTTAATTTTTTTTTTTAAGTGGGATAATTTAAAATCGTTATAACCCGAAATATTTGTCGAATTTCAATTTTTTTCATTTAAACAGAAATGTGTTTTAATTTTTATTCAGCATTTTTTTATATTAATTTTAAATAAAATTTAAAATGTTTAAAGTATTTTTTTTAAATGATGCAAATTATTTTTAAAATATATTTTCAAAAGTAAATATTTTTTCAAATTTGCTGAACCAAAATTAAAGTAAAATAATTGAAAAAGACATGTTCCAAGTTTGAATCATTTGTCTTTAACGGTTCTTGACTTATAACAATTTAAAGACGAGAAAGGTGAAAAAAAAACCATCATACAGAAAAACGTATTTAAGGCTTTAAACAAAGATTGGCTGCTAACAGAATGCGTATATGCCTTTTAAAAGCTTCCAGATGAATAAGTAACTCCTTCCTGTTGCTTAAACTTCTGATTCAGTTTAATTTTTGCCCTTTCCACCTTCTTTCTGTACTGTTTAAATGTCTCAGTTGATCTAACCCGCTTTATAATTTCATTTTTCGTAGGAAATGGACTAGAATTTGAGATTTTGCCCGTCGAGTTTTTTTTTTCATAATTTTAGCCCTAACGACTTCAGATTTTCTAATCCTAGGCATTTCTAAAGATTTCTTTTAGACAACATTTCAAAATTTCGTAAAAAAAAAAACTTAAATATTAAGTTTTAAATATCAGAAAATTATTCGAAAGCTAACCAAAACAAAAACATAAATAATCTACCACTTACTTCACTGTAGAAGAAGTAGAAGTGTGTATAGAAGAAGTACAAGAATTAAATATAAATTCCTTTTAAAATTTAAATAATGTACATTAATTTCGGAAAAAAGTGTTTACATTTCAAAGGATGTCGTTCCCATGACAACCACTGCTTGAAAGCTACATTCTGAAAACAAACCAAAACAAAAAACTAATCTCTCGTTCTAATTCAGATAGAAACATGATTTAAACGTCATTTTAAGTTGGGGGGGGAGGGGAAACAATTTTTTAATGCAATAAATGTTTTCAAAAATTTTAAGATTTTTGTGTCCTGAACCCCCTTAAATATATAATATATTAAAAGGCCAGCGTCAAAAGACGCTTACCTAATACATAGTAGATAACCAATAAGTATTTCAAATTACTTCAAGTCCATTTCACTTATGAGACCATTACTTTACAGGAAAATAACGCATCGTTTAGCAAAGGAAGAACAGACTAAAAATAAAAGCTACTTTGAAATTACCATATTCACGCATACTAATGAAGCAAATCGTGGCAATGCATCGTAGAATATTTGACCTTCAAAAATAGATACATCTTCAAAAACTGGTTGCAGTTGTGTAATCGTTGCACTATGAAAGTTGTCAAATGATCACATGGCAGCATGAAAAATCACTCTCTTCTATTTCATTAATTTTAGGACTGTGTTCAATTAAGTGATTAAGTGCGCTTATCACTCTTAAAATCAAGCACTTCAATTCGTATATTAAATACGCTCT
Organism: Dolomedes plantarius; assembly: GCA_907164885.2. Taxonomy (NCBI): domain Eukaryota; kingdom Metazoa; phylum Arthropoda; class Arachnida; order Araneae; family Dolomedidae; genus Dolomedes; species Dolomedes plantarius. Next base: position 48,435,652 of record OU015501.1, on the reverse strand, counting down.
TCTCTCGTGCTGGGGGATAGAATATAAATAATACTACGTAGTATAATAAAAGGCCAAATAATATACAAGGCTTAAATTGCCCTTTGAGTAACTCCTAGAAACTAATTACATATTGAGATTATTGGTAACTTGGTTGAGAAGTAACAACACGAAAATTATTCGTTTATTATAAAAAGCAAACTGCAATTAGTTTTAACCGAGAGGATCAAAAGAAGGCTGAATCATTATTTTAAATAAGTGATATATGAATATTCTAAATGTTAACACAGCACTTGAGATTTAGCTTTTTTTGATTTTCCGTACTAAAACCTTCAGAAAAAAAATTTATACTTGCATTACTTCTTTTTAAAACTGAAAATGCATAAATGTATACAGCAAAAGGTATCGCAGATTAACTCTGAAAATTTATAGACAAAAACTCAATTTACGGTTTAAATTACTAAGGAGATTTTTTTACTGCCCAAACTCCAGTTCTGAACTATCTGAAACAAAATAATTCAACATAATAATCCTTTTGTTAATTATTCTCTGCTTAAAAACCGTAAAATTAACATAAAAGTACTGGTAATTTGGTTGTCAGTACTTTACCATATATTTTTCGGTTAAACTGGAAAGTTCAAAGATGCTTACAACATCAGTAACCGTCAAATCTTACCGCAGTTCACAACTCGTGGTCAAAATCTAGTATTTGATTACTTCAACGGATAAAAAGTTCAAATTATTTTACATCTTTGTTTTACAATGGCGCTGCAGTACATAAAACATTCAATATCGTAATTTTTGAATGCTGAATGCAGAGCTCGTACCTGACAATCAAAAGAAAGATGGTCTCGGTCTAAGATAAGCAAACCATTGGTAAACGTTTACATTTGTAAACGCCTATTTGCGATTGTAACGTTGAAAACACCTTATCAAGGAGATTTTCCATAGTACTTCAAAAGCTGCATCTAAAACGGCTTTTCAACGAGCTTTGATGTACGAATTTCAGGTTTTAGCGTTTATGCAAGGTAATCAATCTTTAAGACAGAAATCACAAATTATGACCATAAATGTATGTGTTGCCAGAGAAGGACATTGGCAAGAATAGTCAATATTCAATAAAAAAAATTGTATAAACACTAGATCATTCAAAAATTTGGTCGAGAGAACACGCGAGAAATTTCCCATAGGAATCACCCCAGAAATACTTGGTTAATCTAGAAAAATCAGGATCGTGGGCAAAAAAAAAGATGGTAGATAAGTACAAACCGACAATCATTCAGAGTTCAGTTTACTCACGGCCAAGAACTATTGTCCCCTACTAAGGTTGGAAGATACACTAACGAGGATATTAATTCTGCAAAACTTGGCTAGAATCCTCCCTCAGCAAACAAAATCCATCTTATACGACTACGTCGTACGATACGAACGACACTCAGAGCTTGCGCTTTTTTTAAATTCTTTAAATTGTGTGTACGGACTCGATCTCGCAGAAGTACGCCGTCGCTTACCTGTATAATATGATCTCTATCGTATATATATTAGAGTATTCGATGTTGTTTATAAGTGTTCGTTAATAAATGTATATACTGTTGTAACGAGAAGGTGTTTTTGCTATTATTTATTTAACGTCAATGATTAATTTCTGTTCTAGAATGCGAATCGAACAGAAGTGCATAGAGTATTTCAAATTCACGTAGAACCCTTATGTTTGATTCGGTACCGTGCATCTCTGCCAAAATAATGCAAGTTTCCTCGAATCTTTTATCGTTTGAAAGTCAAAAGTTCTTCAAGTTATCACCCGGAAGAGCCATTCTTTTGGACTGTACGCTCATCTGTGTCACATTGTCCACTGAAAGCATCACCTTGTGACACCACTCTTCTCCCTTAATGGTAAGAGTAGGTTCAACAAAAAATGCTACTTCTTTCTTAGGAGTGAGAAGGATAAATTCGAAGGGCATGTAACCTCTTAATAATCTGAATACTGTATTTTCAAGCAAAAAATCTGGCAATAGAATGGTCAAAAATAATTTGAAAAGAGGAAAGTACAGGGGGTTCAGAGGTAATAGTGAATCAATACCTCACTGTATAGAATGTGTGTTAGTGAGACAAGATTTTCATATCAATAAAATTTCCTTGACCGTGAACAGTATATTAAAAATAAAAAATATTTGACCTTTGAAATACGGTTATTGTAACTCAGTGAAAGCAAATTTTATCAAAAAGCAAAGAACATCCTTACTTCACGGGGGAAAAAAGGAGCTTGCAATGACACAGACGCAGCTATCCAAAAATTTGCGTACGCCAAGGATATAATAATGTACCATTGTTCCCAACTTCGCTTTGGAGTTGGACTTTGTACAGAAGTATTTTCAGGAGACTGTTCAGGTGCTGAAGATTCTTCTGAAATCCTTTGTCCTGAAGGCTCTACTTCTTTGGAGCGTGTCATCCCAAAGGTTGAATACGACCTGTTGGGAATATAAAAGCTATTAAAAAAAGAGTTTGTATCAGGCAATAGAACACATTAGTCATAACGTTCCCTTCTTCAGTAAAGCAAATACTACAAAATAATATTTTTGCTGTTACATTCTAATATAAATGAGGAATAGTTAATTCGTTTGATATTGATACGAATATACTTGTAACATAATCTACGAACTAAGTTGCTGGGTAAAAAAATCAAAAGCTTCCATTTATAAAAAGAATTAAAAGTGTGAAAAAACTCTTTGCAACTCAGATTTTCATTTGAAATAAAGCGGCAAAAACATTCCTTCCTGTTGCACAACTTTCCCTTTTCCTTCGAAAATAAATGATGGAAATTAACAAATAGTTGAAACTTGAGTATTAAAATTAGCTTCTCTGCCGTGCCCTGGATCTGAACGGTGAACATATCGATCTTAATTGATTTAGAGCATCGATCTGCAGAGGCTCTAAAACAATTAAGCAAACCCCGATGGTGTGGGGAGGTTTCATTTTAAATCACTTTTCCCGAGACAGAATATTTAAACGAGTAGTAATGATTAAATGAAAAACAGTAAAACTGTTTGAAATCGCACTTTTTCTAAACTTATTTACTTTATACGGGGCTTTCAATATACGCGCACCACATAAATAGTACAAAAAGAGGACCAGTTCGTACTAATAATGAAATCTTTCAATAAACAAAATACTTCTCTTGGTCTTTTATTTAATACCCTTCCATAAAGGAGGGTATGGATAAGAAATATATGTACAAATAAGTAAAGGGAAAAAACAAAGAAAGCAACAGGGAACTGGTGTGGAACTTAAGCGGGGTTGCCATTATAAATTGGTTAAATAGATAGTTTAGGATTGTGAATTGTAAAGGGAAAAAAATCGAGTTGGTGGTGTTCGAGCAAGTCGTTCGCCCCCGAGCCAATGGGTCCCTGCTGAGCGGATTGCTGGGGGGGACGACTTAGCTCCAATTACATATGCCGTATAAGCTTATCGCTGTGGTCGCTTTATGGCGCTTTCACACGCATGCAGACATATCTGCAGTAAGCACCCCCCCCCCTACTCCTCTTAACACATTTGGGGTCGATTAGTCACGCTCCTCCCCCAAAGCGATGTGTGAAGGAACACTAGACTGTCTTTCAGACATTCCCCCATTTAGAACCCCTCTCCCCCCCCAAGGTCACTCGTGTCTCTTTGATGATCTGTGAAAAACCGCTCGATCGAGGGATCGCTGCAGAGCGCTCTGCCCCCATAAATCACTGTTTTCCCCCTAGAATTCTGTGCAGTGCAGATGTGTGTGGATGCAGTATTAGAATTACCATAAAGGAGGGGGGTTGCCCAAATTGGTCGGCAGATCTGTACTGTCCCGTCCGGCGCCCAGGCCTAGAAGAAACATCACCGAACAGGGGATATCAACCTTCGTCTGAGTTTGCAGGAATTGCTGCGCAGCATGGTCTTCAGTTTGAACAGGGCGTATAGGTGAGAGCCGTGGTCGCCGTAATCTTAATGCATTACCATAAAGGAGGAGGGGGGGAGAATTGACCTTACCAGCCTTAAAAATTTAGCCCCTTAAAATTTTTTCAAATGTATCTTGGACAAGGTAGGTTTTTCATTTGTTGCAATAACCGTTGCAACCTAACGAAGAAATTGTTTATTGCTTTTACACTTTTTGACTACAGTATGGGTACTATAGTGGGCCAGTTGTTGGCATAATAATCTCTGGCTACAAAAATAAAAATTACTTAGTTAAATACATGTTCTCATATCACCGAAATTGCATCTCATTTGCTTTGAATAAACATATTAGCAAGCTTTTAATTTAAGTTCTAATCAAACGTATGCCAGATAATCATTTAACTACCTAAAATTTTATACATGAAGACTTTAAAAAGATGTTTCTTTCTCATATCCCATATCAAAAAGGTGCTGGAAGCCTTTTTAGTGCTCTTTTTCCCTACATTAAGCATTTCTATCAAGATGAGTACAGGACATTATCGTCCAAGAAGAATAATCCTCTTCTTGGTAAATTTCTCTTCTCATTTGGGAAATTACGCAAGTTACAATATCCGCTTTAATTTCCACAGGATATAATTTCCACAGGTAAGGGGCTTCTGTGTTTACAGACCTTGTTACGTTTACTACCCGTGTTAGGAAGACCTTGGTAGGAAGTTACGTAAAACTTCCTTTGGAACTTTCCATTGAATTGACAATGCAGACTGGGTCCATCACTTTCAAGGGCTCCCCTTCAGATTTCCAAACCTATAATGGTATTATAACATTTGATCCCATAGCAACGTATGATTTCCGCTGCATTAAAAACAGAAGAATGTGTTTATGAAAAAATTCTGTAAATTATGAAGATGATGTTTGGTAGTTGGTTCATGGGGGGAGTGAGGATGAGGAAAAACGCTTCTTGAAAATTTACCTTGGTGTACGTGAGAGCTACGTTGTCCATTCGCAAGAGCCTGTGTATAGACTACCATGTTTTATATATAATGCCTTTGTTTCGGACTGATTTTTAGGGTTGGGATACAGCACAACTTTATTTCTGTTACCAAAAGTGCATTTGCAGTGGACGTAACATCACAACAAAGTTTCCGTTATGTGTTTGAAATAAGCAGATTACATTAAGACTCGCGGTTTCACGCATCTAATAGTTTGCAATATTTCTATGAATAATACAATATTATACGGTTCACCTACAATCCATAGTAACTTCTTCAGACAGTTGCTGCAAAATGAGAAACCTATCTTAACAAACAATCCTCCCGAATACACAGGCGACATCGTCTCTTGAAATTTTTAGACATCCTCCTTTTGAATACAAAGGACCTTATTGCTAGAAAAAGTTAGGGTATGTAACTGGGCCTTTGAAACTGATGCTTCGGAGACACCAGTCAGCTGTTAAATCGAAGTATCAGATAAACGGGACCGATAATTATTAACCTTATCTGGAACTTTCAAAACTTGTTTCGTTATTTCCTTTGAAAATTTCATAGATACACATTTAAATAGCTTGTTGATGTTAGTAAGTGGGATGGGGAAATTTTCATATTAAGGAATTAATAAAGCATTGAAATCAATATTCCGAATCACAAGATACAACCAAGCACTCTAATTTCAATTAAATTTTGATTTAGTTATCTTATTATGATCAGTCCAAAACTGCATCCTCACGTGAGTAATTTAGGAACGGCAGAATGAACAATTTAATTTGTCCTTGCTCATTCCAAGAACGAATGAAATTTTGGATTGTTTACGTGCACGTGGGAATAGAAGCAAACCACATTTACAAAGTACGTTTTGATAATGACTTGAAAATGTATCCACCACTTTCAATACTTTCAACTTTGTAATATCCGCTTACTTCTTGTAAAAATTATGTGAGCCTTACAAGCATGCAGTAGGAATAATAGACCTCAATTTTCCAGTTAATATGAGACATGTATGCTGCTGGAAACATTAGAAACAACGCAAATGTAAATGCGCAATTTCTTTATAATTTCGAAGAAACAATTACAATTATTTTCTCCCCCTATGAAGATTCAGAAAAACTTGGTCATCCGTCTGCTTTCCTACGTTTAATTACAAATCAGAGAATTGTATTCCTTAAAACCGAGCTTCCCAATAAAATACACCAAATAAGTATTTGCGTCTCTAACTCGAGTGTACCGATGTCGGAAAGATCGACACCCATGAAGTAGGCCTGAAGTATGTTTCAAAGATTATAAGTTGGTGGGGATGAGTTTCACCCTTACCATCCAGGAAAATAAAACAAAATTACAGCACGTAAAATTTTGAGATCCAAAAGTATGATTTTGTATTTAGTATTATTGCATTCCCAACGCAAAACAAAAGAATTCATAAATAAAATCTGACGACGAAAAAAATAAATTTTTGCAATAAAAAGGGAAAGACTTTAGAAGTATTTTTAATACAGTAAATTAATAATTAGGAATTTGAAGTGTAACGGTAGAAATGACTACTATCTTTGAGAAAAAGAATCGCCCTCTTGAATACAGATGACGCCACAATAAGCTGCATATTTTCTTTTCTATCTGCAACTCATCCTTTATTCATCCTTTATTTTTCTGTTGTTATACGATACTAGAATGTTTAATGTTTATGTAACCTTCTGTGGGTTTATCTCCAAGTATGTGGCAAAGGATTGCTGCGTTCAATTTGATGCTATACACATTTGATATATTGAGTCAAACAACTTGTTGAAATAGTTTCCCAAGGATTAACACGGATGGTACCTCTGAGAATTTCAATGAGTTACTTTTGTTTATTCATTAAAACTAATTTCAATATGTACTGTCATTGAAAATCAAGAGTATCAAAAGAGTCAAAATAATATAAATTTTATTAATTTCTGGCCCTATACCAATTGCTTGAGAAACTGAGGTCACCAAAGAAAGTCTGAAAAATAAGAGGTACACAGTGAAAAGTTTCATAGTAAAACGTTAGTAATTGATCTGGAGAAATAGAGCAAGAAGATATAATTAATTTTAATCATATATTTGATAGGTTAATTACAGAACCTAGATAACCTAGCCATTATTACCTGAAATAAAATAACACTAGTATTAATATTAACCTATTTACAGGTTTAAGAATCCCTTGACACTTAAAAACTAAACTAAGTAAATTCCCGGCCTTGCTTCAACAACATACTTCAGTGAGGTATAAAAATATATTAAGAGCCATAAAATTATATCCGTGTTAACCAAGCCGGATAAAGTATTAATAAAAACCTTTTATGTACTCAGCATGCTGCCGGTCTTTAAGAACTCTGAAAATTAACGCAACACTGATTTCTTGTCACTCAATCCATTGTTGGGGGTTCCTCTTTCACCTGAGCTATTTCTATCTATTAAAAATTCCTTATTTGTGCTTTCCGATAGTGGCAACTTTTGGAGCTATTTGCATTAATAGCTCCAAAATTGTAACCAAAAATAAAGTAGGGATGGGAGCAACTGGATTCGGTTTTATGGGTATAGAGTAGTTTCCAATCCGAGGGTACTCTGTAGGGTTATTCTAAAACTTCTCCTTGGAGAACCCTTCTATGTATAAAGGAACCAGCTCTCAAATATTATATTTCCTTCTACAAAAATATTTCATAAGCTGAATTAGGGTCCCAGTTAGAAACAAAATTATTTAAGAAATAAAATATTGAACAATTTCATAACAGGGTAAATTTAGAGAACTATTGTGTCATGGCTCCTCAAACCAGCGTTATAAGAAATAATTATCATGAAAAACGCTAATAGTGTATACTTCTCTTGGGAAGAATTTGCCTCGGTTTTGTTTATTTTCGCACGCTTTCTTTCAAGACAAATCAGTGAGAATAGTAACCGTACTCTAGACATATTCGTGATTAATAAGTGACCTTGAGATTCAAAGCATATATATATATAAATATATATATTATATATATACATACACACTAATCTTTTTGAGTGTGCATCCCAAAGTTAGAAAATTTTTTAGAACGTTATGAAATAGGAAATTTTTTTATATAATCCCAATATATTTCTCTCAAAATCTTATACAGAAAATTAAAATTTTGTATGTGCAAAGCTGAAAATCAAAAGCAGGTAAAAGAAAAGAACAGTAACATCGCGTATTATTTTCTGATAGTGATAAGGACAACGACTAGGATATATTTCGGTTTTCAATTTCAATTATCTGGAGGGAAAACCAAAGTTTCTATATTGTGATCAGAGTCCCAAGTGAAAGGAAGCCGAAGATTTATTTTTGTGGCATCTGTGAATGAAAATCCGGGCTTCATACGAAACTAGTTTCAAAAGGGGTCATCCCTTAAAAAATTATTGAATGTAAAACTTAGAGACAAAATTTACTAAACTTATGTATAAATCATGTTTTATTTCTCAATTAAAAAGTAAATCTTTTGAGAAAAATTGCGTGTATAATATATGAACTGACAGAAAAACATATGTTGAGATATTCTTCAACTGCAAAGGCTTTTAAGGGTATTTATTGGGCACTTTTGCGTTTCAAGCAAGAAGCACTTCAAAAATCGTAACATGTAACCACCCAAATAACTACAAGCGTTGGAATTCAAATTCACTGTACTACTGCGGCAACCACTTTCACTGATAAAAGGCGATTCGCAACTCAGATGGCAAGGGGATAAAGACGTAAACGCCGCACCGGAGGCGAAGTTCCGCCATACTGAAGGGACATTTCCTCCGGAGTCCAAGGTGTCTATGACGGATGACATGACCATGGTTGGAATACTACCAAATTTTCGGCGGCGAAAGGCTACGGGATATCATCCTGACTATGTTATCTTTTGTTGCGTAATATCAAAGAAAGGTCACATCTATAATGAAATGTCTCTTTATCAAGACACGTTGGAGACAAGACTGACAGATCTTCGTTCTTCCAACGTTGTCCAAGGCCATACGTTAATTATATACTTACCGTGCTGACAAGGGGGCTGTTTTAAACATTGACATGTGTTGGGAAGTCTTATAATATGCAAGGAATATTTAAAAGGTCACAGTAATGATGAATCTTGAGACTGAGCTGGCCGTTCCGACGTAATAATGCCAAGCCGTTTAGGGTGCCTGAACTTTGGTAGTGGTAAACTCTGTAGTCCAAGGAGCTCAGAGATACGAACAATTCTTAAATTGGAGTCGTACCCCCGCCGATTCTGATGTTTCTATGGAGGGAGATTAATATTTTGGTCAGGTGAAAGATAGGGGAACCTTTCCCATCCATATTTATTACTTTTATTTCCGATAAGTAACAAATGGTTGATTTAAACAAAGATATTCACCCAAATGCTCATTCACGGCTGCCTAAAGGTGGAAAGTTTCTCTGGAATAATGTCCCTATTATTAACGAGTACAAACTCTTGAATAGTTAATTAACTGCCAAGAAAATTTTGTCTCAAACACACCTTAAGAAGCAGACGACATTCAAAGCAGCCAGGGGTCAAACCATTCTACTGAAACGACTACTGTGCGAAAGAATTAGTTTAGCTCGTCTGTCCAGATGTTACCTAATCCCCATGACATTCCCCGATGTCTGTCTTCAACTACCATCTAGAAAAACCCAAATGGTTGAGAAGGCATTTATCACCAAAGAGCTCAAAGGAACTTCAGTTCATACTGAGCATTATGCAGTCTCGTCACAAATGCCAAAACTTATGTAGTGATAGCTTGTCAGTAACTCCATTCAAAACTTACTGAAGTTTAAGACCAGCTATGAAAAGCATTTCGGGAAGCCTTAATGGCAATATGATCTGCTCAGCAAGAGACAGATCTGATATTTTTGTTATGAGGAAACGCTACAGTACTTTCAAGCTACTTCTTTCCTTACACAGGACCACATTTTGGCTTCTAAATTACTTATTTCGACTTGGGTCAAAATGTCAACAGCTGTAAAACAGTTCAACGTGATCAAAGGAATTCAGATGTCACGTGGCATCGAAGCCAAACGAGACCAAAAATCTCTAACATTTAATTCGAGATAAACAAAGAGGTACAGAAGGCTTTCACTCACAACAAGCTCATAGGAATTTCGTATCAGTTTGAGTAATTCTGTAAGTGAAGAGGTACAGAGTTATAACTCCAGACTCTCAGACTGCTAATTCCTTTTGTGTCCGTTATTTATCTACCATTCGGTCGTCCCATAGTTCATCTTTTGTTTCGTCTATTTATTCCGATAGTCAATTTTCTGTTACAACATGATTTCGTTTACGTTGAGGCTACTCTTATTCTTGCCGCCGTTCAGAAAGAACATATTATTAGCTTGCTGAAAGTCTAGTTCTTCCACCCACTCCCCAACCACCTAATCTCATGCAGTTAAAATCACTACAATCGAACTAAGAAATGCCAGTTTTCTCCGTGTTAGATGCCGGGGTCTCGACAACCGCCAACTCCGCTACTTGTGAATCTACTAGAGAGTGGAGGCAAAGTACATAATATAACTTTTTTGGGCATATTGCACTAATTTTAGAATTAAATTTAGAAATTCTCATTTTCTGAATCGGTAGTTGAAGGCAAAGAACTTATCCTCCCACAAGATGCTCCAAATAACCTCTCAGTCCAGGGGTAGACATCCGGTCTAAACCAATGGAAGTCTACCCTCTCCTCCTCCTCTCAAAAATTTTGCAGGATTTCCCAATCAAAGAGCTTGCGGAAACAAGGGGACATTTCTAATATGATTCACGGTTTTGCTCAGATATTTTACGTATTTCAGACAAAACCTTTGCTTTTCTCGACAGCGTGTGTTCCAATGCCTATTGTTCAAAAATCTGTTTACGCCAACACTATCAGAATAGCACTAAGACTTAAGTATTCCCAACATTTAACGTTATTGCGACTGTATCATAACGACTAAACACTATCAGTCATTCATTCACCCCCCCCCCACACACACACACACACGTGTTGTCTCTCTCTCTCTCTCTCTCTCTCTCGCACTTAAACCCTTAGAATCTCTTTAGATAGATTCATGGAACACTTTCCGAAACGCAGAGTGGCAATTTATAGCTGTTTATGGAGAGAGAATCATTTGAGAGAAACTAATATCGGTTAAAGATCCCGTATAATAAGTTGTGGGATTTAAAATACAATTTCATTTTTTTTTTTAGTTTTGCACTCAGTTTCTTTTGAGCGAATTCCTTGTGTGATGGCGAATGACTGATGTACAGACTTTATCAAAAAGCCTTGGAAGTTATGCTATTAATGTAAATAAAAAGACAATTATAATCTTAAGTTGTAAGAGATTTCAAACTTGCTAGTATTTTTTCAGTGCTAAACACTACTTCATGGATAATTGTTAAGTTCCAGAAGTCAAATTCTAATACAACGAAGTTAACTATATCAACATTTATTGAATTTAAAGGCTTAAAGTTTAAAAAATGTACAGAACTTGAGAATTACAACTAAGTATGAGATGGCCATGAAAAAAACCTGAAGGAATTCGATATTGTACAACCATTTTTTCAAATATCTTGATGGCAAAATATCTTTTGTGAAATAGAGAAAATCTCATAATGTAATAATAAAAATAACACAGAACTTTTATAGTATATTGACAGTTATCTTGAGGCCAAAAAATGTGTTTTTGTTAAACTTACAACAGAAATTTAAATATATGAAGCTAACATACCTTTTTTCAGTGTTTAGCTATTTTACGTTCAAATACCATTAATTGGTTTTAATTTTACGTTTACTTGAATGCCTAAAAGCTAAATTTAAAAAAAAGCCCCAAATGCAGTTTTAAAAAAGAGTAACGAAATTGTTAGGGGATCCAGGGAAAGCAGAAAAAAATATTTCAAAATTACGCATTTTATCATGAACTAAACAAAATCTCAGGCTTAAATTTTTTCTGTTTTTTAAAGATTTTATTAGAGCAAGTTTTTGCTGTGGGATGCACATACTAATAAACAAAATATTGAATAGTTAAAATATTTAAAAAAGCGCAAAGTACTAGAATTTTTTTAAATCTAGGGTCTATGTTTTTATGTATATAAATGGCTTCTGTCGCAAGATAAATTCCAACATGATCATACGTATAATCAGTCACTATTTTTCTAACAGTCCCAAATCCTATCTCAACACCTCCCAAGATGTTTGTTTACCCATCAAAAAAAAAAAAAAAAACTCGCTTTAAGAACTTGTGCAACTGCTCACCCAGTTCATGACTTGCATGATAAATAAATCAACCATCCACGTTTATTTTCTCAACTAAACGAAAAAGTAAGCATTTGTTTTTTTGCACAGTGCAGCGAGTAAAAATGTCATACATGTTTACCGTTAATTAATAATTCCCTTCCCTTCTATAAATCTCAAAAATAAATCAATCATACATTACACAAAAAAAAAGAATGTTTTTAAGTAACAAAATGGAATGAAAAAAATTTAGAGAATATTGCAGTTAGTTTTAAATGGACATTGTTCCATGACGTTGAAAATTTGTTTACTTAAGGCATTAGACTAAAGAAAGTCCTGTGTCATAAAGAAAACTGTTTATAATAATTTACTAAAAGACAATTCATGCCATCCATGTAATAATAGGAACTCCTTTCTGAAAAGTTTCAAAAATGGGCTTTACTTGCCGTAAGTTTCACTTAAGGCACTAAAACGTAAAATATGAAATTAGAGAGCATAACAAAGAAAGAAAAAATTGAAAAATCTACTGATAATTGTTTCGAACAGTCGCTTAAGAAGTGGCACCAACAATACTAACAGACAAAGAGATGAAATTCTGATAAATCTTATCTTAAACGTAAACAGACCAGGGTGCTAAGAAACTAAAACTTTCAAAAACACCAAGAAACCAAAACTTTCAGAAAGAAGCCATCACGTGTAACAACGAGTAACACAAATAACGTGTAACAACGAGTAACACAAATAACGTGTAACACAAATTACTTGTAACACAAATAAAGTGGGCAAAACTGATCAAGACCGCGCAAGGACGACCCTGAGTAACTCTCTGTTCTCCCACTTGTCCTTGAGCAGTTTCATATTTTTTTTGCTTTAGTGTTGCATAATGCGCCGAACTTGAGGTGAATGTTGATTTTACAATGTACTCATTCATTCAGATGCAAGCTAGTTTTCTTACCACTACTGTCCAGTTTTTGCTTTTCACGATTTTGATTTTATATCATAAATAATTATATGAGCTTAACATATTCATTAAAATAAATTTTAGAAAACAGTTTTTAAATTTACTAACGCTACTCTAATATTTTATACGCTGTAAATTATGAAATGTGCAAAAATTATTTGTTTCCCCTCATGTTGTAGTTTCTAATGCCCCCTGGGCGGAATTCATTCCAGACAATCTGAAATTGTTTGACCTCATTTTTACTGAACCGAAATTTATAGGTTACTAAAAGCAATCCTTGTTCTTACTCCTCTTGTACTTTTCATATAAGTAAAAACTAAACTCATGGCCCTACAGTCCGCTGTGGACCAAGTCCGGCGATACCCATCTCCGCTTTCTTGAACGTGGGCTTGGGGTGCCATATAGCATATATCTCAGTCCGGTGGTCAACCTGACGTGGGACTCCAGAGTTTAGTTCCCAGGCATGCTTGGTCCTCATTTTATCGATCCGCTCAAGGGATGAAAGGCTGAGTCGACCTTGCCCAGTCGCAGGGTCGAACCCTGGACCTGTGGCGTGGCAGTTTGACGCTTTTAACCACTATGCCACCGGGCGGCTTTCATAAAAGTGCCCAACAATAAAAAAATAAGTCTTACCATTGATATAGTAATGAGTGATATCAGGTGTGTAATTTCTCAGCATAAGATAAGTTTACAGCCAAAACTTCCGATTTTAAAACATTGTAAGGTTTTAGGCTCGGTGCACACGAGCGATCCGTTGTCGTTGCGGCAAACGCAGTTGCGATCAGGAGAACTGTACAATATAGTTGAACTAACCGACGACGCCTAGTCCGTGTGAGTCGGTTAGTTCAACTCTATGTACTCCTGATCGCAACTGCGGTGCAGCAACGACACCGGATCGCTCGTGTGCACCGAGCCTTAATAAGAAGGGGGGGGGGGGGGACTTAACAAGAACCTTCGTTAAGTTAAACTACGAATATCTCTGGGCTTCTCTAGCTTTAAATTTAAATACTGTTGGCAAAATCTAATACAAAAATAATCAATTACGCTGTACTACAATAGCATAATCAAAGAATTCAAAATTGCTGTACAAACCTTGTATGCTAACATACAAACACACTCACAGGAAGAATAAGACAGTATAGTATGTGAATAGTGCCTGATACGGTACATGGATGTACGGTATTTAAACAGCCACATAAAATTATAAAAATTTATAAAACACAGTCTTATGTAGTAAATTACTGTATGTAGTAAATTATGTAGTAAATTGCTGTATGATATAGTAATTTATTAATGTATACGATAACAATACAGTAGTAGGCTGAAAAACTTAAATTTCCTACAAAATTATTGCTGCAAACTCAATATTAATAAAATCCGCAAAAGCCAAGTGTTTATTTCATTTTGATTTCTTGGTTACATAAATTTTGCGTAGCATATAAAAAGGTTCAGTAATATCTATGGGAATTCTAAGTAACAACTGATACTGTTTGAGAATTTATTTGCTAAATTATCAATAGCAATTATTCTAATTCAAATTAAGTATTTTGTAAAAGGGCGTAAAAGTAGCTCGCCATTTTTTGCTAATAAACGAGTTGTCTGAAAATGAAATAATTTTATTTATACAAATTTCTATTTTGATACTGGACGCATTTTACACGGCCAAGAAGATTTTATGATGCAAGTACAAGCCTCGTAACCGAAGAACTCTTCTGGCGATTTCCAGAATAAACATTTTAGTTAATGACATCTCAGTTAACCAAATTTAAGGAGTTTCTAATACAAACCATTGCTAAATGCAGCCGGTATTTGCAAATACCTATAGTCGCATTACATAAGCATTCATGAGATTACCCTCTCAATTTTAAATGTAACACGCTTGAGGCCAAACTCTAGGGTCGTGATACTCAGACTTCCCATTAGGATGTACATCCTCTGTCTTAATCAGTTTAATGAGAGCATTAAAGCGGACACTGAGTACCGAACAAGCCAAATTACTTAAACGATCAGGTTCGACCATGATCATCTTTACGTTGATGAACTTTGTGAAATAATTACTTTAATTCGAAGACATCATTATGTTAATACCTTAGAAAGCTGACGAGTGTTTGAAAAAGATTTTATTAAGCAGTACATGGAAATTTTGTTCGAAAGAATATATAGATTTTTCCACCTTTCCACCATTACTAGTAACTGGAGTATTTTTATCGTTATACGCAATTGAAAGTTTGGGTTTTTTGTGAATGTAAATACATTTTTAGAAATCTCAGTTCACAAATTTGATCTTGCTTGTATTGTCGAGAGTTGTCACATAAATTGAGGCAAGATGATTGAAAAAGAGAATAGTGCTCGTTAAATATCGATTTCGATGAACTTTCAAATATCTGATCATTTCGATGTTACAAACATCGAAAAACTAATGCTGTAAAACAGGTACAATTTTGATAAAGTAATATATGCCGTTTATAAGGAACCTAAACCTTAAATGGCACGTTTAAAATCCCTTTGTTCATAAAGGAGTTAGAAAATAAATTCGTTTAATAGGAATTAAGCTGTAAAAATTTAACAAAATATAAAAGCCTGAAAAACCGAAACTCAGCTATTTATTACGTAAGGAAACATTAATTGTTAGCATAAATTCATAAGGGTATAAAGGAATTTATAACAACCCAAACAAATCTGATGAAATAAATTTAAAAAATTGTGCATAATATATATTTCAAAAAAATAAATAAGCAGTGGTAAAATAAAATATGAAAGAAAACCACTTAATATTAAAACTAAGCTCACAGAATTAAAATTACGTATATGTATGGTACGAAGCAAATTGCAGTCCTTCCGTAAAAAGAAAGAAATGACATAGAAGTGGAAACTGAAATCTAGCAAACGAAAGTATGCCAAATTCATAAAAGTTATTTTAATGTATTTAATGATAGCATCTCTTTATCAACAGTTTCGGCATTACCATTATACGAAGGTTTATTTCAGAATGATGTAATCTTCAAGATAGGCACACCTTTGAAAATTGGAGGGGAAAAACCTCAAAGTAACATAAGCCTTTTATATGTACCCCTCGAAATCTTTCAACATCAGAGCCAATGTTTCAGTAAATCTCATAAAATCGATGGATATTGTAGCATCATTGCAGGCAATATAGCAGCAATGCATTGACAAATTTTGCGACTCCTCAAATAGAAAAAAGTATCAAATATTATGAACCGGCAGCATGGATTGTTAAAGTTAAAATTTAAAGATACAAAAAGACGGTGTAACAAAATGGTGTAAAATTTTGTAATAATTCTGATAAAATTATTGCAACATTAATTTAAAAATAATAACTATTAGTAATGTTACAACAAGACTGAATAAATATGCAGTGGCGTAGCGAGCATAACTGGCGCCCGGGGCACGATACCTTTTTGGCGCCCCTCATGGTCTTGGGGACCAAAGGGTCCAATGGTCTTAGTACCATTGGACAAGGTACCAAGGTACAGTGGACCAAGGTACCATTTGGCGCCCCTCTGCAAGTGGCGCCCGGGGCATGATAGACCCCCCCCCTTGCCCCCCTCTAGCTACGCCACTGTAAATATGATATGTATTTGAATCTTTGTAGATATAAAATGAATGAGAATTTATACAGATACAAGCAATTCTAATCTATAAATTCAAAACTACCAATTAGGATACTGATAAAGCTTACAGTTTTATCAGTAAATGCAATGGCCTCAAGAAGAAAAAAAGTTAACTATTTCATGAGTGATTAAATAACATGTTGCTTAGTGAATACCTGGGATTTTTTCTAAACCACAACATAAATTAAGAGAAAGCAGAGAGGTCAAAGGAACTATAGATCTATGAAATAGGAGCAAAATGGTATTTTGAATGCGGTTTCTTTTTTACAAAACAGCTCTATTGAGTATTCGTTCAAGAATTTTTTCAAAGCTATTTAAAAGCATCCGTATAACGCTTTTGCGTTCAATAGACAAATATTTCTCAAAATATTATATTCATGCTTTCCGAGGAGAAAATTTTTGAAAGAAATTTGTTTCTCAAATTTTCCTGTTTAACCTTTTGCAAAGAAAGGGAGGGGATTCAGCTTATATTTGTTACTTTGCTTGGATTTATAAAAGCTTCACTCACTATAGATTCTTCTCATGCCATGATGGTAAATAAAGTAAAATTTGAAACCTCCATGCACTTTAGAAAATTGTTTTCAATATCCGCATTCATTTTTATTCCTTTCTTTAAAAACATTTGATTAATTCAGAAAATATTTCGAATTATTTTTCCCTTTTCATAAGTAATAAAAACCAATACCATTTTCGCATAATATTAAAAGATTTCATATGAACAGAAAACTGAGTGAAGATTTCCTAAAAATTTCGTAATCTGAAACAAACCTTGCACTGATACAAGACAGCTTATCTGCTGAAGCCCTTTACTAACTTACCTAAGGTTAGAAACTGAACAAGAGCAAATTTTGAAGTTTCATCACTCAAAAATGAGTTACCAAGAGATTGACAACTGAATAAGACCCGGCTTTCAAAAAGAAAAAAAGTCAAACTGAAATAAAAATTTCTGTGCTATACTTTCGATTGAAAACGTACATCATTTTTTTCGGTTTTATAAATATTAAAACCAGCAAAGCTGTTACTTGATTCTGGTTCGTAAGTAGATTTAGAGAAACACAGAAAACAATGGAGAAACAGGTCCGTGGCCCATATGAACACGCTACAGATACACAAGTTTGTAGCAATCAAGTAAATGTTTGAATGCATGTTAACTAAATAATTAAACATATATATCAGTTTTACCAAGAATTTAATATTATAGTAAACCTTAGTACAAAAAAAAAAAATCAACAACTTTTTCGCTATATTATAAAATTACCTAACCAGCCTAAAAGTTCTCTAAATATACAATTCATATCAAACCTTATTCTTTTAAATTAGAAATAAAAGGCATCATTCTTAAATCTCGATGTTAATACATATTTTATAAGCATGTTTAAAGAAAAATTTAAAATACCGTCATACACTATATAGTATTTTATTCTTTTTATTGCCGTAAAGCATAAAACTGGCAATCAGAATCACGTAGTCACAAGCACTTTACTTAGAGAGAATGAAGTGGAATCCGGTTTAGTAAATATTCTTGTAATTATATATCTAAGACATTAAATACTTAAACTGGATTTCAGAAGCTTTAAGTTTCTAACAATTGTTTTAGAATTTACGCCGTCATTTACTTAATTTTTATTTGATTAAATTAATTAGCACATTAAGCGTAATTTCTATGAAAAATTGTACACCATTAATTTGTATACCTTGTAATTACTTGATTCAATTTTATAGTTTCCTAATGTGATAAAATTTACATTAGGAAAATGTGATAAAATTTTTCAAAAACCTCTCTTAGTGCACCTCTACACTATAAGAAGAATCGCCATGCAAAATTTCAGCCCTTTAGGTCCAGCGGTTTGGTCTGTGCGTTGTATGTCAGTCAGTGAGTCAGTTACGGAACTGTTTTATATACATAGATTGAAAAAAATGAAAAATCCACCTGTATGATTTTTAACCCATCCACAAGACTCTTCCAGGGTAAAAAATTGTCTATTCTCTGACACATGGGTGTAATATTATGTACTCGGAAATATATATTACGTAATTGAAGATACCTAATATTCCATAACGCAACATAAATTTGAGGCAATATATATAGTAAGACGTTTTACTTACGAGAAGGCCTTTCGCATGTAAGTTCGTTTTTTTTTCGCTTTATTTTTAAAACAGCGCATACCGCTTATTTAAATCATCTGGACATAAATCATTATTTGTCATTTCCATCTCGACTTAAAGATGGACCATGTTTTCTGTACACATGAACACATGTGTGCATTAACTAGCGTAGATAACCTGTTCAGTGTACCAAGCTCTCTGTAAAACTCCATTAGGATCTCGTATGGGGAGCATTGATCCCGACTGACCTAAGGATCCCACATATTTTGCGCTGTGTATTCGGAAGTTACTCTTCCCCATTCTCGTTTGTCCTGGAAGGCGGTATTCGTAACCATAGTGAAAGATTAAAAAAAAACTGACTTATCCATGACTTTGCATTACATATTACGATAAGGCTTTGTATACTGAAATGTTTACACCATAAAGAGCTAAATCATTAAACATCGGAAACAAACAAGTTTTTGCAGAAATTCTAGAGTATATAAAGAGCATAGTCCCCATTCTCACCCTTCTTTACCCGTCTTCTCTATTAGGAAAAGACAGGTAAAGAAGGGTGTAAAGTAAAAATAAGATTTCTTAAGTGTAATCTGGCCGACTAAAGTGTTTATTTTCCATGGTTTTAATCTGTTTATATCTCAATAATTTGAATAAAACATTTGTAGAACCAAATGAAGTTTTATGTTTCCATAAAAACATTGGAGATAACAGGGTAAGACTGCCAATAGCCAGAGGAAAAAGAAAAATGTATACTTTTATTAGTTTAATAAAATAAGTATTTTTGTGATTTATTTAAGATTGGACTAAAATACCCGGCGATCCAAGAATACTAACATCACACGTTCTATTTTCACTTGAATTGTACCCTCTATAACCATAAACTTGGTTACACTTATATATCGTTGTTTATCGACAAGTATCCGATTGCTTAAATATACAGTTTTAAGGTGTAAGATTTTACTCCATGTTTTATTTAAAATTATAAATATAATGCTCATGCATAGTTTGAAAAATATTTAAACATCCTGTCGAAAAAATATCACTTAAATTGTCCCATTTTACCCGATTTTTTTTTAAATTTCTCAAATTATAACGGGAAAATATGTGCTATTAATGTACAATTCCTTAGACTTTCAATATACTTCTGTTCCCTTTGCAAAATTTGCATTGTATTAACTCATTGAACGTGATAAAGCATTGCGTGTTATACCTTTAAACTCAAATTACCGTGGATGTCAATCAAAATGGTCTTAATAGATATGTAGATTTTACCATTAAATTTAGCTACCTATTTCTGTAAATAGGATTAATTTTATCTTTATTATGATTTTACTTTTAGCATTTAAAATATGAAATGAATTTTTCAAGTCGAATTCAGAGAATATTAATACGATAGTGTTTTATTAGAAACAAAGCACTATAAAATTTACATACTCAATTTAAAACTTAAATGTACGTACATAATTTTTCAAAAAGAGGTTTAATAAATAACGGCGTTAGCAAGTATTCATGCCGCCCTGAATCAAAATGCTGCTCAGAGCCCGCTTCTTTTGCTGTAACTTTTTACACTCGGTACAGTGGAGAAAGGGAGGAAAAAGAAATAGCTGATCGTGTTTAACAGATGTGATGCAAATACAACAGCGTATCTCGTTACATTTTAAAGCGCCATTTCTGATCAAGCGTAAATTACTTACTTCGGAAGGAGCGAACCATTTCCCCCTGTTTCATCTAGGAAGAGTCGCATACTGAATGCCTATGAACCGCGAATACAAAAAAAACCTGTTCGGTGAGATTGCCCAGTTGAGAACACTTACGTAAGAATGTTTTTTAATGTGTTTGTTCCCCAATTTCTTTTCTATGACCAGTGGATCTTATTTTGTTGTGCTTTTAGATTTTAAAACTCAACAATTCTCTGTGAAAACTTTTCCGAATGAATTCGAACACTATCAAGTACATCTATCAAGTTGAACACAGGAAAGCTAATATCTTCAACCACCCCAAAAATTTCATTTTTTTCTTCCTTGTAAAGCGGATATTCAATAAAAAGATATCAAATGTAAGGACTGGACGCACGTTTAATAAATTTCAGGACAAAATTTAAAATGCAAAAATATAAGACTTGAGATTTATAATATTTCATAATAAAAACAGCAGAGGTAAACATCAAAGCTTGCTTACGCATAACGATTTCTTTGTTTTGCATGATGGAAATTAAGTAAATTATAATATCGACAGTGCAACTGACAAATTAGACTGCCTTAGGAATACAGACTGATTTCCAGCGGTCATTTTCTATGTTTGCTTTATGCAACAGAACAAAAGAATAAGAATTGGTAAAAAAGATAAAAGTATAACTATAATAAACTCTGCTTGAGATTTCAAATATGCACCATGGTATTATGAAATAAATTCATTTTCTTTTTTTTCTGTTAAATGTTGCCAAGACAATGCTACAATACTTTCTTTATTGAATATTTTGGCGAACTTGAAAAGAGCAGTAACGCAAATCCGTCAAAGTGATAAAAATAGCACTTTAGTGATGAAAATTCCGTTTTACCCAATAAAGAACCGCGACGCTTTAAAAAGACCGGCGGAAAAGAGTAATAGATCTTTTTTTCTTTGACCTTATGACTTAGGAAAGGCCTAACACGAGAAACATTTACCATTTGAATTACATCCCCTTTAATATTTAACATAGGTGTGTAAAACGAATACAGTCGAACCCCGTTATAGCGAACTCGGTATATAACGAACTCACGGATATACGAAAATTTTGGTACCGCCGTTTTCCTATTGTACGTAATTTAATTAGTACTGTGTCAGTTTAATGTAATCGATTTTAGTCCATTTAATTCATTAATGATAATTTTCAATAGATTTTATCAATTTTAACACATCATTATTGAATACACATTGCAACTAATGAGTTATACATTTTGCGAACTCTAGCATTTTTCTTAACGGTTCGGATATAGCGAACCACCGGATAAAGCGAACAAAAAGAACCTTTGGTCCCTTGAAGTTCGTTATAACGGGGTTCAACTGTATAAGAAATTGGGGTTTAAAGTCTACTATCCGAAGAAATAAAATAGCTCATTTTAAAACTATACGATTTGATCCTCGGTTTATGTTCCAGTAATTTGAGCTTCCTGATCAAAAAACACGGAAGTGCATTTTTTGAAAAACATTTTTCTAATCATGAAAGAGCTCATCCATTTTAATTCAATTTTGCACTTTTTCTACCGGTGATATTTTTCGGAACACGTAACAATACAAAAAAGAAAAAATATATACGCAATTTTGTATAAGATACAATTAGGAAACACCTTTTTACACATCTCAATATATAAAAAAAGCTTATGATTGATTGCTATTGTGTTAAGATTATGTATTATGATACATCGTCTTTCAAACTGAGTTAAATCAACAGTTTTGTCTTTAAAGAATATTCAAAAAGATTAGGATTTTCTTTTCTCTTATTTGACACGCATGTAATACTAGTTCCTTACCATCATCTTATCCCGACAAAATGAAAAGTATTAAAACCACGAAAACGCTTGAAACTGATAAGGCACATTGTTTAAGCTTACCGCATCATTTCTCGTTTTATTAGAAATGAGATAAAGGTACTCCTTTAACAAAAGGAGAGTAGCCATTTTGAATGAAGTAATGTCAAACACGTGCCGGAAAGTAGATCTCTGACAAAGGATATTTCTCAAGTACTGAACTCTGAAATGTTACTACCATCTTCATACTTCAAGTTCTTTCAATGAGAATAAATACAGATATTTTTAAAGCCATGAGACTATATCAGAACAAGAAATATAAAAGAAATTATTGTCGAGTAGTTAGAAGATAAAAAATAAATAAATAAATAAATAAAATAAAAAATAAAAAAGTTTTCAAGTCAAGCAGGGATTAAGAGTTCCTAGGATTAATGGATGTTACATCTGCAACTAAATTCACAGGGAAAAGCCTACATCTAATCGAAAATTCAAACTCAAGGGTCAAATTAATACCACCATCTTTAAAAATTAACTATTTTCTCTTCGGCGGATGACTGGCGTAAGTTAACTGAAGTGAAACAAGAGAAAGCTGAGGCTCATAAAATGCATAGCATAAGAAATAAGGAATAATTACAAGATAAAAAGAACTTTTTTTATACCACGTTTTTAAATTTTCTATTGAATCATATAAACTAATTGCACAAACCTTCACTTAATTATTCTTTTCCCCCCTTTCTTTTATTTAATTTTAATCCCTTTTTAGTCGTTTCCACCATCCACAGACTTTATAAACTGCTAACTTTTTAAATTTTTTTAAAATTTTTCGCGCAATATTTTTGTATACAAACTATATAAGTATACAAACAATTCACACGTATTCTGTTGTCAAAATTGTCAAACGCCATTACGCAAAAGTGAAGCATTGAATTCGATCGAAGAGCCACCTTGCGAATTTTTTCCGAACTAACTTTCCATACAAAACAAAATTAACTTAAAATGAATTCAAATCTGCTTAAAGATGGCTAAAAGTATTAAAAGAATGCATTGTCATCGTGTCCCGAGCTATTCTAAAAGTTTCAAATGTCTAGCTAGTCGGGAAGTTAGTTAAAAATCGATTGCAAGATTTGTACTGGACAAACAAAGCGAGTTAATAAAAACGTGATAAAAATAGGAGCTTCGATTTAATCGTAACAACTCAATTCAGAGTAACGAACATTACGAAAATGGCAACACTTGTAAAGAGGCTAAAGACAGTGGTTATTACGGTTTTAGCAGAGAAAGCCACCTGACAAATAAATGACCAGCTCTGAGCGCTAAGCCCTTATTTGCCTAGTATAAAAATGGTTGATGGAAATATTCATTTTGTCAAAATTTAAGTTTTATCTACTCAATTTTTTTTTTGACAGAAAATGTTTCCAAAACATTTTTCGCCACGCTTTCTTGTATTTTTTAATGTTTGTTTTGATTCGTGTTCTACAACCGACCCAATCCAAAATTCCAGGCTGAAGGATATGCAGCACGATGAATGTTGTAAAGATTCCCTCAAAGTGACAGTTTGCCCCTTTACATGTCAATTTTCCAAAATTTAGTTAACATTTTAATCAATTTTGCATGCATTACACTAGCCAAACTTTTAACTCTGCTCAAAGTAAAATATTTCAGTATACGTGACTAATACGTTAAATTATGTTATAGAAGTTTAAAAATTCCTGATACAATTCCAAATGAATGCGCTAACTGATAGACCCTTGAAATAAGCGAAGTCGCATCTACCGACACTTAATAACTTCGACCCCCCCCCCCCCTCCCAAATAATCCCCACATCATTGCCATTTCAAAAATTCCAGCTTCCGAATATCCCTAAAAGGGTAATGCGAGCTTTAAGAAGCAAATTACAGATGGTCTTTTTTATAAGTGTTATAAATATGCGTATATAAATGTATGCTTGCATTTTTCAGATCCTAAAAAGGGACTAAATCCCATTTGTTTAAGGCGGAAAAAACTTAAATCTGTCCTTTAGTGGTTTCTTCAACACTTCTATTAAATACGCAAATTTTTTGGCAAAGAATCATTCAATTTTTTTTTTTTTACCTGCTTGTAACTGTTGGCACTATGTGACACGATGAATGTTTACTTACTTTCTAGGGTTTTTTTCGTAGAATACTGTGTGTAACGTCAGTCCAACCACTTTCGTTAGAGAGCCCTCAGCAGATACGACAAACCGTTCCGCTATGAAGTAACAAAACAGCTCCGCTATGTGTGATGCAGAGTTGTAAAGCAGTGGTTCCCAACCCGTAGAAGTCTGCGTACCACTAAGCCAGAAACTGAACCATGTGCGGACCACCCCCACCCCTCACTGAATTGAGGGGGGGGGCCTTCCGGGGAGGTATGGAATATCCCTCAGGCAAAAGGGATACAGGATTAACGTACTCGCATTCTAACGTGTCATATTCGAATAATAAAATAATTATGTTAAACTTTTAAGAAATTTTAATTCAACACCTGATAGTCATCGGATATGGTCCGCCCATCTAATTCAATGAACATTGCATTCAAAATCCCCATTTACTTGGCAACTCCGAGGCTCTCGCGGACCACCGGTTGAGAACCACTGTTGTAAAGGAAGGATGCTGTTTTCAGCTCTAGGCTTTAATTAAATAGTACAAACCAACACTTTGTGCTTAAGTGGATAACCGAAATAAAATAACCTATTATGATTATAAATATTACAAAAAATTGAGACTTGCATAGTTTTTCAGTATTTTTGTTTCTATATTTATTACAAACACATTAATTATAATCCTAATAGATCTGCTTCGGGAAAGGTTGGTTTGGTTTGGAGCACTACGGTCAACATTTTGCTACACGAGGGCTAACTAGACCGCGACCTACAGTTTAAAGCCCATTCCGAACGGCTACAAACATCCATGCCAACAGTGGGACTCGAACCTACAAGATCTGAACCAAATGCCAGCGCCCTAGCCATTCGGCCATCACCTGGTGCTTCGGGAAAGGAATTTACCGATTCTGGAGCACCCTAACATTCACTCTTTCCAGATATATATATATATATGTGTGTGTGTGTGTGTGTGTGTGTGTGTGTGTGTGTGTGTGTGTGTGTGAGAGAGAGAGAGAGAGAGAGAGAGAGAGAGGGGGGTATTTTTTTCCCTTGGTACACACAAAAAAAACTTCGTCAGCTTCGCAGCTTTTACCCGAATATAGAGGTTGATAGTGTTGACCTTAGTAATGAAAATTAACACAACGGTCAAACAGCTCATTCAGCTTGCACGATTTTGTTTTAATAGTTTAAAGACATTCACTATTGCTTGTTTGGATTCTAAAGTAGACTTTCAATGAGTAAGAAAATTTTCAAAAACGATTTAGTATTTGGGGGGAAAAAATTACTTTTCACTCACTCCAGAACTCTGATGACACTGAGAAATGAAAGTTTTTATTTGGCGACAGATGTTTAAAATTTCTTAAAAAGGACCAGAATTCTCGTTGGCGATAGAATTTTTTTTTTTTTTTTAAATGGCATTGGAAGTTTGGCAGTTATTTTATTACACGAGTTCTTTGAACACCTCTTGAGAAATCAAACTTCCTTGAATATATGTATGAATATAAATTGAAATTCTTATATCTATTCTGAAAATGAATGTTTGAGGTGCATGTATTTAAAGTAGTGAAAAACCTAACAATGCAAGAAGTCTTTAAAAACTAATTTATGAAATTTCAACATTTTATCATCGGTAGAATTATTCAGTAAAAAATTCGCTGTTCTTTACTAAAATATGAAGATCCGCAATTCAAATAGAAATACGTTAAACTGAAAAAGATTTTGCCATCTATGCGGCTGAACCGTTAATTCATCCACAAAACTTTTTAAATTTTGCAGTATATCAACGAAATTATAACGAGTTTCAAGGCACATTTTCTCGCCTCAGGGAGCATTAACAACATGTACAATATCCTAGTTTTACTCGAAAATAATCGATATATGCTATCTAAGGGCACATATAACTAAAAACATTTTAAAATATTTCATGCTACACCCAAAAAAGTGTAAAATACATTTTTTGGAAAAGTAACAATTTATCGTCAAGCAGAAATAATCTCCATATATTTTCTCGACATGTTTGATAACATTTATTCCTTTGACATCCGAGTTGAAAGCTGGTCGTTACTTCTCCGTCGAATTCCTACAGTTTTCATAGTAGCTGGTGCCAAATAAAGAGCTTAAACTCGACTAATCTTTTTATACTTTAAAATAATAACTTGAGAAAAATATGGTATATATATATATATATATATATATATAGTTAGTTTGGGCTAAATCTTCCCCTATTTTAAAATGTTACCTGCACTTGTATGTAATCCCTCTTTTGCATGTGGCTTTGTGTGCGATAGTGTAATTCGGGAAGGGGGGGGGGGGGGGGGGGGGAGGGAGGCGGGGGGATGTGTAAAATAATATCAGTGAGCTAGGGTAGAAAATATACTGATAAATGATGCTTTAACTATCCCTCATTAAATCTGTCATCATTCGAATGGATAATTTTTTACATGGTTTACAGCGCTATAAAACTAGTGTTATTCCCTTTATATTTAAAATCAAATAATTGGGATAACGGCCTTACCCAGTCTTTACCACAATTATTTGGTTAAACAGTCTATAATAAATCTATGATTTTATGTACAGACAAATATATACAATAAATCTCTTTAAATTTTGATAAAATAATCCTAAATTAATAAACAGTTATCGAATAATGTTTATATTGAATGTTCTGAGATGCATATAATTGGATATTCTTATAGTATGGTTACTCTATAAATGATTTTTGATTCTTAAAGGCAGAAATCAAGCTAACTTACCTATATTTTATCTTGTTAACAAACTTCAGCTACTGGTCAGTACCAACAGATGTGAAAATTAAAATTTTAATTCTCTTCTATAAATTTTAAGCATTTCTAGGACAAAGAATACACAAATTGAAGAATACAATAGTCCGCGTGAATTTCATCCAGTCAGTCAGACGTATGCTTATCAAAAGAGAACAATAATCTAGGTAAGGATAAGAAAAGATCGCAGTCCATTTCGACTTCGTCATTGTTTTCACTTATTTTCATTAGATAAAGCAGTGATTGCAAAATCATTTTATTCGTGTGAACTACATTAGCTTCATTTTTTAAACATATGGGAAATAATGAAACTTTGAATAAGAAAAATGAGTTGAGTAAAAATCAAAACAGGACATCAATGAAAAAAAAAAAAAGTGAGAATATTTTCCCCTGTAACATAAATCGAGAGAAAAATATGGGATAATTATCCCTCTTGCATGCTAAAATTTCCAGAAGATGGTCTTTAGTACCGGTAACTGTGGGTTAGAGTCCTGCGATGGTCAGGAGTTGTAACCATTGGTAATCGACATTAAACTCTTGGCTCCATGCTGTTTAGCCGGGTGATGGCATTCGGTACCAAAGTCTAAGGGTTCGAGTCCCACTATTGGCATGGATGTTTGTAGCCGTTCGGAATCGGCTTTAAGCAGTAGGTCCCGGTCTAATTAGCCCTCGTGTAGCTAATTAGGCCGGGACCTACTGTTAGTAAAAAATGACTGTAGCGCTCATAACCAACCAACCATACTCTTTAGCCCCTGTGTAGTAGAGAGGACTGTAGTGCTTCAAAAAACCAAATCCGACATACTTAACAGAGTTCGTTGGCAGCTGTGTGGACGTGTTGCATCGTAAATTACATTTATAAAATCAGAAAATTTGTTAGTCTCGTTCCGAACTACTAAAAACGAAATTCAGGTCTTAGCCACTAGGTAGTTTTGACATTTTAGACAGCAACTTATTTTCATTACAGACTGCGATAGACGTTTATCACAGACATAATCTATTTTTCATCAGTGTACGAAGATATTTCATTATAAACTGTCTATGTTTGTAAAACTTAGAGTGAGATAGTTTAAAATTGTATTTTTATCTTTTATAAATTTATATTTTTAATTTATTTTAACGGGGGAAAAATTAACAGTGTGTACTTTTTGGATGGATTCTTTTAAACTTCACAGTTCTTATTTAACACCGCAAATTTACGCACAGATGTACATTGAAACTTAGTATAATTGAACGTATTTACCACGAAAGTAACGCCCATTATATTTATTTTGAATTTTTTAACTCTAAAAAAGCAATTTATCATGCAGGTTTAACACTAGAACTACCGATAAGATATTCATATTTTAACCATATTTGATTCAACCACATTTGTCGTCTTGATATTTCTAGAGTTAACCAATTACTACACTGCTGCAGATATAGCCTTCACAAAATGCCCCTTATACAAATTAATTAAACGTTCTAATGCAAAATCATTAAGGGCATCATTTGTTGCCGAGGTTTAGCTTATTTAGAGTGATACTATACTCTGGAGTTAGCCTCCTAAAATTCCAAAATGGCCAAATAATGTAATCATCATATTTACATAAGCAATTAAAACATGTTTACAGAGCAATTTGTCTGTTGGGAAAATATTACATCTTAAGATATTTTGATCTTTTATCTCTTGTTTCAGTTTCACTATTCAAAGAGATACGAAAGAATCTAGATTTTCCGCATTGATTTTTTGACGATTTAGTTCAAGGGTGTCTTCGAGAAACCTTTGAGAAAAAGATAAAAGAAGAAATCAAGCAATTCAAAAGTATATTGATCTCCTCAGCTATCATAAAACAAATATATTTGCTCGCTATGTGAGCAATTGCTGTTACAATATCCTATCTGTTTTTCAGAAATAAGATACTTACGATATTTTGTTTCATCAGCGGCCCGCTTTTACTATCAGGAAATAGTCACATGCAGATAAACAATTCAAGAGAGTAACAATGGTCAAATGCAATAAGATTTAAAGTAGGGGGGGGGGGGGAAATCTATGTAATATAGATATATTTTATAAACAATTTTTCTCTTAAAACGAAAATTTATAATTCACTGAGCAGGTTTATTTGCTACAATAGTTTAAAATTTGTAATATTTTAAGAAATGTGGGGCTCAAACTGTAGTACCATGTCAACCAAGTATAAGAAATATGAAAAATTTTGAGAGTAGCCTGATATATATAGTACATGGGGAAAACTTGTACATGTGTGGTTTATGATATTTTGATTAAACCAGTGTAAGGTCAAGTCAGATTTGTCAAGTTGCTAACAAGTTTATCTTCCCTTTACTGTCGCAATTTTTGCAAGCCTTTTGTAATGCCTTCGAGTACATCTTTGTTTATTGGTAAGAATATATTAGTGTATCAAAGTGCCACAAAAGGAGACTGGAACCGGCTTCCTACAAGAAAAAATCGGGTGGGTTGCACAGTCCTCCGAGAAATAGTAAAGAAACTTTGAAATCAACGCGCGCACGTATACACACAAGGAAAGCAGGGACCAGAAATTCCCCTAGGAACACTGGCACTAAGGGATTTTTCCAAGTCAATGGGTTCGTCCCTCCTGAGGATTGCGAAATTAGATTCGATTTTCCGTAGCTACGCTGAGCTGCGAGTTTTAGTTAATTTTATTCTTTCCTTGTTTCCATCCAGTTACAAAAGTTTGCACTTTTTTCATAGATTCTGTTTGTATTAAGAATCTTTGGCCTCTTTTTGAAACTGGATGCACCATTCGGGCCTCTTTTCCAATTCCACAAGTTTATTGATTAGGTCTACGATTTTTTTTTCTTTATCGCCTTGTTTGAGGTTTTCTATCGGGTTCTCAATCCTTTCCTAACAAGCTTTAGGATATCAGCATATAAATTCTCCGTTGAAATTCTCGCGCTGCTAATGGTTTTTTTTTCTTTCTTTCCTATCCCATAGGCTTGAACTTCTTATCAACGGTTGTTTTGCCTTGAAGCACGATAGTTTTCTCAGCATCACAAACATGTTATTCCATTTTGGTTGCAGTCTTCGTGGAGATAATGATTTCCACATTTTACACAGTTGATTACGCTTCTACTTATATTCACCGGATGTTCGTATTTCAGACACTTACTACAGAACCGTTGTTCAATACATGCTTTGTTGTTGTTTTTACTGTAAGCCGAAATATTTAAAATTAAGGCTTGTTTTTTTCTATCTCACTAACACAAATAGTATTGGAACAGTTGTTCCTCGTTTAATTAATCTAATGAATCCTCTAACCCTCAAATACAATTATTCCATCTTCTTTAAATTCTCCAGCTAATTCCTTTGGCATAATGTCAGCGTCTGTTTCTGAGAATATATTTTGTGATTTTAAGTTCCTTTATTACTCTATCCCTTACTATTGTTCAGCAATCTCGCTTAGTTTCAAAATACTTACAGCTCATTCCAAGTCACTTGGGATAGCAATTATGTTTTGTTTCTGTTAGGATTAAATTCAGTGATAGTTTATTACCGACCTTTATTCAATTTTTTTCTTTTGGTATCTTAGTTGAGAGGTCGAAAGTTTATTATCCGTACTTCGTAGAATTATTCAGAATTTGAAAGTTTTGTCTTTCTGTTAGCTGCAATTTAGTTTCCTGATCTATTTATATTGCATGTATTCTTAAAGCATCATTTGACGTATCTATTTCAATAGTTTCTATCGGGAGATAGCAATTTAAATGCCACTCTGAAAGTGTTCAGTAAGGGACCTGATGAATTTCCGACAAAATGTCGGTGACCACAAAATAAGAACTTTACTGGGGCAAAAAGTTCAAATTCTGCAGAATACTCACAAAATTAAGAGTAGAATTTCCATCAACGCTCCGCGAGTTTCGTACTCGCTTCCTATAAGCAATCAAACCACAATACCTCTATTGTTGGTTTTAGCCAATGTGGCGGCTGATTCGGCTTCCGCCATTTTTTTTTTAATCAAGTTTATTTTGATTATTTGGGTTAATGAATTTCAGATGACTTGATACCACCTATGTTTATCTGTTGACATTTAGATATTGTTATTAGGCGGTGTAAAAACTACGTTTTGTAGAAGAATACTCTTCCGGTTTTGATGTGATAATGTCCATAAATAATGGAACCTTATTTTTTCTTCCCCTCTACAAAATGTTCCTAATTCTGTCCGACACTATTTCAGCAAAAATTCAACAGTTTTTTAGTCCCTACTCAAATATTTCAAACTCACCAATCCTCTATTTTAGCTTGCCTTAACTTTACTAGGAGAATCGATCTAAAAATTGGTAGATGTCAGTTTGTGCAAAAGCAAAATTCTCATACACCACTGGTATCAATAACAAGTTTCTCTGTTTTAATAAACTTATCTTTCTATCGTGGTTTCCATTTAGATGGTATTATCTTTCAAAGCTAAAATTTTGTTTCATATTACAGCTTATTTGTGTTCGACCCTCACAAAATTCACTCCATTCGACACGAACTATCATTCGATTTATTTTTGCAAAATGAAAAACATGAGAACTAAGAGCAAGCGGACACAGTAACTGTTGCTGTTCGATTCAGAAGCAAAAACTCATGACTTTGCGTCGAAACAATTTCAACGGTAATTTTTACCAAATTCTTTACCCATAACTCAAATTACAGATTTACTTTTTGGGACTTACACAGAACGAGAACAGAAATTCCAGGATCAATTCTCTTCTAGCATTTATCAGTTTTCTTTTCAATTGCTGAACACAGAAAAGCGTCTTTTAACCCTTAGAGTTCACGGAATTCCCTTTCATTATATCATGCCGAGTAGTATGTAACTACAACATTAGCAATTTATTACAAAATAATGGATTAAAATTTTGCATATCGTAACATGGAAACTGAAGGTCTGCTATATCGACTGATGAAACCCCTTAATAAATCTTACGAATTAAATCCAAGGAGTTTTAGATATTAATTCAATCCTTTTGTCTTGAAGTACCCGGATAACTTATCAGTAAACTCACTGAAGTATTAAATCCGAATAATTCTAACTTAGATAATCTAATTCTTGAATGATATAACTGAGTAAGTTTAAAGTATGTAAATTTAATTAGGTATTAAAAAAATTTAGAGTAAAAAAATTGAAATTCAATTATTAGAAAGTTGAAACAAAAAGGAAACAAGATATGTTATATCAACGAGAAAAAACGCTAATCAATATTCCAACATAAAATCTTTTAACTTGTTAATTGGGACGTTACTCTGTTACGTATTAAATAAGATACTTTTGAAATTCTGACAGTATTCAGGGTTTTTTCTCACGTTTCATGTTATGAAGTATCAAAACGGACCGTTCTTCACTCGCTCATCTACGTGTCTCCTTATCGGATTCTAACTGTAGAATGCATTGCAAAATTATGCATGCATGTATGGCATCAACATATAAGGGAAAAAAATATTTATTTTTTTATTAGCTTCTGTTCCATAATTCTTCTCTTCTTAAAAAAAGGAACGTTTAATATAATGGAGAACAGAAAAATCCATTATGAAATCGTATATAAATTTTACTGAAAATATAACTTAAATGTTAAATTTCCGTTAGACAAATTCAGAGGTAAATAAGTGCTGACTTTAATAACTGTCCATTTAGCCATTCATCCGTGTTGTCTAAAATGAAAAAAGTTTGTGGCATGGTTCTTTTTGTTTGTTTGTTTCAAATAAATCGGGGTATGAAATTTGAAAGTTTTAATTACTTTCACTTGAAAGACAGACTAAGTTCTTTGATTGTAGAAACATTGTTACTTAGTTCAACTGCTATATTCCAAAAACTAAAAATTTAGACGAAATATAGGAACTTTTTTTTCAAATAAATTGATATTGTCTGAAAATTTAAATGATCTAAAATTTCAATCCCCCCCCCTTTTTTTATTGATGTTAACCGGTGGTTTATTCTATTTATTTCGTCTTGTGTATTTTCCGATTCTACAAAGTGAAATTAAGTACATAGAACGTATTGTTGTACTTCTGAAGTTTATCAATAAGATTAACGAGCTCCTTTTGATTTAATTTACACTACATAAAACACCACGTTCTGTTTACATACTTTGACATTTTGTTTAGATTTATACCTCTATAATAGTTTTACTATAAGACAGTAGCTGTCGAGCAGTAGCTGCCTAATTACTCCTAAATAATTTTAGGATCTAAGATACCCGAAAGAACTAAAAATATAAATCGTGCATTCGTCATACTGACTGATTTTTATTTCTCAGATTTTCACAGTGCAAGAAAACCAGATTTCTCAAATGAGGAATCAAGAAAATCCATTGCATGCATTGCACACATAGAATAAGTGAGAATATCACAGTATTTTCGCCGAGTGCAATGTTAGGATATAATCAAACATGCGAACGCCTTTCTTTTTCTCGGTGGTACTAACTGGGATATATAGCATCTGTAAACAAACTAAATCGAAATAACTTAAAAGAATTTTTTTATTTAATTTAATTTTACCTAAATCGATAATCCGAGATTCAGTCCATAGATACCGTATAAAGTTAACGCTCATACAACGAAATATTTGAAGGAAGAATAATCTTATACGCAGATTGAATTCACAATTTCAATATTTTGAAACATGTTGCAACGTACGATTGCGTTTGAAAATAGACGAGTCTACAAGAAAATGCGTTTATACTACAACTAGACCCTTTATTTTCAAACAAGATGAAAATAGCATGATATAATAATAATAAAAAATCTACAAATCCAGTGTTTAATTACTAATCATACTTATTTCATTATTGAGAAGTTGCTCGAAGCAGAGTTTGACTTCAGAAACATTTCTTTTATGATATAACATGTACTTGCATGTAATCTGACTTCAGCGAATGTGTCTGTGTGACGATTCATAGGTTCAACATTAACTAAAGAATTTCAAAGGATGGTTCAAATACTCCTTATCGTTGAATATTTCTCTTAACACGAAAAGAAAAACCTTAAATATTTCTCTCTTCTCATTATATATACATTACATTAATTCATATTTTATATTTTTGGAGTTTTCTTACTATTTTTCTCATATAACGAGGAGCGCCTATTTGAAACAAAGCACTAACAGAACATTTCATTCACAAAACTTCCTCGTCGACTGCCCACTCCAACAAACAAGGTATCTAGCCTTTCTTATCATTCTTTATTTATATCCCTTACCATGATATAACCTCGTCGAACGTTATCTCTCTTTGCATTATATATTCATAGCGTAAATTTAAAATTGTTTCATATCTGGATTTTTTCAACTTACCTTAATATCAAGATGCGTGAATTAGTAATAAAACACAGCCAGCATATTTCATCTACGAGAGTTCCACCTCAACTGTCAATACTGACACCACGATGCAAGCTATCACATGATAAGAATGAACGATTAGTTTAAAACCTCACGATTATATATCAATCGTTAACGTGAAGGTTGATTCGAGAATTGAGTCATTTATCCCAAAATTATCTTTGTTACGTAAATAACACATCTAGAAGAACTAAAGCTAAAGTCATTGCTCCCCTGAACCCTTTAAAATTCTTATCTGTGGGTGGCAGGCAAAAAGTTAGTATAGAACACAGTTAAGCAAGATACGGTAGATTAAGTTTCAAATATAGCTCGATAACGAGAAAGTTAACAAAAGCCTCCGTGGTAACTGTGCGAACATGGAATTTAGAATTTGTTTTAAGCAAAAAACTGTTGCATCTGTCTGTTTTCAAGAAACTTAAATACATTAACGTCCAAAAGTTAAGCAATAGCATTTATATTTTAACCTATCTCTTGATCTCAGTATCGGGAAGGAATGACACTTCATGTGCGGGCGAAATAAAGTTATGTAAGAACAATAACAGAAATTTGGAGTAGAAAAAAAATCAATGCAGGCATTATTCTTTTTGTAAAAAAATAAAATTAAGTAAATAAATAAATTACAGAGGACCGAAACAGGATTTTCGTTTTGGTAGAATAACCTGGTAAGAGCTGATACAAGGACATTGTTTAGTTACTTTTTGTGGCCACGCAGGACTCCGATTATTCATGCTTTTTTATAGGTGTTATCTGTGAGCTCCATGGCCAACATTAACTGAACCATTTTCAGCTCTAACATAGTTCTAGTGGGGGGTGGGAGTGCAATTCGTCTTTCGAATTCATCCAACGCAAACTCAATTGGATTTTTACCCAAATGCTTTGATAGCCACTTAATTTGCTGTTTATCAGTGGGGGATTTGAAGAAATACTTCGACCAACTGTCATTGGTGATGGCACACATTATCATTCATGAATATGAATTGTGGACCTATGGTACCTCCAAATAGTTCTAGTGGGGGGAGTGTAATTCGTCTTTCGAATTCATCCAACGCAAACTCGATTGGATTTTTACCCAAATGCTTTGATAGCCACTTAATTTGCTGGGTATCAGTGGGGGATTTTGAAGAAATACTTCGACCAACTGTCATTGGTGATGGCACACATTATCATTCATGAATTTGAATTGTGGACCTGTGGTACCTCCAAAGAGTCGAGTATATAAATTTTAGTATGTCGTCCCTACATCTTTTACCAGTAACAGCTCATCTGTCAAAGATGAGGAGTGCTGTACTCCCGTTGATCCCTTTCCCTGATATTTAGGAAATGGTAACATACTAGCTGTTCTTTTTCCAACTCCATTTCCATTCCAAACAACTAAGCCACCCCTCCAGTGCTATTAGTGTCATCGATGCTTCTTGTTAGCTCAGTATATCACAGATAAATATCTTCATACGAGAGGCATCGGAGTTTCTGAGCATTTTCAATTCCGAGAAACTGGACTTTTGCTGGGAGGAGAACATTTTTTTGGGGTTTGATTTTGTTTTGCATTATTTTCTTACCTGCAAGTTTTGTCTTAGAATGTAAGAATCAGTTCAAAGAGGAGGGCTATTCATAAGAATTAAAAATACCGTCTTCACTGAAACCATTTACAATTTTGTTTTATCTTCAAATATACTGCCAGGGTCTGGATTAACTAAAGAACTTTGATCATATCGTTTTTTTTTAAATGTGATATCGTTTCTGAATTTTAAATTTTGTAGTCAGGAACCAGACGCTTTTAATGGTTTATTATGGAAAAAATTCAGAAAACATTCGCCTAATCCTTTAAATCAGTTAGGGATGTTTTTCGCTCGCATATTCTTCAGTCATTCTAAACAAGCCTTTTCTAAAAATGTATATTTTGCTTAGCTGCTCCGCAATCTATTATGCGGCACATCCGAATCTGCAGCTTGCAATACGGAATCCTTGTTCTTTACAACTATAAAGAGTGTGTTTTTGAGAATGTTAAACAGCTCGGTAGTCTCCGTTTTCAAAAGACGTTTTGGTCGATATCAGTGACATGTGGTCGATGAAGAGATGCTGTAATGGCTCGAAACTCATTTAGTTGGTCAATGAAGGAATTTGTTAGACTTCGTGGTATGTATTCTTGGGGTATAGACATGTCGAAGATTCCTCGCAAATCTCGGTCGAGATTAACCTTGAAATGGATTGTCGTTGGGTTACTAATCTTATACTTTATCGTTTACCTTATTACATCCTCCTGAACTCGTGAGCCTATGGGCCTGTTCACATAGGAGTCCGTTGCACTGCGTTAAGGAAAAGATGACGTTGAGACGAAAATAAACCAATCATAGACGATAAAAATTTCATTGCTAATCGTTTGGAGGCATATGATTGGTTTATTTTCGTCTCAACGTCATCTTTTCCTTAACGCAACGCAACGGACTCCTATGTGAACAGGCCCTAAACCGTACAAAAGTACGAAAATAGTTAGAATTAATTGTAATGGTACTCGAGAAGGTTGATTTTCTAATTAACCGTTGATCCATCAAGAAAAATGTTGTAACTGCGTTACATAGGCCACGCCTTCCAACGTAGGCTAGCTTAGTGAATTGACCATAGAAGGATGAAAGAGATAGGTGGAATTTGGATCCGGGGGAGTGGCTTGAAAATAGGAAGTTTAATTTGATAGAAAATGCAAAGCTCGAGGAGAGCAGTGCGGGATTAAGGGAGAAAATACTTAATAATTAAAAAATTAAAAAATAAGAGCTCACTGCTTACCGAAGTAAGCAGTAAGATTACAAAAAGAATTAGGAAAATAAAAGTTAAAAATAATTAAGAACAGAGAACGGCTCTAGGCCGTTTTCTGTTAGCAGGGTCGGCAAAGTCATAGTTCGCAAGATTTAATAAGAGATCATTGTCTATCGAATTATGGAAATTAATAGTTAAATTTTTGAGAAAATTTGGAAATACCGTTGATCCCAGTGAAAACAGGAAAGGAGTTCAAGTAATGTAGTCTCTCGTATTGCCATAGATAGTTTGTGTGTTCTTGCAACCCTGCTGTTAGCAAGGGTGAAAATCCTTTAAAGAATTATTTTACAAAGTGTGCTAGAATTTCTGTTACGGTATTTGAAACCGAACAGACCACGTTACGGAGGATAGCAGACAGGCATATTTCTCATTAAATAATTTGTAGTTTCCTCATGTAAGTCTTGTTTAGAGTTTAAATATATGAAGTTGTAGCGTCATCACCTGACTTACCTTTTTTCCTCCATGGCGCATGAACTTTTCTGAGAAACAGTTTAATTACAAGCGTGAATTCACTTGCACGTGAATTAAAAAAATTGTTTGTTCTTTTTATGTATTTAACGACTTGGGTTGTTCTCTCATTTTTTAAAATGATCATGTTGTTACGTTTATATATATTAAATTAAAGTTTGCACTTCTTGTGGCATTCCGCTGTTCTTCAGAAGTCTTGAGGATAACCGCTGAAGCGGCATAATCATGGAAACCTTCTGGTCGGGCATATGGAGCTCAGACCCCATATTGGTGACCCGGACGTGATAAGGTATATATTTGCTATTTTCAGTACGAGCTTGTTTTATGTATGTGTAGTAATATGGGCAATATCCGTAATCAAGATGTCATACATAAGTAATTATTTTTACTCCGCATATAAAGTTCTTAATTTTGCATCTAGCGCATACGTAATTATTTTCCAGACTTAACGCGCGTATTCATTGTTATTCCAGTGTACATATCACTTGTGTATCATATATTTCTTGTATCATTATATTTTATTTGCGCATAATAAGCGTCATATGCATTTTTATTCTCATTGCTATTTCTATAATTTTTGCCAAGTATCGTATTCATGTGTTTTAAATATTGTATGCAAACTCTTTGAATGTGTAGTATAAAACTATATTTTTAAAATGGCAAATTCGAACGCAGACACCTCAAACAACCACATCTCGCGTGTCGCCGTTAAACCAGCACCGTTCTGGAAAGCAAACCCCGCCTTATGGTTCGCGCGTTTAGAGTCCCAGTTCGCACTAGCTGACATAACGGTCTATAGCACGAAATTTCATTATGT
Organism: Dolomedes plantarius; assembly: GCA_907164885.2. Taxonomy (NCBI): domain Eukaryota; kingdom Metazoa; phylum Arthropoda; class Arachnida; order Araneae; family Dolomedidae; genus Dolomedes; species Dolomedes plantarius. Next base: position 48,397,023 of record OU015501.1, on the reverse strand, counting down.
TATGACTGCTATCGAATCTGAGTTACTCAATTCTGTGTCCGACATCCTTAGTGCGTCACCCTCGGAAAACCAGCGACACTTTAAAAGCTCGTTTATTTGCCGTTCACTCCCAGAGCGAGGAATATAAATTTCGCACACTCCTCCAGGGTCTGTAACTAGGTGACAAACGCCCGTCGCAGTTACTCTCCTAGAAGAAAGTTCTCGCAGATGAAAATGTCGGGGAACCTCTTTTAAAATCTTTGTGGCCCTCAAGGCTTCCCCAATCAACTCAGAGTATTCTCACCGCTCTCAGCGACGACTTACAAAAACTCGCGATTGCGGCCGATAAAATTAATAACCTGGCCGTGCCAACGCCAATTAATAGCGCATTCCCGCAGCCAAATTCTTATCTGGAGCAACAAATGCTACTTTTAACTAAGCAATTTAACGAGCTCAACACCATTGTAAAATAATCGCCAACGTCCTCGCGGGCGAGATAATTACTTTAGGCATGATAGGCGACGTACTCAGTCCCGCGGACGTTCCCGCCAATTTAAGGAATTTCCCAACATTTTGTGTTTTTACCGTACAAACTTCGGCAAAAAAGCACGAAAATGCTCTTCTCCCTGATCCTTTAGACAGCTGGCAAACTAAATCGGCGATCGCCAGATGGCCAACTTCGCGACCGCCCGCAAATGTCTAGATTAACTCTGGCCGACCAAAACTTATAAACAAATTCTTAATAGACACCAGAGCTGACATTTCTGTCATTCCAAAACCTTTTGCCTTTAATGATCAGTCTCCAGACAATTTAGTACTTTTCGCCGCAAATGGCACAAAAATTCTGACTTACGGTACCAAACGTTTAACTTTGAATTTCAATTTACGTCGTCCTTTCACTTAGTCATTCGTAATTGCAAATGTAAGCCAACCGATTTTCGGAATAGACTTCCTGATGCATTTCAACCTCTTGGTTGATGCTAAAAACAACTGCCTCATCGATGCCGTCACAAAATTATCATCCAAGGGCCAACCTACTTCCATAAGTGCCGTACCACCTAACCTATCAATTTTATTAGGAAACATCAAATTTGACAAAATACTCAACCAATTCCCCGAGCTCACTAACCCTTCAAAACCCAATAATTTCCTCGAAATTTCGCCAGTTTTGCACCACATCTAGACAACCGGACCTCCCGTTTTTTCTAAACCTCGGCGCTTATCCCCAGAATCATTGCAAGCTGCTCAGCGGGAATTCTAATTCTTATTGTCTGAGGGCATCATCCGCCCTTCTAAGAGCCCATAGGCCAGCCCATTACATATGGTCAAAAAGGCGAATGGTGATTGGCGCCCATGTGGCGACTATCGCAAGCTAAATGCTATAACTATTCCTGATAGGTACCCTGTACCGCATATACAGGACACCGAAATGTTTTTCGGTAAATCAATTTTCTCAACTCTCGATTTGGCTCGTTCCTACCACCAAATCCCTGTCCAGCCTCAGGATATCCAAAAAACCGCCGTTACAACCCCTTTCGGTTTGTTTGAATATGTGTATATGGCATTTGGTTTGCGAAACGCTGGTCCAACGTTCCAATGCTTCTTCCCCCAAGTTTTATCTGGTCTCGAATTCTGTGTCCCATATTTTGACGATATCTTTATCGCTTCCCCCAATTCCAGAGAGGACGAGCACATCACTGGCATACCGAACACGTACGCAGTAATAGCACACAGCTGCAGCCCCAAGGCTGCCCTAGCAATAAAGAGGAGGCACAAGATGCTCAATCTGATGGTGACGGAGTACTTGGTAGCAGTCCGAGTTCAGCTACTAGGGGAATGGTATAACGTTATCACAGTCTATCTACCCCCCTCACCCAGGGGGGATGACGATAGAACGGAGCCCCAAATGAGTTATCTCAGGTCCATCCTGGACAATACTGACAATAAGTCAATTATTATGGGCGACTTCAATGCGAAGTCTTCTGTCTGGGGCCCTAGGCCTACTAATGAAAGGGGTATTACGATCTTGAGCATGGTGGCGCACTATGGTGCACACATCCTAAACGACCCAAACAGCCCCCCAACCTATAACGGACCGTTTGGGATGGGCTGGGTCGACCTCGCGATAACCATTGGTATCGATGAGGAAAGGATCTCCAACTGGAGAGTCTCAGATGACTTTGTGCTGACGGACCACAATGGGATTCTGTTTGAGTTAAGTGGCCTTGACACAGGCCACAGACAGCCCAAAAATCTGAAATGGGACATTAGATCCATGAAGTGGATGGAGTTCAGAGCTGAACTCCGAAAGGAGGCTAATGTTCTCAGAGAAACGATGGAGGCCCTCGATCCCGAGGAGGCAGTCATGAACATCAATGACAAGCTACACGAAATGTGTAGCAAGCACCGTAAGAGGAAGGGCTGTCTGAAAAGGAATGCCTATTGGTGGTCTCCAAGCTTGGCGACTCATCGCAAAAAGGTCAGAGCTCTCAGGCGGAGGGCTCAAAAGATCAGTGATCCCCAAGAAAGGGCCCAGAACATGGAGATCTTCAAAAGGGAAAGAGCATCCTATAGGCGAGCCAAACTGGCGGCCAAAAGGAAGTCGTTCCGAGATTTTCTCGAAGGGGTGACGTCCAAAGACATATTTGGCAATGTGACGTTTACAGTTCCCAAGAGTGGCAGAGGGGATTGTGCCAAGGAACTCAAAGAGTCGGATGGTGACTTAACGCATGACGAGTGTGAAGTGGAGTTAATATTGGCTCAACACCACTTCAAGAACATTGATAATGTTCATTATCCCAGAGCCGCTGTCCAAGAGGCTCATGATCTCATCACGATCGATGAGATAGACTTGACTTTGGACAGCATGGCTAAGGGGAAGGCTCCGGGATTCGATGGGCTCACGCCCTCGATTGTGGAGGAACTGCACCAAGTGGATGTCTGGCTACTGGGCAACCTGTATAATAAGTGCCTGAAAATGATGAAGTTCCCTAACATCTGGAAAAAAGCGAAGGTGGTTTATTTCCCCAAAGAGGGAAAAGATCCAACTATGCCGAACGCATACCGTCCTATCTGCCTCCTCCCAGTTATGGGGAAGGTGCTGGACAAGTTGATCACAAACAGACTTGTGGAGTTCCTAGAGTCGAACGGGGTACTCTCGAAAGAGCAGTATGGCTTCCGGAGAAATAGGAGCACTAACGATGCCCTAAAAAGGGTACTTGGGATCATTGGCGAAAACAAGCGGAACAAGCTGTTTACTTGTATGATCACGCTCGACATACAAAACGCCTTTAACTCTATCAACCCGATACGTGTGATAGAGGCCATAATGAGCTTAAATATGGAAATGAATCTCAAGTATCTAATTGTTGATTATCTCCGAGACCGCAGCATAAAGCTGGGTCAAGGGGAATGGAAGTATAACGTGGGAGTGCCCCAAGGTTCCTCCTTGGGACCCATTCTCTGGCTTTTAGTGATCAACGACCTCCTCAAGGCAGAAGAGGACAACGAGGATTTCCACATTCAAGCATTCGCTGATGACTTGGTCATCCTCATCAGTAGTAAGGCCGTGTACAGGTTCACAGATCTGGCTAGCAGAGCGCTGGCCAGGTGCGAAAGTTGGGCAAACCACAATGAACTGAAGTTCAATATTGGCAAGTGCAACTTCACGGTTGTGGGACCGAGCACAAGAAATCTAAGGAGACCAACCCTAAAGCTGTGTGGCCAAAGTATCAAGTTTGAGAAGGAGGTGAAGTATTTGGGGGTTATCATTGATAACCAGCTCAACTTCAACGCCCACCTTGAGAACGCCAAGGAAAGGGCTCTGGCTGTCATGCACAAGCTCCTGAGATACTCCAGGAAGACTTGGGGCATTAAACCACTCGTTGCAAAGGAGATCTACCAGCTAGTCGTTGAAAAGGTCTTGCTTTACGGAGTGCCGTCGTGGTACAACACCACAAGGAGACTCAATGACAAGCTTTTGCAGATCCAAAGACCGTTTCTGCTGCTCTTGACAAAGTGCTACAAAACAGTAGCTACGGACACACTCGCCGTCCTGGCGGGGTGTTTGCCTCTGGACATCAGAGCCAAAATGGAGAGGACTATTCACCTGATCCATAATGAGAACGGAGCGTATGACCTTAACGGTCTTAAGCTCGATGGGGAAAGCTGCGAAGTGAGAAACTTCGATATCCATTCCATCAAGGATATCAGCAGCATTGACTGGTCGACCAATCTAGAGCCAGGGTGTAGTACACAGTACTACACAGACGGCTCTAAGATGGAAGGCAAAGTCGGATCAGGAGTTGTCAAGTATGACAACAATGTAAGGCTCTATGACCTAATGGAGAGGAACTCAGATCACAGCTCCTCTTATCAGGCTGAGTTAAGAGCGATAGAGATGGTAATAGAGGATGCAATAAGGTCGCGAACCGACGAGTTCGATGTCTTCACGGATTCCATGAGCGCACTACAGGCGCTCAGAGCAAAGAGCTTTAAATGTCGGCTGGTGGAAAACCTAAAAAGGAGTATCACTATAAACTGCTTATATATTACCTGGCACTGGGTGAAAGCCCATGCCGGTAACAGTAACAACGAAGAGGTGGATGAGATCGCCAAAAGAGCGACTCAGCTTCCCACCATCAATAACGACTATAAGCTGACTAAGAACCAGCTTAAAGGCATTCTTATGAAAGATGCCTTAAAATCTTGGCAAGAAAGGTGGAATGAGTCCACCAAAGGCAGGCGGACGCAGGAGATATTCCAGAAAGTCAGCTTGGATAGAGTCCGATGTGACTTCCTGAGGAACCAGGCGATCACTGGGCACGGCAGCTTTGGCCAGTATCAGGCCAAATTCTTCGGGAAGTCGGACAGATGCAGTTGTGGTGAGATCCAGACAGTCGAGCACTGTCTATTCGATTGCAGAAACTTTGCTGACTTGCGTGCCGACCTGCCAGGGAATGCAAGTCATTGGACAAAGTACAAGTTATATAACGATTACTACTTTGGCAAAGTAGTAAACAAAATCGTTAAAAGGCTTATGGACGAACACGTCCAATTGCCATAGAACTATTATCGATGTATATTTATGTTTGCTGTTTGTATTTATTAATAAAGTCTGTGTTGTGATGTGATGTAGCGAAAAAAGTCGTTCTGCAGGCGGTTGGCCAGGTGGAGTGACTCGGTAAAGTTGCATATGTGCTGAGTGTCGGAGCTTGGGATGTGCTCCCTCGCGGCGGCCAGTCTTCATAAACTCTGAGTTGGATGCTTTCAAGGTGGGACGACGCTAAGCTTACGCTTATCGCTTCCCCCAACGCACCTGGCCTCCAGCCAGGTTCTTCAATGATTACACAGGACAACAGTGGTTTTGGTGCTGGGGTATTTGGAGCTGATTTCATATGAATTTGATGCCCTGAATTTAAATATGGTGTTAGTTTTTGCCTAAGAGATCAAATTTCTAAGATATAACATTTTAGTGAAATATACGTTACACTATTTTAAGTTAAATCCATGGATCAAATTAAAAAACTAAACACAGTATTTTTTATTATTATTATTATATATTTTTTTAATGTTAAAGGAACGTAAAAATAATAGAGAATATTGTAGTAGCACTTATCTAATTACAAAGAGCAAGAAAGAGGAAAAAGTCATTGATGAAACCAACTAGTCACTGAACACTTCAGAAACTTCTTTTCCGTGACATTCTTGAATGTATTTTCGAACAGTGCCTTTTTAAACTCCAACAGCAATCTGCCATCATGTGCATATCCCATCTTCCTTGGTAGTGGTCCTCCATAGTTTTAATATCCTGGTGAAATCTTTCACCTTGTTCCTCACTGGTGTCTCCTAAATTTTCAGGAAAATAGTCAAGTGGCTGTGTAAATAGCGCACCTTAATGCTCATGTTAACCAAAGTGAACTGAAACTGTTTAGCATCTTGTTTACCAGTTCAACATAGTTTTCAACTTTGCATTTGCCCAGAAAATTTCCGACAACTGCAACAAATGAAGTCTAGGCTTTTCGCTCAGCCTCATTCATGGAATTTATGAAGGCAGGATCCTTAATGTCTTATTTGTCTTATTTGTGTGCCGTCAAATATTCCTGCTTTAATTTTTTCCATACTGAACTTAGGCATTTTTTACTTTTTATATGCAAAGCATGATCCGTGCGTATCAAGAGCCTTTACAAACTGCTTCATTAGACCCAGCTTGATATGCAATGAAGGAAAGATGATTTTCCTTCGTCCAACTAAGGGGTCATTAATGACATTCTTTTCCCCCAACGTCCATATTTTCTCTCTGAGGCTACTCTTTTCTTACCCAGTGATCTATTTTGTCTCTGCTATCCCAGAGGCACATGATGCAAGATATTTGATGTAGCCACTTTGCTGTCCAAGGAGAAAATTTACCATTTTTAAGTCCACACAAATCACCCATTGATGTTCATGGTACTTTATCTTCTCCAAAACCAAAGCTATGGTGTCATATTCTTCTTTCATTTTCGTTGAGTGAGCAATTGGTATTGAACCATATTTATTTCCATTCTGTAGAAGGACACATTTCAAACTTTGCTTTGAGCTGCCAATAAATAGGTGCCAATCATCTGGAAAACGTTCAGGAAGACCCATTTTTCCCAGGAGTCCAGTTTCCCAGGAGGACAAATTACGCATACTTGAATGTATTGAATAGAAAAAAATATTGATAGATAAGTGGATGTACAGTAAAATATAGATAAGTGGATGTACAGCCTCATTTATCCAGCTCTCGTTGAACCGGATCTCCGGATCAGATTTGTAGACATTTTTATTTAATGTTCACATTAGATAATTTTTCACTGTGATAGCAAGAACGTCACTACAAGTACGCCAAATATTCGCTTTTTAACTTGATTCAATGTGCAGTTCCCTCATAGATTGTACAATAAATTATGGTAATAAAAGGCTTTTTGTTGAGTTTAAGAAAACTTCACTAGACTTACCAATTCTTTGTTAAGACATGATGTGAAAATATTTAAATTTTTAATGTTTTGTAAACAATACTATGTAATTTTGTTACAAAACAAAGCAATTCTTCTTAGTTACGGATTTTGTATTGTTTATTTCCCATATTTCTCGGATTATCCGGATTTTTGATTGTCCGGATTGCCTATGGTCCCAGTTAGTCCGGATAAACGAGGTTTTAATGTATCTAAAAAAGTAGAGCTGATAAAGAAAAAATGATTTCATAATTAGATTTAGCACCTCAAGTATAGCTAAAATCAGTTCTAAAATCCTAGGCACCCCCCAAAAAATTTTTTTGTAGTCCTGTGTTATTATTGTTCAAAAGTGATCATCAAAATCTTCACCAAACTTATGTCTTTGCATTACCCGACTAACATAGATTAAATGTCATACCAAGCTTGTGCTCTTACTAGTCATTTGTATATATGTAAATATTATTGATGTCTATTATTATATATTTTGTATTACTTGTTCAATAAATAAAATAAAATAAAAATGGACCAGACCAAAAGTGGAAATTAATTTGAGGCAATTTTTAGTAATTTACTTGTTACTTGTTATCATTTGAACACTTAAACATTTTGCAATCTGCATAATTAGAAATTTTGAATCGGATATTATCATATTAAATGTAATTGAATTTGTAATTTTTGCACATTGATAGTGCATTTTGTATATATGATACTTAATAAATAAAATATAATTGTTAGGGCTTTGGATGAGCGATGTAGATCTCAGGTTGGTGGTTGCCATTGGGATATTTCCCATGGGTTTCCTTCAACAAGGGTGGTGTTAAATTAAGAGGTTTCAAAATTGGGGCTTCGGCTCCGGGATACTCTGTTGCGCGCGTGCTGCGTCGGCGACTTGCACTGACTGGACAACCAGCGGGCGGTCGTGCCGGGCGGGATATCGTCGAGCGATCAGTTATCAGAATTTTTGGATGCCTCACGGCAGGGATGGTGTCTTTGTGATTATCGCTTCCGCCAACGGAGCAGAACAGATAACCCACCTACAACAAGTCTTCACGCGCCTTTCACAGTATAGTCTTAAATTAAATAGAAAAAAGTGCGTCCTTGGAAAAACATCAGTTAAATTCCTCGAATGTCTCATAACCGCCGAAGGCGTTAAACCTCTGCCCGAGAAAATTTCAGCAATTTTAGAGTTTCCAAAACCAACCACAGTCTCGGAACTCAGACGTTTCTTGGCTCTACTAAATTTCTACCGTCGTTTTCTCCCAAACGCAGCGAAAACTCAGGCTCCACTACATACTTTCTTAATTGAGTCAAAAAAGAACGACAAGCGCCCAGTTCCCTGGAATGATGTCACTAATAACGCTTACGAGCAATGTAAACAAAGTTTGGCTAACGCAGTAACTTTACATTACCATTCGCCAACTCTCACCTCTCTGTGAGGGTAAACGCATCCAATATCGCTATTGGAGCGGTTCTAAACTCACAAACAAAAAAAGGCCCCAAGCCTCTCGCATTTTTCTCAACAAAACTATGCCCCGCTGAACATAAGTACAACACCTATGATAGAGAGTTGTTAGCAATTTACTCCACGATAAAACATTTTAAACATAACCTTGAAGGTCAGTGTTTTACAATCTTAACTAATCATAAACCTCTTTCGCGTTCACAAAACACTCTGAATCCTGTTCCCCACTTCAAACGCGACATCTTGATTACATTGCCCAATCGAGCACAGACATTCAACATGTCTCGGGAGCTGACAACGTCGTAGCAGACACTCTCTCTCGAATAAACGAAGTATCTACTTCAGTTACAATTGATTTCGTCACTATTGCCGAACAGCAGAATGATATCGAACTAGACTCTCTTTTGAACAATATAAGAAGTTCTCTTCAACTAAAACTCTTAAAAACCGCTTCTGCAGAAATCTGTTGTGACACGAGTAACAACAGAATTTTCCCGTATGTTTCCGACAAATTACGTCACGATGTGTTTAGGTCTCTCCATAACTTATCACACCCAAGCATTCGTGCGACGAAGCAACTAGTGCAAGAAAGATTCGTGTGGTCTTCAATGATAAAAGACATCGCCAACTGGACCTGTTCCTGTACCCAGTGCCAACGAGCAAAAGTAACCATATACATTAAAAGCCCCTTTTCAGATATTTAACTTGCCATCTGCACATTTTGATCATGTCCACTTGGACATAATGGGTCCACTTCCTCCATCAGACGGTTTCCGCTACCTTTTCAATTTCGTCGACAGATATACCCTCTGGCCAGAAGCCTTTCCCATCCAGGATATATCTGCCAAGTCGCTCGCAAAACAGTTCATCTCCGGATGGATATCGTGATTCGGCGTACCTTCTATAATCACAACGGACCAGGGGCGACAATTTGATTCACGTTTGTTTTCCTCCTTAACATCCCTACTTAGTATACGTCGAATCCACACCTCCCCATACCACCCAGCATCAAACGGCTTAGTGCAGAGGTTCCACCGGAGCCTTAAACAAGCAATAATGTGCCATAGCATTTATCGTTGGACCGAAGCATTGCCCATTGTACTTCTCGGTCTTCGGTCAGCATTCAACCTTCGCGAAATTATGAAAAAAGTATCACCGACAGTGGCGCACCGAGGGGGGGGGGGGGGCAGGTGGCCCTGGCCCTCCAAAGAAGTAGAAATATTGATTTTGCATTATAAATATTTTTATTCGTTCATATCGGCCCCCCATGCATTATAAATATTTTTATCCATTCATCTTGGCCCCCCCAAGAAAAAATCCCTGGTGCGCCACTGATCACCGACGCCAACATCTCACCATATCAAACAAACTTGTTTCGTGCTTCCCGCATTGGAGACTTGCACGCATAGGTTTCTTCGAAACGATTCAGTGAAGCCCCCACTTCAACCTCCGTACGATGGACCCTTCCGGGTTGCAGCAAAAAACCGTAAACACTTCACCATTATAGTGCGAGGCAAGCCCACTGTCATCAGCCTCGACCGCCTGAAACCTGTATTCCTCGACGAAACTTCAGATCTTCCGAAAAATTATCCTGTTTCAAGTCCTAGTGCAACCCCCAGCGAAATTGTGATTCCAGCAGATGAACTCAGTCAATCTAAACAAACTGCCACACGCTCTGGAAAACGCGTTACTTTCAATCGAAAGTACTTTTAACTTTTCAACTTTAAGTTCTGTACCTCCGGTACTCGGGAGGGAGTACTATAGTGATCATCACCTGACTTACCTTTTTTCCTCCATGGCGAATGAACTTTTCTGAGCAACAGTTTAGTTACAAGCGTGAATTCACTTGCACGTGAATTAAAAAGTTGTTTGTTATTTTTATGTGTTTAACGGCTTGAGTTGTTCTCTCATTTTTTTAAATGATCATGTTGTTACGTTTATATATGAGGCGTTGAAAGGCAAAGTGGTGTAAGTCACATTTTCAACTTTTTCATTTGGGGGCAAATATCTAATCTCCATGTTCAATTTATAGTGAAATTGTAAATAGTTATTATTTGCAATATTGTAATAATTGCTATGAATTATAATTTGTTCAATTTATGATGAAATTTTTTGTAGTTTTTGCAGTTAAACTCTCTTGACTTACACCACTTGACTTACTGACTTACACCACTTTGCCTTTCACCGCCTCATATATTAAATTAAAGTTTGCACTTCTTGTCGCATTCTTCTGTTCTTCAGCAGTCTTGAGGATAATCGCTGAAGCGGCTTAATCATCGAAACCTTCTGGTCGGGCATATGGAGCTCAGGCCCCATAAAGTATTACGAGTAGGCACTGCGGGACCCTGTTGATAATTTAGTCCCTTAACAACAATAAACAATTTGGTACTAAAATTTAAAATATAGTAAGGGCCTGTTCACATAAGAGTCCGTTGCGGAGCGTTAAAGTATTGAAACATATTTAACCAATGACAAACCTCCAAGCGATTAGCAATGAAATTTTTAACGCCTATGATTGGTTTATTTTTGTCTCAACGTCATCTTTTCCTTAACGCTACGCAACGGACTCCTATGTGAACAGGCCCTTAAAGAACTGGTGTTATCAAATATCACATCGTCAAGGTAGCTACTTCGTCAAATGTCAAGATTTAGGGCCTGTTCACATATGAGTCCGTTGCGGAGCGTTAAAATATTGAAATATATTTAACCAATGGCAAACCTCCAAACGATTAGCAATGAAATTTTTAACGCTTGGTTAATTTTCGTCTCAACGTCATCTTTCCCTTAACGCTACGCAACGGACTCCTATGTGAACAGGCCCTTACTCTGTATCGCTATACCTAAAGAGATTTTTATATTTCGTTTAAAACGTTTTGTTTGTCAAACCTAAAATAATTTTGTTGAAAAGTATATCTTCATTCAGGAAAGAATTTTCATTGTTCTGGTATTCCATCGACTGAATTACAGTTCTTTGGTATAATTCAATAACCTTTGGAAGGTGCTTTTATTACTACTCAGTGGCTATTCATTCCAAAATATGTAGAAACGTCGTGCGTTTGGTGAGAGATTTTAAAGTTAAATGTAGGACACGTGGATTGTGTGACCGCATGTTAGAAGTACAGTGTAATTCAATCGTTGATCAATGCTTTTGCCCATTCCCCTTACGTAGTACACTGATGACAAGGAACAATACATTCTGGTTCGTGATTTGAGTTTTAATTTCTTACCACAGGGCTTTGCCAGCTCTGAGTCATTTCGTTGGGTTCGAAGTTTAGTTTATGTTATAAAGATAAAAGAAAATGTTTTAACTTGACATTTCTGCTAAGTTTCTTCCACGCACATAGTCGTCAGCACAGGGCCGAACAGAGACTTTACGGGGCCTGGGGTAAACGTCTGTTGGGGGGCCCCTTTTTTCAGGAGATTATTTTGAATTTTGAAGTACGGTACAAGTTTCAGAATTTTCTTTCGGAGGAAATTTAATAAATATATATATTTTTTTAATGTTTGGGGCCCCTCCGGCAGTTGGGGGCCTGGGGCAAAGTGCCCCAGTTGCCCCCCCCTCCCCCCTCTGGATGGCCCTGCGTCAGCAATACACTGTTTTGGTGCTGATTCTGCAAACACTGAAGATTTTTAGAGTATCAAATGATCTTCTGCACACTCACAGTGCCATCGAGACACTCTATTTCGTAGGGCACTCTTTCCAAGGATTCACTGCTCTGTACTGAATAAAATTCAATCCGGCGTAACCAATCGGTAGCATGGTTTCGCCTGTGTTACAGTTTTGTTATGCTAGTCTGAATCATAAGCATCCGGTGATAAGCGTCCCGTATCAACTGAGATATTGCGTATCATTTCATTAATCTGTTTATTTTAGTCAATATTGCTTTAAATGTTTCCTCACACATGAAAAAACCAGTGATTGAAAAACTGTTTTTTTTCTTTATCGGTAAGATAATTAAATTCATTCATGAATTTAAAAGGGTAAATAATACAAGTTTCTCAGAAGTATACGATCAAAACTTGGAATGTCAAATAAACCTTACTAAATCCTGTGTGTTTTTCTGAAACCATATGATTGAAAAGTTTAATCAAGTCATTGTTAAACTATTGCAAGAGACCTTTTATTTATTGACGTCTTTATTGTGTTCAGTGGGCTTAATTATGTGCTGATTTTTGAACGGTATATTAACCCTTGTCAAATGTTGTTCATGATGTTTGACATTGTATCATTATAATGTTATTGGATTGTCATCGATTTGTGCTTGTTAAACCTCCGCGTCTGTTGATATTAAATCTCATAAGAGTAGATCATTAATATCAAATTACATATTAATTTTGTGGTCATTCATAGCGTATCTAAAAACAGTTAAAATGGGTCCCTAAATGAAGATTAGATGCGAATTCTCATATAAAAATTTCGCTCCAATTTGACTTGCAGCATGAGACATTCCGTATGTAATTAACATGTAGTAGTTGTATCCTCTGATTACTTCTGAAACAATTTTGCATTTAAAAGTATGTACATTATTTTCCCATCAAGGAATTTTAGTTGGGAAGTAAATCATCCTTGGAAATAAAGTTGGATCTCTAATGTAGAGCCAAAGATTTTTATCCGCTTTTGAAAGTTTTCATGATAAAATACAAGAAATGTCATGTGGAATAGTTGGTTATGCTCACCATCTGTTGCATTATTGAATTTATCAAGTATATGTAAAATTTTTGAAATAGTTGCACACCCAGTGAAGTATGCGACTCAAAACATATATGTCGTTTAGGAAATTTTACTCGTTCTACTATTATTTTCAAGCATAATATTGCGTATAAACTTTTCATCATAAATAAATTTCCAATTACATTATCTTTTTAAATTATTATTGAATGTGATCTATTTTAATCAATGTTTAAATCCAGAGTAATAATAGTGTATAATTTTCATTGTTAAATTTTGTACCATAATTTCTAGTTGTTATGTGAGAGTTAACTCCTAGAAGCAGTGTAAATAGTATTATTTTATGGGAATGTTTATATTGAGGTAATTTGTTGCAAAGAAAAATGCCATTTATAAAAGATGAATGAAAACTATAATGTTTCCATATTGAAATATATATCGATTAAACTATTATTTATATGAAGTACAAAAAATATATAGAAATTTAAACATAAGTGATTTCAAAATATACAGATATTTATAACTTAAAATTGTTAATAAAAATAAAAGGAAAAAGTATGACAATTTACTAAGAATGCAGTAGATCATTATTGATATAATGATCTACTGCACGCGCACAGTGCCATCGAGACACTCTAATTCGTATGGCACTCTTTCCAAGGATTCATTGCCCTGTACTGAATAAAATTCAATCCAGAGCTGTGTACAATCCATGTACTGAATAAATTTCATGTTCATTTTATTTCATTTATCTATATATATAAAACAGTTCCGTAACTGACTCATTCATTCATTCACTGACTGACTGACATACAACGCACAGACCAAACCGCTGGACCTAAAGGGCTGAAATTTTGCATGGCGATTCTTCTAATAGTGTAGGGGTGTACTAAGAAAGATTTTTCAAAAATTCTTCTTAGATTTTTTTAAATTAAATTTTTAAGCTGTTTTTTAAACTTTTTTTACGTTTGCATTTAAAATAATACATTGAGGGTTATAAAATTTATATCACGAGAAAGATCATAAAAATTCCTTCAAAATGAAATTTTTTTCGAATTTTTACCTCCATTTCCTGATTTTTGGTGAATTTTTAAAGATTAATTTTTAGAATTTAATTTATTAAATGCTGATCACGTGATTTCTTTTTCTGGTACTTTCAATAAATTTATCGTCACGTGCGTAACAACTAAATAGACAAAAAAAAAAATAGTTTTTTCTCTTTCTAATGCAGCAGACGATTGGATATTATCCAAAAAAAATGCATATCCCTTACGATTTTTTTATAAATATATATATATATATAGATAGATATATATTTTACATCAATTGTATACATTGATCATCGCATTTATTATAAATATATATATTTATTTTTTGGCATAAATTGCATACGTTGACCGTTGTATTTAATTTGAATGTACTCCGTAGCGAAGCGCGGGTTTTCAGCTAGTTTAAATCATAAGTCTTAAGGTAGTATTAAATGTTATTGCTGATTACGTTTAGTAATTTATGCAAATTTACTACATAGCTGGTTCAGGCATGTCTGATTTTTTCAATATTCTCTAAAAATGGTATACATGAAGATTTTTCAAGCCCTGGGGTATGTATTAAAATTATGGTTTCTGATTCCTGAAAAAAAAAATGTGAAATTTGCTTCCTCATTGCATTATAAGCCGTTATATCAATAATAATTCTTATTAAATTGTCATACTTTTTTCTTTTATTTTTATTAACAATTTTAAGTTATAAATATGTATATTTTGAAATCACTTATGTTTAAATTTATATTTTTTGTACTTCATATAAATTATAGTTTAATCGCTATATATTTCAATTTAATAATTAAATTTTATACATTATAGGTACTTTAGATTAAGCAGCAAAACTTAACCAAATAAACACAACTCAGATTTGGCCAAGTGCATTAAAGTTCCATGTCAAAAATGAATGAGTATCAATATAGTTTGAACCCCTGCTTTGCAGACACCCTCAGATATAGATGTGAATACTTTTCACAGTTCATTTCATAGGAAATAGAGCCTTGAATAATCGCTATTTGAACTTATCTTGTATTCAGAAGTTTTATCAAAACCCATACTACACCTAGAAAATTCCCACTTACTGGAGGGGAAGAAAAAAAAAAACACCTGTAGCATGCCACTGAAAGTCAATGACAAAAAGTCTTATTTTAATGTATGATACACCTATATGCTACTGAAATGATAATAAAGAAAATGGTTGTAGGGAATAGTCACTAGAATTTCTACTCGTGTTTTCTGATAAGTTGGTCTCATGCATGTTGTAGATAGTTCTATATTAAAGACACAGTTGAAATTTTTTTTCTAGGCAAGTTATATCTGTATTTCTGTTTGATTGTTGTATATTTGCTTTTAAAGAGAGTATTGATGTTGTAGATTTTGTAAATCTGATTTCAGTAACTGAAAATTGTAGAAGGGAATTGCAGTTGAAATTTCTGCTTTTAATTTCATTAGATCCGAAAAAACTACTCTTTAGTGTGTTATGAATACACATTTCAATGTAAATCATATTAGAAAGTGCTTCAAACTGTCACCTTTATTTTTGCCCCATAATTGGACAGGAACCATTATTGCTGTACCTTTTTCTCTTTAAGAGAATATTTATGTTACTGATTTTGCTCTAAATTAAATGGTAGTTCATGCTAAAGGGATTAAATATAGTACAGGAAAAACACAAGAGATATTCTTAAGTGAAAATTCAACTTGAAGAAAGAATGCCTTCAAACTGGAATCCAAGATAGAAAAAAAGTTTCCTAAAACAGCTTAACTTGCTGTTGATACCCATTGTATATGAGCAGTTTGTTTTTGTAAAGAGCAACATGAAAGCGAAAGTAGTATAAATATTCAAGTATTTCAAAGTCTTGTGAACGGATTCCACATGAGATAGTGTCCTTTTTGAAAATTATATTGATGTTAATCTGCTAGCATTCATAACAATATTTGTAGTAAAATGTTTAAAAAATGATCAAATCAGATTGAAAACTGTTTTACTTAAGCTTTAACATTGATGAAATTCGACTCTATCATGCTCTTTTCAATAAAACGTTATCTCTGTGTTGTGAACATTGCTACAGAGAAAAAAAATTATCGAAAAGCGTGTAACACACAAACTGGGAGTGATTATGAAAGTCAGGAAGTTAAAAGCTTATAGTGATAGATGTATGAGTTAAATGATCCTTATTGTTTTAAAGGGCTGCATTTTTAATATTACCTGTACAAAAAATTAAGTAAAATTTTAGAATGGCATCCCGCACTGTATTAAATTTGGGCTGGATTTTGGTTGCATTTTGAAAAGGAAAAAAAAAGAGTAAGGTTTTATTCATGGACAATGCTATATTCCCAAAGAATATTCTTCTAACAAATATCTTTGATTTTATGCTGCTTAATACAACTTCTAAATACCTGCAAATTATATACAACAGTCATGGAATCTGTTTATTTGTAATTCACCATCATCAATAAGTTAGAGAAAAAATAAATAAGACTTCGACAAAAAGTAGAAAAAGCCAAGATATCTGCTGAATTGGGTAAAACCATCACTTTATGAGCTATACTATATAGAGAGGATGAAACATCATCAAGGAGGAAACAATAAAAGGCTACTTCCAGAATCTAGGTTTTAAGAAAATAACTGTGGCTGATTAAAATTGAGATGAAGTGTTGGAAATTTTTCATCAATATAGCAGGCAGATATGTTTTGCATGTCCATGGTTTTGGTTGGGACCTAGGGAGAGTATTCTCTTATAAGATTATAAGAAGGGTTGTAAGTACTGTATTTCACAAACTTGTGCTAATTTTGCATTGTTCTTCTACCTCTTAATGTACATTCATAAGGTATAACTTTTTAAGATTTCTTCTGAAGACATGCTTATAAAAATTTTGAGGAACTTTCATTTTTATTTAATCTCTTTTTGATTTATGAGAAAACTCATTTATATTCTTATCAAGAGTGTTGAGGAAAATATTTTTTTTATTATTATTTATTTATTTGACTGTCAGAAATAATTGCAATAAAATTTGTTTTGAATGATTTTAATGTATAAGTCAGTGATGCATGACGTGAAGAGAAATTTTTTTAAATAATGTAATTCAAGGGGACAAGTAAGATTCCCCATGCTCTTAAACTTAGGGGCCTTCACCTGGGCCTGAAGCAAAAACAACAAATTCACAATAAAAAAAAAATTTCTTGGTACTGTCCCTAGATTGAGTATTCCATACTAAATCCTTTAGAACTGAACACATTAAAATTGACATAAATTTTCACATTTTAATATACAGGAAAATATTTTTTCTTATAATGGGTGCTATCAGTTTTTTGAATTTCTCCTCAAATTTAAATTCAGACATGCTTGGTTTCTCTATGTTAACTTAATGTTGTTTCTATCATCTTTTTTTAAAGGAAAAAGATAACTTTTAAACTATTATGAATTGACTAGGTTTTATTTTTTTATTATTTCATTTGACAGTCAGGTCTAATATATATGTCTGTAATACATAGCTACAATATGGGGTAATCAACATTGGGCACATCAATTTATCACTAGATTAAATTATCTCATACCTTCAATTTTAGTGAATTTCATTCAAGATAGTCATGGTTTGTCAAAGATTGATATCTTTTGTTCTGTTTTTGCATATATTATTATAATTTTATTTAGGAAAACCCTAACCTGCAAATGACATATCTTCATATCAGGACTATCGTAGAATTTTTATCTTTTATAAATATTTAAGGATTCTCCACCTTCAAACTTTCTACTATTCAAGATGTCTAAGAAGTCAAATATTTTTGTTGATTATTGACCTTGATTCTCATAATTTTTGACAAAATACTGCAAATATAAGTTAACACTACTTGAAAATTGCCAATAATTTCAATCTCTTTCCATTCATGCTACAAAAGGTTAAAAATAATTACATGGCTCAAAATTTTTAAAAATCTATTTCCTGTATTCTTTAGGTACTGTTATTTTGATTAAAGAAAAAAATATTGTCACTGCATTCTTTTGACGATAAAGAAAATTAAATTATAGTAGTAAAATATGCACATTGTAAGATATTATTTTCAATTTAGGAGTACCATATTTGCTGGAATATTCTAAAACTGATCCTGAAATTTAAATTCATATTGTTGTAAACAGACATACATAAAAATTAACTTTTCAGACTACTTGATCATATTGCTGAGAAATTTCAATCGACTTTTATCCAAGACCCTTGAAAAGTGAAGAACTCTCCTATATCATTTACAAATTTTACAATTAATCAAATCACCTAGTATGGATATTAAATATTTTGAGATTTTATTTTTATACAGTTTTTTTTTCTTTATATTATTTGGTATGAGTTTGTAGAAGATATTGTACATTTCATTTGTTGATTAGCAGTGTTATCGTTTTCATTTATTAGAATCCAGTTTACATTTTATTTTGTACTAAAATATTTTTAACAATGCTAATTGTATTAATAATTTTGTGGATAATATAATGGTCAAATTCTCATAAAAAGTAGTCCCCGGTATTAAATATTTAGAAATTTGGTAAAGTGTAAAAATAAATTTAAGTGATAAAAAGGTATTAATTTGCATTATTCTTGTAGTAAACATAGCATAGCTGCCAAACTCTTTTGGTGTGTGTGTGTGTGTATAGGAAAAATTTTCAAAAACACCAGTAGATTTTTTTGAAGATAAAAGCTATTTTTCATATGTAATTGATATATATTATTCTAGGTCTATTAAAATATTTTGATTTAAAAATGAGGCAAAATGAACCATATTAGAAGGGATTACAAAAATTATAAATGGTTACATCAGGGAGATTTTCATGACATGTAATAATAGCCTAAGGTTCAAGGGTAGAGATACAACTGCATTAAATAATTTACTGTTACTGTGCTTAATAAACTCGTACTTTTTTTTTTTTTCGTTGTCCCAAGAAAAGTTATATAAATTTTTTTTTTTTTTTATAAAGCTTACTCCCAAATTCAAATACCAATTCTCCTCACATTATATGTGATATAGCATTTATACATTTATACAAATTTAGCAAATTAAGTGCAAGAAATATCGAATTAATAAAAATAATTTGAGTAATTTTAAAATATGGGGATTAATGTAAATTTTTTAGGTGAATATTTTAGAAGAAATTTTGATACTAAAGTAATTTTAATGGTCTAAATTTTGAAAATAGATATTTTAACTATTCCCCAAAAAGATTTTTATAATTACTTATTCTTGATTTCTAAAATGTGTGTGAACCCGGTCTGTTGATGAAATTGGTATACGAGTTGTGCGAAAGATTAGGAGTGAAATACAAAAGCAAAGCAAGGTATTTAACTTTTTGAGCTACCAGTCTGAGAACCCACTGTAGTCACCATTATTTTCAATTATGCTTCAATCATGCTAAAAGTTTTTAATCATCAAATTATTAATAGGCATAAACCTATGATAATCTCATTATTAATTGAAATGTAGATTTGAAAAAAGTTCCAGTATATGGTGAAAAAAATAATAAAACATACAATAAAGCATTGAGAAACTCATTCGCTTGGAAATAACTTGTATAACTTTGTTGACTTTTCCTAATATTACTTACAACTATTAACCACTCTTTTAATATTTATTAATGCAGTAGAGTCCCGATAATCCGAAAGTCCGCTTAATCCGAAACCAAAAGTAAATAAAAAAACTAAGATTACAATAAAACTATACTGACACTAAGTAATATAAAGTATATTTCTGAAAATTACAAGAAAATTCAAAGTTAGACAACAGTACTACAATAAAGTAGGACACAGTAGAATAAACAACACATGTTTATGCTAATGCTTAACTCACACTAACAGTAACCTTGCACCTCTCCAACTGTGAAGCACTGTGACGTATTGTTAGAACATCTTGCACTCTGCAGCACTGTACTAGGCAGCGATCCGCTCTGTTATCACCCATTTCGTCCCGAGATTTGGTTATGTTTAGACAGACCTTATAAAATAAACTGTGTAATCACACATATGTAATATTTATGTAATCACACATTATTATGTAATTAGTTTATTAGTGTATTAAGTTTATTTTAAGAATGATTTTGCTTAATCCGAAAAATTCGTTAATCTGAAAGGGGTCTGGTCCCAATCATTTCGGATTATCAGGACTCCACTGTAATAAAAATGTTGCATTCCTTGTAAGTAATCACATTCTGATAAATTTCCCTTTTGACTAATCAGATTTTAATTAAATACAACTGTAAGGAATGTAATTTCACTCTTTACTGTTTGCCACCAGGCATGTAAAAAAAATCTCAGAAATATTGTCATTTATAATTATTTTTAATCTTATGTTTTTCAGCGGAAAATGTATTGGAAAAGAATTGTCAATTTTTTTTTGTTGTATTAAATTTTAATCAAACTTTAAAACTAAAGTTTCTAATTCTGCTTCAACTGATAAAACTATATGCATTGAATTCCCAAATTTATTGTACTTTAACTAGCTCTAACAAACATATATCAGTGTAAGAAAATGTTACATCCTCTTGATTTATTGGACAAACTTGGTAAATTGGATCATGGAAGTGACTAATCTTTTATTTAGTCACTAGAAATTTTTTTCCCCTTTTTTCTGTTTAAAAATAGTGTAATATGTTTTTGTTATTTTACTTTCAGGTTAATTGTTCCGAAAATACACACACATATATGTATACATATTTGTGCCTGCATGAAACTTAAAATGAAATAAACAAGTTAAGGATTTCT
Organism: Dolomedes plantarius; assembly: GCA_907164885.2. Classification (NCBI taxonomy): domain Eukaryota; kingdom Metazoa; phylum Arthropoda; class Arachnida; order Araneae; family Dolomedidae; genus Dolomedes; species Dolomedes plantarius. Next base: position 48,376,155 of record OU015501.1, on the reverse strand, counting down.
GTTGATTCAGCGAAATGAAGGTAAGTAAAATGAAAAAAAAAATTATGAGTTTGAATGATTTGGAAATGTTAATAAAAAATTCCTGTTCATAAACACTTTCATCCATTTTTTTTCATCTGTATTTCATCTAATGTGCATGCAAGATAAGTAGTCAAAACTTAAACCTTATTTTTAATATAAGTATATATTATATGGAGATTGAAACTTTTAATTTAAAAAGTTTGATTTTCAGATAAGGTCAATAAAAGCTGTTAAATAATCGTTAAGCTAGTTAAGCTAGAATAATTGCATTATTTACAGGCTGAAAACATTCATAGTAATTTATTGCTATGACATTTTTTTAACTTTCCCCTTACTAAAATTTTATCCTGAACATTGTTGCCATCTTTGTAAAAGTCAGGAACAAAAGAATTCCTTCTGTAAATGTAGTTTTAGTATAATAATATTCTAGCTGCATAAACAAAGTTATCAAACATGACTCAAGTTACTTATTGTTGTTTATGAGAATACATGTAAAGATAAAGCAAAATATTTAATTTTTATCCTAGCTATATTAAGATTGATAAGATTTTACACAAGCACTTCTAAATAGCCAGGCGATGGCCAAATAACTAGGTTGTTGGCATTCGGTACCAGAGTCTATGTGTTCTATTCCCACTATTAGCATGGATGTTTATAGCTGTTCGGAATCGGCTTTAAGCAGTAGGTGCCAGTCTAATTACCCCTTCTGTAACAAGAAAATGACCATCACCCTCTCAACCAACCAGCCAAAACAGCAGTTGCTCTAAAAATAAATATTGAATATATTTTTATTTGAAAATCTTATTAAATTCACTTCTACATATTCTGATGAAAGATTTTATATTCAGAATTATTAAGGTTGTTCTAGGAGAAAATTCAGTATTCAAAATAGACTGTTATATTTTATGTTAAAGTGCAGAGTTGAGAAGTGCCAATAATGGAAAATTTATGTATTAAATTTCCTTCATGCAGTAATTACATTTCAATGATGGGCTTAAGTTTATGAAAGGGAAAAACAATACAATAAGGGGAAAATATCTTTTATGTGATAAAAATGTAACTTTTATTTCATAACAATATTTTGAAAAAATTGAAACCTTTCATAAAGCTTTTTCTTTACACTTATGAAAAGTATTACTTGTAGGTCAGATAGAAAAAAAACAGTCCATCGTGTCAGTCAGATAAAACTTTTAGGACAAATGAAAGTAAATTATGAAAAATCACCAGTTTTTAAAAAGGAAATTTAGTTTTATATGGGAAAAAAAGGCATGATTTCAAACCACATATCCAAATGTAAAATACTTCTTTTATTATTGTTATCATCATCAAGATCTGTGTGCTACCACACCATGGGCAAAATTCATATTGCCATAATTTCTTACATTCCCCAGGGTGCCATGCTGTTGTGCTACACTGACATAAATTTTATCTAGCATTTTTTTTTTAAATTTAGACAATTCTGAGGGGGGGGGGGGGTGTTTGCCTTTGCTTTAATCTTGTTTCCTAACTTGATTGTGGTCTGATGCCATTGAGTAAATATGATCTAGAGGGATTTTATCATTGTTTAGGTTAAATAAAACATAAAAAATTAGATAAAACTTTCCAACCATTGTGTATCTTTATGAGGATTGTCTTAATTGTTAAAGACTAATTGTTTAGACTGTTTTTGCCTAACAATTCGCAGTCTTAATTAATTGTTGAAGACTGCAAATTGTTAGTCTTAAACAATTTACTGCTTGGTGAAGCAGTAAATTGTTTAAGATTTACTGCTTCATCGGGCAATTACACTTCTATTTTGGAAAGGCTATAAATTCTTAATTCATGTATTTAGAAGCCATATAGCTTAACAAGCCCTGTGATACCAGTTTTCTGATAAATATTTTATTCACAACAGTTAATAACATTTTCACATTTTGGTATTATAATTATAGTTTTGACTATAACATGCAGTTGAATCATGAAAGTATTAGGTTGGGATTAAATGTATATCACAATAGTGGTGGTGAGGGGTTAATGTAAATGATTATTCTCTTTTTCATACTTTATCTTATTTAAAATAAAATATAATATGTCATTCTGTTTATTTAGGAAAATATGGCTGTTGAGAAAGTCAATTTATCGGATGCGCTATCAAATGTTGATGTGCTAGATGAGTTGCCCCTTCCTGACCAGCAACCTTGTATTGAGGCACAGCCTTGTTCAATAGTCTATCATGCTAATTTTGATACAAATTTTGAAGATCGTAATGCTTTTGTAACAGGGGTTGCAAAATACATTGAGGAAGCTACTGTTCATGCTGAATTAGTAAGTATTTTTTTAGATTTTTTAAATTTATATTGATTGCATAATATTTACATTTGTAGCTGTAATTTTTTTTTAATCTTTGGCTAATTATTTTATGAAATTTTCTGTTACATTAATAGCAAACTTAGAAAGCTTCAGTAATTCTTTTACAGTTTTATTTAACTATGAAATGTATATATGTCTAAAATATATATTTTTTAATTTCTTTATAGAATGAAATGCTTCAAGATGGAGAAGAGCATGCAGTTATGCTTTACACTTGGAGGTGTTGCTCTAGAGCTATTCCACAACCCAAGTCTAATGAACAGCCAAACAGAACTGAGATATATGAAAAAACAGTTGAAGTTTTGGCTCCTGAAGTGAATAAGTTGCTAAACTTTATGTATTTTCAGGTTGGAATGCATTTATTGTTTACCCTTTTTCTTTTATTTAAAGTTTAAACATTTTGGGAAAATAAGAATATCTAAATAAGCTTAAATAATTTTTTAGAGAAGAGCCATAGAACGCTTCAGTGCTGAAGTTAAAAGACTGTGCCACTCAGAAAAGAGGAAGGACTTTGTATCTGAAGCATATTTGTTGACCCTTGGCAAATTCATAAACATGTTTGCAGTGCTAGATGAATTAAAGAACATGAAATCTAGTGTAAAAAATGACTATGCAACATACAGACGGTATGTAATAGAGAGTTTTTCATTTTACACATTTTTATTTTTTGTGATGTTTACGAGTATCTCTTTCTATAATTTTAATGACATGGGATAATATGTAAAATATTTTATTTTGTCTTGGGAATGAGAAAACTAGGTCCAGTCTGATTGAGTTAAAGACTTAATCGAAAACGTAAACAGCCAACTTTAATTGCCTTGGTCTTAGATAATTGTGAGGCTGTTTGCATTATTTCAGTGTATAAACACTCTATTTTTCCTTATTATAAATTATATTATAAATTATTGTTATTAAAAGTATTGGTGCTCTTCTTTTAATATTTGCAGCATCAGGGTAGCTTTCTTCATGTCACACATTTGATTTAATGGAAGAGACTTGATTTGTACCTAGACAATGTGCAGTTATGAAATGTGTTTCTGTGGCAGCCAGGCATTTTTCTGTGTTGGGTTCCTATGCTTCTGGAAAACTTGAAATGGTCAGAAAAATGAAATTCATGGAAAAACTCAGTTTTCTAAAACCTGGATTTTAAAAATTTCTTATATAATTCATGCACACAACAAAATTCAAGAGATTTAATGACAATGCAAAAGAGATATTCTCTCCCTCTCAGATACGCAGGCAGAGGATTTGTGGCCATTGGAAACAAAAATATAGAGTGTTTAACACGTTCGCTGCCACTAAATATGGCATATCCATCCTCAAATGTCAACGTTTCTATGGTGTTCACCGCAACATCACTATCTCCTTCCGATTCGCTCGTAGAATCCCAACCATAATCTTCATCGTCTGTGCTGTCATAATCAGAAAGATCACTCTTTTCTAATATTTCGGCATCAGTCAATTTTTTATTTACTTTCCTTTTCTTGGGCTGTGAAGGTCCTGCCATACTTGTACTGTCCGCCATTTTTAAAAATGCACATAAAACAATTGAAACACAAAATTTGAAAACCACGCGCATAAAATATAAAAATAATGCTTCACTAACATGCCTCAACAAGATCTTTGTTCAAACTCCAAGTCCGCACTAAATATAGAGCAAATAGTTTATCCTAGTCGACCGACCCGCCAGAGCGTTGCCAGCATGGGTGGTAGCACCATGGTGACGCACTAGAGCGTCAGTGGCAGCGAACGTTTTAATGAAATGCTTATACCAACTTGGTATAGTCATAGAGTAATTAGAAGATAAGCAATTAGCTTCAAATATAATAGACCACATTTACAAAAGTAGTTCTTGGCAGACTGATCTCAGTTAAAATGTTTGGTCTAAGCTGATATGTTTATAAATTTATTAATGCATCATTGTATGTTACATAACATATCCATAATGACCAATCAGAAGTAGCTGATATTGCCAGTTGGACCATGAAGCTGTTTTGTATCTAATGAGCAACAGGGCTGGAGAAAAAGGACATGACATTTTGACATAAAAAAATTAAACAGTCTAAAGTAAAAAACATGGCAGCTTTACCAATCAAAAGGAATGTATTTAAATGCCAACAAATTCTAAATTTGATCTATTGTAAATTCCAGAAGAAAAGGGGGAAAATGGCATAAAAGAAACTATAAATAAGCAGAAATCCCGCAAAGAAAATTTGTCACATATGTGCTCCCATTGGGGAATAATGTCATAAAGGGATTAAATGAAACTGGAAATTCAGATGTTAAAATTATAATTACATTCAGAAAATGGCGAATTAAAAACATCTTTTCACATCTGTACCTTAATTGTAGTAACAAATCTGTTCTGAAAAAAGCAGTTCGGGCCCAGTCTATGCATTTAGCATATTTGTTGCTTAGGTCCAGGCCTTAGCTGAATGAAATGTTTGGAAATAACCTGAATGAATACATTTTGATGGTTTGTTGACTCGTTTGTAAATTATTCTGAAAACAATGTACATAAATGCCTTGCATACTGAAATTTGAACTTTTTAAAACTGGTAAACATCTTAGCATTTTCTTCATAAGTAACAGCATTTATTCGTTGCCTCCTATATTATGGAAAATAAGTATCTCATGTTATCTTAAAACAAAACTATTTAGAAAATTTTGTTTTAGATTTTCACAAATTTCAACTCCTTTCCATCCAATCAGATAGGTCAAAAGCTATGAATTCTTACAGTACCCTTTAAAAATGTTTTAAATTGTTTGTATTATATAGTTATTAAGGAAAGAACACATGGTATGTGTATCATTTGTTGTGAGTAATATTTTTGAATGCTCATATCTATAAAATTTCTGTTATTACTAGTAAATGATACTGTACTGAAAAACATAATTATTTTGATTATTAAGTTAAATCTTTAGTTACATAAATATTGGATGTTATGCTAAATTTTTAACAGTGCTGCCCAGTCCTAAGGTCATGGCTGACTCTCAGGCAATTGCAAGAGTCACAAAATTTGTCAATGTTTTCTAGCCACTCAAAACAAAATCCGAGATACTCTGAAAGAGAATCTAGAGAAAACTTGCTGGCTATGAAGAAACTTCTGACTGATGTAGTAAACACATGTGTGACAATGTATGAGAACAAAATTTATATTTTGCCAAAGGACAAACATATGCTAATTAAGGTTAGTTTCTTTGAATTCTTTTCAGTTTTACATTTCATTTTAAGTTATATTTTATTAATTCATTACAAGTAGCATTTATGTATTACTTCTTAATAACTCTATGCATTTACTGTGGCTAATTTTTTTTTTTAAATTATTATTTTTCTAGACCTCATATTCATGCTCCCCACCCCCTCTCCAAAGAAAATGTACTTTTATTGGGTGGTTCTGATAATTTATTAGAATTTCTATGAAGCTTCTAGAATGCCTTAAATGATATATACTGAGCTTATAAAGTTTTAAAAGCAATTTAAATTTGACGATTTTAAAATTAATCAAGTCTTAGACTTTTAAAATTGTTAACAATAATGCTGATTTCAGATTCTTTTATTTCTTGTTAGATATCATTTTTTGTCTGTAACTAGTATTTAATTAGCTGAAATGTAACATTTTATACTCAAAATTTAATTTTTTAAGTTATATTATCTTTCATTCAGACATATCTGAAATTATTCTTCATTATTTGAAAGGGGAGGAAAAAGAGATTTTAAAATTTTTCTATCTATTTGACATAATTTTTCCAGCAATCAAGATTTGTCGATAGTAGCGTGTTGATTTTTCAAAAAAATTGTGCTTACCTATTCTAGCATGTTGTTTTTTTAAAAAAATGTTTCTACTTATTTATCATTGTACTTATTCTCAAATTTTTTTTTATGTTCAATTTATACAGTAATAATTGATTTTGTTATTCCATCATTTTTCCTTCTAATTATTTAAAAGCTAGAGGATCTGGAACAATTTTCTAGCTCATGCAATTGAAGTTGAATTTTACTTACAATTTATTATCAAAATTTTGTTAGTAAACTGCAACTCATTCTCATCTCCCTTATACTGTGGTGGTCCTGTGAAAGTCATCAAAAATAGACTAAATGATGAATAGATTGTAACTTTATTACATTTGAAAATGAATGACATAATTTAGTGTTTATCACTAATTGCCAGTAAACAATTTGTGTTTCGCCAATAAGTGATAACCATAAAACAACCAATTAGTGATGGTTAAAAGATTATTAAGGATGCAAGAAAGGTTGTACTGTTTATGTACTTTGCATATCATGTTTTTAAACATTTAGGTTTTAAATTTTTAGATTTCTGTGGTTGTAATTTTTATTAATGTCATAGTAATCTGTATTGAAATATATGATTAGGTTCTAGGTTTTGGATTATTTCTTATTGACTCTGATGGCTGCAACATCAACAAAATGGATCAGAAGAAAAGATTAAACATAGCCAAGATTGATAAGATATTTAAGGTACCCTTTCCTTACAATTTTTTTAAAATTAAATTTTATTTTTTAGTTCACCATCTGCTTTATTCTTTTTGCTAATGTTTGAGTTCCACATTTTTCATTTCATTTCAGTACTTTGAATTTATTTATTTACTTTTTTCCTAACGTTATAGAGCACAAGACATGGCAGAATTTTTTTTTAACAGTATCTTAATAAGTTCTATTTGTTTGTCTGTGTATAAATTCTTATCAGCTGGGTAAATCTGATCCAAAAGCCTTGAAATCCCAATATTATTGGTATTTCAAGAAATGAGTGTAAAGGCCTGTTCAAATTGCATCCAAAGCATTGTGTTACGTTGCAATGTTGGCATCTGAGTTTTTTGACATGACCTGTGATAGTTTGATGAATCATGTGATCATTCATTAGAGCTCTGTGATTGGTTAAAAATTTACCACTGATGCTACATAATGCTCAGATTCAGTGTGATTATGCCTGTAGGAGTTTGGATCAGTTTCACCTCTGACAAAGTAAAATTTAATTTTGCATGTAGATTACTCTAGTAATATCCCTCTAGTATTGCTTAGTTAAAAATAAAGCAGATATATTGCGGACATTATTGCTTGACATGTGAAAGAATATTTAATTGCTATTTAATACTTTAATGCTGTTAGTGAAGTACTTTGTCAAAAGATTAATGTGTAATTTTTAGAAATGTGAATAAACATAAAATAATGTACTGTATTGGGTGTGAGTATGTGTATTTTATTTTCATTGCAGCAATTGGAAATGGTGCCACTATTTGGGGATATGCAACTTGCTCCTTCAATTATATCAAGCGTAGCCCCCACTATGATGCAAGTAGTGGACGTTAGCTAGTTCTGAGTTCACCAAGGTCCTCAGTCGGATTGCTTCAGTATTTGCCAACAATTAGGGATGATTATGTCGATACATTAGTGATTGGCAAGGCATAATATGAGGTAATCCTGTTATTTTGCTTTGACATTATTTTATTATCGATTAATATCAGTTTATAACATTGTTACAAAATTTCTTAGCTATTCATCTTCATACAGATATCTTGGCTGTTCATAATTTATTTCAAGTCGAACAGTGTTTCTTGGGGAAGAAGAAATTACTAGATTGCTTATTATAAGTGCAAATCAACTTGATATTTTTATGAAATCATAATAAATTTTAAAATACAGCGTTTGAATTTTATAACAGTAAGTCTCTTTTCTGTTTATGTTATTTGCTGGATTTTCACAAGCCTTTAACCCGTTCAGGACCGGCGAAAGGAGAAAGAAGCGCTTCCCCAGGCCCGCGCGTCAAGAGACTACGCACGCACGGACCGGAATTTTTCCCCACGTACGCCTAATTCATTTAAAAATTCATAAAAAATCATTACTGCAGTTAATACGTTGAATTTGCAGATTATTATCATTGATAGTATCTGAATAAAACTGGTAGTAAATTTTTCACGATATTTAAAAACACAATTGCGTATTAAAGTAAATATTTTCATTTTGCTAAAAAAAGTTACATAAAATAACAAAATATAAATAACAAAAAAATTATAAACTTATGAGTATTCAAAATATAGATAAAATATATAAAACTGAATATAAGAAAAATATAAGATAATGTACGAAAACTACTCAATAATATTTAAAACTTTTGTAACTTATGATACATTTCAAAACACTCTCCAGGACAAAGCCCTACGTTGCAAGTTTGCATTCATAATAAGTCAACTTGCGTTTTTTTTTTCTTTTACTGGAACTTTTTTTGCATACAATGCATTCTCTTCGTGCCTTTTTACCTTTGCGTCTCAATAATCTTGGATAATGTTGCCCAGTCAATCGCAAGGGGTTTGCAACTTTTGCAGTTTGTAGTTTCGAGGGCTTATTTTCTTATGTCTTTGGACAATTTGCTCAACAACATTTGTTCGGAATTCCAAAGATGAAAATTTTTCTGCCTTTTTGCTTGCAGAACGTATGTGTGCATTAATAATGCATGTCAAGAAAACCGAAAAATAATATTCCTATACCATTTTACAGTTTTTCGGAAAATGAGTAATGATGCATGATGGAGTCCCCTGTATCTACTCCTCCCATATACTTATTGTAATCAATAACGCAATGTGGCTTTCTTATGTCCTCTCCCTGTTTTTCGATGTTTTTTTCCTGTAGGAATTAGTTCCTTACCGTGAAAATGGTCAACATAGGTGACATCTTTCTTTTTGTCTTGAACCCTATGACATTCATACCCTGCTTTTGAAACGCAACAATACGATCATTTTTGGAAATGAGTCGGTAAATCTTTTGGCATGCCTTTCCTGTTTTTTTGCACAGTGCCACACACAATTGTTTTTTCTGCAAAAGATGAGTGGCTAGTTCAGGAGAAACAAAAAATCTATCAAGGTATAGATTATAGCCTTTATTTTCTAAATCTGCCAACAGAGTCTTCACAACACGTTCTCCATAAAGTGCACTTGGCTCCGATAGTTCAGTGTCTTTGCCAGTATAGACAAGACAATTCCAAATGTATCAGATTGGAATCACATAATTTGTAGATTTTTATGCCATACCGTGATCGTTTGGAGGATATACTGACGGAACCGAGTCTCCCTTTCCACGGAAAAAGACTTTCATCCATAGAAATTTCTCTTCTGGGAATATAAAGAGTTCTGAAATTGGGTACCAGTTTTTCCAGAACTGGGTTTACCTTTTCAGTTTTTTGCATCCTGTTTTGATGTAAAATGAGACATCTCAAAATTTCCAAAAGCCTATTTCTCACATGACAGAACCAAAAAAGGAGTGCAAAGCATTGGATTGTAGAAAAATACATTTTGATTGTGGGTTTCGTGATTATACTCATTAGTATACATCAAAGATATAACACACCTAATTTCATTTCCTGTCACTTCTACAATGCTTTGAGGATCTGGAGATTTCGATGAACTTGCTTCTGTTTTGGATTTTTTCAAAAATAAATTTGAACAATTATTTGTTTCATTTACTATAATTTCAATAATTTCATCCGTGAAAAACAAATTAAAAAAATCTAATTCCTCATCAACTGGTTCTGCACTGTTTATGTAGATACCACTATTTGCAGAAAACTCCATACTTGGCAATTCTTTGATATCCGTTTGCCAGTCACTCGCACTTAAATTGTCCGCACTATTATCGCATAATCAACTATTTCCGTGTCATCTGAATAGTCAGATTCACTGCTGCTAATATTCGAAAAATCACTTTCCTCCGTTTCACTATCAGATCGTTCATCAATTTAAAAATCTCGCTCTCACTTAAATATTTTACTCTTTTCGCCATGATGGCTAAGATAAAACTGACCCAAAACGTACAAAATTACTATCTTGCTAACTACTCCCACCCGAAGCAATAAGCATTTCATCCTTTCCCCCAATCCGCGAAGAAAAAAAACAAAACAGCAACTCTGTAAATCACCGCCCTTTAAATGCTCTAAACCTTCGGAAAAGAGCGAACACGTGCAGTTGTTTACATTTTCGAATCCCCCTCATACAACAACAAACAAAAAAAAAAAGCTCGGAACCGAAAGTGCAAATTGAAGGTCAAAGCTCTCTGGAATGATATTTGAAAATGTAACGGACTTCAACCGCCATCTAGTGCCGTTTAAAAATTCAAATATAACGTTCGAATCTGAAATCATGTCTGTGCGATGATGGGCCAGCTGGCACAGAAACACTGATCACAAATACGATATCGCGGGCGGTGAGGGGAGAATCGTCTGATCACATATACGTGATCACGGTCCTGAACAGGTTAAAAGGCTCTTTGAAGGCCTTAATTTTCAAAATTGTCTTTGAGGCACCTAAATTAGTGCCTGGATAGTGTCCTATTTATGTTCCAAAGCCTTATAGATTCCTAAATTTTTAAGCCCATAGGCATTTTTTGTGTACAGAGGGCAGGAAAATGAGCATAATCAGCTGTGGTTACACATAATAAAATTTCAGAAATCAAACACTTAATTAAAATTAATAAATAATTATTTATTCTTATTAATTTGTTTATTAAGTAATTATTAATAATTAATATTACTTAATAAAATTAAAGGATAATTTTTTTCAAGTCTATAACAAATTAATAAGAATAAATAATTATTTATTCTTATTAATTTGTTTATTAAGTAATTATTAATAATTAATATTACTTAATAAATTAAAGGATAATTTTTTTCAAGTCTAACCAAGTCTATACCCCTATTTATATTTTTAAATAACCTCTGTTATATTTCATAATGTATTAAACACTTTGTAAATACATTTGTATTTTTAAAACTCAATTAGGAAGGTATGTGTAATGTTTATGATAATAATTCATATTACATTTTGATTGAAGCATGTAAAAGGAAAAACTTCCCAAGAATTTCACAATGTTTTGTAGAGAATTTTAAAATAGGGTGTTATTTTAAGTAGTATATACATATTCTATACCACAAAATTGCAAAGCAGATTTAAAATATGGTCGTTTGATTGAATCATGTCTGGTATACTAGTTCAGCTCCTCAGTTCTGTCATATTTAAAAGATGTTTTAATTATAAGTTCAGTAAATAGTAATGTAGTCCTTTGTTGGAACAGTAAAATCATTATTACATTTTCTTGTTATGAGCATTGTAAACCCTTGCGATATTTGTAGAATGCATCTTATTGTTTTATGTTGAAACATTTTTTTCTGTTAACAAATAGGTAGTTTGCTTTTTGTTTATGTAACTTGTTTATTTAATAGACCTATTGTGTATTGAAACAAAGTGTAATGGTACTCTTTTGATGATATTTAAAATTGCTCATGTAAAGGTCACAACTACTGTAAAGGAGACACCTCGTACTGACAGTGAGAATAAAGAGCTAACTGAATTGGCTCTTCGGGGTTTGCAGCTACTCTCTGATTGGAGTACACATGTAACTGAGTTGGTAAGATATATTAAGCTTTATAATATGAGTTTTGTAGTTGAGTATTTGTAATTTAATAATGTGTAAAAATTATTGTTTTAAAAAACTGAAACACCCATGAATGTAAATGTTAATTTGTAAAACATATTTCAGTACTCTTGGAAACTAATGCATCCAACAGATCACCATCAAAACAAAGAATGTCCACAAGACGCTGAAGAGTATGAAAGAGTAAGTGAAACGTTTTTCTCAAGTGTGTCTAGTGTTATATTTTATTTGGGGGGGATGAAATTGTTATACATAGCTGCGAAATCAATCAGCAGATATGAAGCCAAACGTTATTAAAGAATATTTGCATATGATTTAGAGAGTTGATGCTCTAGAAAAATTATTTTAAAATAATTTTTGCTGAAGGGTTTAATGATAGGAAAATTGCATTTTATGCAAATTTTTAATATGGTTTACTCTAAGCAATAAAATAGCCCATATTGTTATGTTAAATTCTAGTATTTATTAGTTAGGCATTAAACATGTTATTGTTTGTTGCTAGATGTCTGGAGACTTTTTTTTTGGTTCTGTGCTTTCTGTTTAACCCTTTTGTGACGGCTGTTGCTATCACATGCTTTCTGCTGAAGCTGGAGGTGTTTCCCGTATGCGCTCCCTCCAGGCTGGCTGTCTTTTACGCGCTAAGCCTAATTTTATGAAAAATTCCAAAATAGTAAAATTTTCGAATGAATCTTTATATTTAATCTATATATGGGTTACATATACATTCATTTATAATTTCTCTAGTTACAAATTTTTGTTTTACAGATTAAAATATTTTTTTTACTGTACTGACTTAATAATTGGAGTAAATCAGAAATCTCATAGCATCATGGTCTGATTGCACCTCAAAACTAAATAGCGCATAACATATGCCCAATTCTACAATCCCACACAAAATGAAAAACAAAATTACTTGTAAATAAAGAACATGTGCAAAGTTTAAATGCCCTAACCGCTGACAGTCAGCCACAATAAATAGCTTTCTCCATTTGTTTACATAAAACTATCACCTGTATGTGAGTCATACCCTTCTTTATTTCAAAAACAAGGTTACAACTATATGTATTCCAAATTTCATGGACATAGGATGCCATCTAGTGCCCCCAAAAGTAACTAATAAATCATTCTGATCTACTGTAAAGTATGCATTACACTCGGGAATGAAAGTCTTTTGCCTCTGTTGTGCAGGTATGATAGCCGGGAGGAAATGCAGATAGCTGCTTTAACAAATATGCTACAATTGTTGTAAAAGTGTTAATAATGCTTTCTTCTTTAAAAATAATTTTTACTTTATTTGATTCTTTCAACTTTTCATATATTTTGATATGATAATAAGTATACTTTTCCTTACAGGCAACTAGATATAATTATTCTGATGAAGAGAAATTTGGCCTCATTGAAGTAAGAATTGAAATATATAATAATTTTTTGTAGTTCATGTTTTATGTCATATATTGAATTTTTTGTTTAAGTGTTATTATAGCAATAAAGCATGTCAATATATGTCTGTAAACTTCTTGTGATTGGTTTTTTAAAGTCCATTTTCAAACAATTGAGTGATTTGATGGATTGAATGTGCCTTTGGAGTACATTGGTTTGATTAGTAAATTAGAACACCAGATGAAAATGTGCATATCTGATTTAATGTGTAGTGTGCCTTAACACAACAATATGCCTTCTATTTAACATGGAACAGAAGAGGTCCTAAGCACCATGTACACAAGCGTCTTCTAGTCAAACACCAAATGCTCCTTAAGTGGCTAGCTAGCAAATAACTATTCAATAGCTATTTTTAGTCTTATTTGCTACCTGTTTATCCAACAGAGTTGGTTTCCTAGTTAGCATTATGTCTCATTTTCATTAAATTGTCCAATTTATTTCTGGACAATCTTCAAGAGAATTCCAAATGTTATTTAATTGCTTAAGGAATGTTGTATCACCTTCAGCTTTGTTTTCTGCTGCAAAGTTAGTAACAAAATATTGAGCAGTTGTTGGGTATGCTCTTATATACTTAAGAATTTCGTATCTTCTGAGAGCAAATTTAATTGAAAGAATATCTTTGAACATTATAATTAAAACTATAGATATGTAAAAATTTGATTTTGTTCTCTAGCTGAGTAATTTCTCCTTCCTTTTATATAATTTAAAATTATTTATACCTAACAAAATACAGATTTATGAAGCAAAATCTGATTTAAATTAGAGGAATTTTTCTTTTTTAATATTTTGCCCCCGTATTTTAAAAATATGCTTAAATAATACTTCTGAAGCTACTCTTTTTTGCTATTAAACCTTTTACTGTAAGTATTATTTTAAATGTTATCCCTATTTATGTAAAATCTCAATACTTGCTTTAGCATGATGCAGTGTGATGTTAACTTTTTCTTTTACTTAAATATAAATAGTTTAGTCTCATCTGTTTGTGTTTCTTTATTCTTTTTCTGTTTTAGGCATAGAAAATAATTAAATGTATTTATTGTCTTGTAATGATTTTCTAGGTAATCGCCATGATAAAGGGCTTACAGGTTTTAATGGGCCGAATGGAAACTGTTTTTACTGATGCTATCCGTAGGCATGTGTATGCAGAGCTTCAGGAATTTGTTCAAGTTACCTTACGAGAGCCTCTCAGAAAAGCCATAAAAAATAAAAAAGACCTTATTCGCAGGTATTAATTTTTCTTTCTGTGTTCATTTGTATATTGTTCTTCAGTAATTTCTTCTGGAAATCTGGCTGAAAATCACTGATTTTTCAAATTATTTTATTCAATGGCTAACAGATTTCAGGTGCTACTAATAGCATCACATAGCTTAGTAATGATGTGGTTAGCTCATCTATCCAGAAATTAAAAGGTTCTGGATTTTATTCCCATACTGGCCAGATACATTTTATCTGAAGGAAAAAGAATTATTGTTTTGCAGAGTGGTTGTTATAAAGTTTTAGAAATCTTTAAATGGCCTTCAGTAATGGTTCTTGACTATGCACTCGGTTTTCATACCTCAAGTATATGTTTGAAAAGATTAGGGAATTTTAGAATGCACTAAAGACACTGAATTTTTTTTATTACTAAGTTATCCTCATTCTTTTTTAAAATATATATTGAGACAGCATGGAAACTGTCATGTATAACTAGATGGTGAAACTTACTGAAAAGTTACTTGTAGAAAATTGGAATGTTTACAGCAGTTACTAATTTATTACCATGTTAGTGTGGATATTTATCTTTCTATCTTTGTGTAAAGATAGAAAGAAAATAATATCTGATGGAAGATAATTCTGAATATTTTAAATACATTTATTCATAAAAGTGTATTTGTTTAAACCTTCTTCTAATGAAATTTAAATATATATTTCATATACTTAGAAAGCAAACACAATGTAAGGTTTTTATTTTATTTTTTATTCTAAAGGTAATGTATCAAACACGATGGATTGTTTTATGGGAAGTTTTTCCCTCACCAATGAAGAGCTAACCATTCTTTCATTAAAATAAGTTTTGAACGTGAAAGTAAGGTTCTTTTGAGCCTTTTAAATATGTGTGTGAATTTTAAGAGTAGAGAAATGATAAATTTATTTTATTTGTAGTTAATTGTATTAAATAATTGCTTTTTCAGCATAATACTATCAGTAAGAGAGACTTGTGCTGACTGGTTGAGAGGAACCGAACCTGAAGATGATCCTGCTATGAGGGGGAAAAAAGATCCTGAAAATGGTTTTGAAATAAAAGTGCCCCGTCGAAATGTTGGTCCTTCTAGTACTGAGGTATAAATTACAAACTGGTCATACATTTTGCTCTTTAATAAAAATGATAGTGGCATTTTTAAATTACCACTTGTCATGTTACATATCATAGGAGAAAACATCCATATACGATTGAGCTTAAGCTCTGAGGTTATATCTTATTTTAAGTGTCTTCTATTTGAATATTTTGTGTAACACTAAACCATGGGTAAACCAGAAAAGTGTTTTTAAAATATAAAAGGAAATTAAATATGTCATTAAGACACTTTTTGAAAAGTTTCTTGCCACTTCAATGTTAGCCTATAATTTTACAGTTTCTTTCTAATAAAAAGTTAATATTAGTCAACCCCTACTTGTCTCAGCACAATCAAAGTAGCTATTTAATGAATTTTTAAAACACCTTTTGTAGCACTCTTTGCATGTACAAGTGTTTATAATTTCTTGATGCTATAATTTATTTAATGACATAATTTAAATATCTGCTTAAATTTTATATTTTCAGTTATACATGGTGCGAACTATGCTGGAGTCATTAATAGCGGAAAAAAGTGGAGCAAAAAGGACATTAAGGAAAGAAATAGATGGACCTTACCTTGTAGCAATTGAGGCTTTTCATAAAGCTTCATTTTACTACAATTACCTACTAAATTTTAGCCGTATGTATTGTATTATCCCTTTAAATTTATCTATTTTCTACCAATGTCATAGATATGTATAATATTGTGTAGTTATTCAACAAAGTTAAAATATGTACACCGAGGAGAAAGTAAAAGCATGAGCCATGTATTACATCATCTTTAGGCACTAGGCATAATTTAACCTCATTTATGTTATTTTAAATGACTGGCATGTAGTATAAACTGATCTTTTATACGGCTTTTAAATAAAGATGTATTTACCAAATACCACATTAGTTTATGGTAGTTTCCCTTTAATTTCATTAAAATATTTTCCAGTGATTCATATATAGAATTTATAATATGTGGTACATTTTAAAAGGATACTGGGAAATAAATTTATCAAAAAAAAATAAATCTGTGGAAATGATAAAAAATTACTCAAGTTAGATTTGTTAACATCCATTTGTTATAAAATGTGCAATGTTAGGCAAATGTTTGTTCTATCCTGTACACTACTACTGTTTATCTCTCTACAATTAAAATATTTTTAAGCCCCTTTTTAGTTTTCTTATGTTTCTGAATGACATTTAAATAAGTTGGACATGCATATTGTATGAAAAGCTATTAAATTTTGTCTCTTATTGCATGCGATATATCTGTTTGCTATTGCACACTTTTGTATCCTATTGCATACTATATTGTTGCTCTCTTCTTCAGCTGATTGGTAGAAGGTTTTAGAAATTTCCATAAATTTATTTCTTGTGGTCTTCAAAAGTCTTACTTATGGTTAGTTAGGCTTTTTAGTTTTACTAGAATTAGCCACTTGATGTTACTTTGTGTACTTATGTTTGTATATCTTTGTCAAGTTTGTTAACAGCCTTTTCCTTCCCCTCTAGAAACACTCTTAGAGTGCTGTGACTTGTCACAATTATGGTACAGGGAATTTTACCTGGAAATGACGATGGGTAAGAGAATTTCAAGTAAGTAATATATTTGTTTCTTTTCTTATATCATACTGTATTGACTTATGTCATTTCAGTATTGTTTAAGGAAAAAATTGCAATTACTAGAATGCAGTAGTGTATTTTCATCTAAAATATTCTGTACATTTTCCATTAATTTTTTGCCTAAGTGATATTGATATTTAAAAAAGTGCTTTTATGACAATCAGCTCTTGAAATCTGTGAACTACTGAAAGATGAATTTGAATTGAAGAATTTTCTCCCATACTAAGAGTATTGAAGTACCTTCTATATGATCTATATCAGTGTGCAGTTTTTTTTATTTTTAATGAAATGTCTTGTTGATAATGTATTACCTGACATTGAGTGACAAACTTATGAAATTTATATATAATTACATTAAATAAATATATATCCAATTTAAAGATAAATAATAAATATTTATGTTTTCTATTCCATTATATAACACTTTTTCTGTAGTTTCCCATTGCAATGAGCCTGCCCTGGATTCTCGTGGATCATATATTGAAAACTAAAGATTCATCTATGATGGAATGTGTGCTTTATCCACTGGATTTCTATCAGACTCAGCATATTATGCTATTAACTAAATTTAAAAAAGTCTTTCTCTATGATGAAGTGAAGCTGAGGTCAACCTTATGCTTTGACCAGTTTGTTTAACATGATTGTGAGCAGAATTTTTATATTACAAGCACTTAGCAGGAAGGTAATTGATTATAAATATTTATTTTGGTTCAAATCTTTGTTTTTGAATCATGTTTGCACTTTTTTTAACTGGAATAATCTTTGAATAACACTTTTGTTACCAAAAAAATTAAATGAATAATAAGTTATTCAAATGATATGAAGGCGATAGAACTATTTCTGTATTTATATGAAATTTCTAATAGACAGTAAAGTCCAGTTTATTTGTTGAGAATTTATATGTATAGATGAATAGGTAGTAGTTTTGCAGACTTTTTACTATTAATACTAATTACTTTTTTGACTGGTTAGAGAACACCAAAAAAAAAATTGATATGCATGGAACAGTGGTTTTTAGAAAATGTGAGCTTAAATATCTGATCTTTTGTAAACATTTTCTTATTATCAAATGTCTAGATTCAGTACCTGTAGTGAATTACATAAGAAATCCTTGTTATTTAATAAGAATTTCCTGTTATGAAGCTTACTTGCAGACTGTTATTTTAAGATTAAAGTATCTCTTTGAGGTTTTTACTTCAATACAACCTAGGTCTTTAGCTTTGTACTACTGTAATTGCATGTAAAAACCAAGGAGACAAGATTTCTTTCAGCAACTCTTAATGCAAAAATAGACCTAAAGCTTGGAAGCCTTCAAAAATAAATGTTACATATATTTTTTTTAAATCATGTTCTGATTGTGGTAGACACCTTATGGAAATTATTTCTCATTACCTGTATAGAGTAAAAGTTTTTAGGGAAATCTTTTAATATTAATGTTAATTTGTAAATAATCATGAGGTAGTCATTCCAACAACAGAAATGAATGATGAGAATTTATTTACAAAGGTTGTGGAAACAAACTATCATAGGACTTTGAAAGTGAATTAATGAGCATTTATAGTGTATGTTTTTATCTCCCCTTTCTTTTTCAAGTGTTCTGTAAAATCAGTATTAGTAACAGAGCATGTATTTAATTTTCTCATGATTTTTCAGTTGTATGCGTTGAGTGTGTATGCACATCAGGTGTCACTGTATTAACCATGCGGTATGATTGCCTCTAAATTTAGGAGTATTGTGATGTTCCATTATCCCAGTCCTCTTAAAAAATAAGCTTTCACTTTCCTGACATTCTGTTGTAGATCAAGTTTTCTAATTTATTGTAAACTAATGAAAATAATTTCTTGAGGGATCTATGTGAGTAGAATTAGAATTTCATTACCTGCCAAATGTTTATTTCACCCTTTATTTAATGAAAACCATGGAAACAAGATTGCTTATAATAATTATAATGCAATAATAGACCTGAAGCTTTTAAGATCCCAAAATGTGATGCTACTTATCAAAGGAGAGGGGGGGGGGGGATCATGTTCAAAATGTGATTGAGACCTAATGGAAATTATAAATTCAGATTTTAAGAATGCTATCTTAACCTTATTGGATTTGCTATCCTCAATGTTAATCTATGGAGAAAATTTGTCTACTATTTTCAGCTACGTAAATACTGATAATCCAATAAAAATGGTATTTTCGGATAGCCTGAACAAGCACCTTGCAACAGGATTCATTTTATAAATTTCATCCACCAAAGGAATTTATGAGCATTTAAGATACACTATACCAAATTTTTCCCATGAATAATTTAAATTAAAAAACGTTATTTGCATTTCTTCTTAAAAACAAAAAATGCCACAAGATGTAAAATTTCTCTCTTTATTAGAGAGTACAATTTTAAAAAAAAATTTTTTCCATCCAAGCTGGCAATGCTTGGACACATTTTCACCTTAGGTTAACATTGGGGTGAGGGAATCCAATTGGATTAGTACGCAGTAGCTTTAAGCATATATTTTATGTATGTTTGTATCTTTAGTGTGACATGAACACCTTTGCTTCTCACTTACAATAATAAATTCTTGTTGTTTTTATAGTATCCTATTAGACAAACGCTTTCGAGCAGAATGTGCTAGTTATGGAACCTGTTTCAATTACCCACCGGCCAATCGATATGAAACCTTATTAAAACAAAGGCATGTGCAACTTCTGGGAAGATCAATTGATCTAAATCGGTTGATAGGTCAACGTGTAAATGCAGACCTTCAGAAGTCGTTGGATCTTGCTATTAGTAAATTTGAAGCTGGAGATATTACTGGAGTTTTAGTTAGTTTAATTTCATTTTCTATTTAAAATGATGTTTATTCTTTATTATATATAGTGTTTTTCTCTTTGTTTTGCAAAGAATTATACAATTTTCTATCTCGGATTTAAAATATTTAGCCACTCTTACCTCCTATTAACAGGACAGCCATGCTAAATTTTTTTAGAGATTTGTTGTACCTCATATGAAAGTTGGGGCACCTTTGATTAAATTTTTATCACTTGTTCAGATGTTTAAAAGCATTAGGATCATTTTGTGGTCATAATTCTTTGCTTATTTTATAATTCATATTTCCTACTCCTGAGAATTAGATGTGTGACCTCCAGTTAACTGTACTAAGCTATATCACCTGCAGAACTTTCTTATTGAATCTTGCTGCATATTTATTTTCATAACATGTTTCCCTTTTTTTAAGTGATATCTAGGGTACATTCAAAAGTGATATATTGCACGTATAATGTTAATAACTTAAAGTTTTAAAAATTGAATATAATCTTATTATTTATCAATTCATTTTGTCTGAGTTCCAATATTTTCATAAATTTGTGCTTTTTCTATCCTTTATTTATCTATCATTAAATGATCTGTGGATTGATTTTAAATTCATTTTTTTTAAATTGACGTTTTAATTCTTTAGAATTTAGTTATTTCAAACATTCTGCATTAGACATTCTATCTATTTAATCTATCTGTTTTTTATGTGTATCTAACAATGATAAACAAACACTACATATTTTATAGTTGCAAATAATAAAACTACAGAAGAGGATTATTTGTTGAATACCTATTTGTATTAAATGCATAAAGTCTAATAAATTCAATGCAGATACAAAATTGTTAATAAAATATATTGCTAGGCATATTTCCATAAAATAAAACTCTAATGTTGAAAAAATTCACCTAAATTGAATTTAAAAACTAGATAAAATCTACCATTGATCATAAAAAATTTCTGCAATATTTTTAGGTTATGATCTCATGAAAAAATATTCGCTTAGTCTTTAAAAAGAAATTTGAGTGAATCATTAAGCTATTTGTGGATGTTATGCTTATCTTTACATGCTCAAAGAGTTTTACTTTAATATATGACACTTTGCCAAAATGTTCTCTGTATGGTACACTCTAATTATGCTTTGGGGGTTTAGAGTATTTGTAGGCTTTCTCAGCCTGTGTTTAGTCTTAAGGCATTTAAAGCATTATTTGATACAGTTGATCGGCAACTCAAGGACACTTGCTGTGAAGCTTTTGAAAACCTGAAATTTTGTTTGGAAAAGAAAATATAAGAGTGTATGAATTTACATTACACATTAGCTTTTATTGTAATCTATATAAAACTTTTCTTTTTTTATCATCCTATGCCCGTCTTCGGCATTTCTGCCATCAGTCGACAAGCAGCCCAATATAGAGATGAAGATATATAAAAGCGAGAGATAAAATTAGCCTCCACAGAGTTGTCTGTTAAAAACTTAAAAACCATGGAGCAGTTCTTGAGGTGGTCACCATCCATATCGCCCTGGTGGCACAAAGGGCAACAAGCTGAATCGCTCATGCCTATCCAATGTAGATGTTTTTGTAAATAATCATGTCCAGTTGTCATACGAAAGCAAGCAACTCCAACAGACTGGGGCAAGAAACTAGGGCAATATAAAACTTGAATTTGATGTTTAACTATTATCTTTGGTATAATTCCTATGATGGCAATCTCATGTGTACTTTTGGGCTGGACGATGGCTAAATGGCTAGGAAGCTGGCTCTCAGAACCAGAGTCTGGGTTTGAATCCCACTCTTGGCATGAACATATGAACATTTGTAGCCATTCAGAATCAGCTTTAAGCAGTAGGTTCCGGTGTAATTAGCCCTTGTGTAGCAAAAAATGATCGTAGCGCTCTAAACCAAACCAAACCTGCATGTGTACTTTTAGCTTGTGCATGTCTCAATTTTTCATGTAGTGTTACCCATGCTTTTTCTGTCACCTAGATAATACACTCCTTCTATCCTACTTTCCTAATACAGGAAACTTCCCATTTAATTAAGTTTCAGAAATGAACTTTAGCCTCACTCTTGGCAAAAGTTTCCTATCAGTTAATGTGTCAGTGGAGGTCTTATGGTTCTAAAGAGAATTATAAATTGATAGCACATATGTCCGTTCTTCTAAAGAACTTTTTTGAACAATTATGTGATTGAGGTAAAGCATTACAGGGTCCCCAATTTGGAGAATAATGAGAAATTCAAACTTTCTTCAAATAATCAAGAAATTTGGTACTGGTGTTATTTTATTGTAGTATCTTTATGCATGTTTTTTTTTTTATCTGATCTGTTTAAAGCATGAAGGGTAAAGTCTCATTTATGTAGTTTCTGTTTTTTGTAAAGGAATCTATTTGAAAATGTCAAACTAGAATTTCAATAGAAATAAGATATTTTTTGTTTACAGGAACTTGAAGGATTGATCACTGTGACTAAACTTGCACACAAATTGCTCAGTAAATATCTTATACTAGATGAATTTGATGCCATGTATAGAGAAGCCAATCACAATGTATTAGCACCATATGGCAGAATTTGCCTTCATGTGTTTTGGGAGCTAAATTTCGACTTTTTGCCGAATTATTGCTACAATGCTGCAACAAACCGGTATGTAATGTACTTTTTTTTTCATTTTATATGATTACTTTGTATGAAGTGTACCTTATATGATTTCCACCTGTTAAAGTAATGAAAATTTTACTATGGAGCAGTTATCATGAAAAGCAACTTCTATGAAAGAAGCTCTGAATGTGTAGTATAAGTTATGTAATTCTGAGGAGACAGTATGATTGTCATGGTTTCAACATATAACACCGGGGAGTGGCTATTACCTTTTAAAAACAATACTAATGAAATTCTTGACTGGGCAGTACAGTTTCAAAAAAACACATACAACAGATACCAACAACTATTGTTTGATGACCTGCCCTGCTCAAATTTTATATCTGTACTTTAAAAAATTATGCAACTTGCATATTAAGCATGTTGCCTGAAGAATGTGTTACATGCTAAAATATGCCTGTAAGCGACATCTGCCAACTAGAGTGAAAGGACAAAAATTAACTTCAGAAGCATAAATTTGAATCAAGTTTTATTATTCTAAATATCTTAAATAGATTAACTAATTAATTGAAATGTTTCATTTGACCTCTCAAAATAAATAATGATGCTGGGAACAAAAGAGTAACATGGCAGTTAAAAAAATGTTTCAATACCTCATGAAATAATCTGAACAGAGTAGGTTCAGAACATTTTTATTACATATTTATCCTTTTTTTTTTAAAAATCTAATGCGGAGGCACTTGTCAGATATTTACCTTTTGTTCTTCACTGCTATTTTACTAGATACTTTATTGTGGGAGCACCATATAGGCGAGTCAGTATTGCTCCCTATGAGGGAGATGCAACAGAAACATCCAAGCTTTATCAGGATTTGAACCCAAGCCCACTGCATGGCAGCTCGGAACGCTAAACACTACACCATATGGGTGGCTACATTTATCCTTAGAAGTAAATGCTGATATGCTTGATAGAATGGAACTTTTATATTGTTTGTTACTTCTGATGAAGAATTGAAATGAAATGACTCATACTGAAAACAGAAGTCCAGTATTCTTATCATAGAATTAATATTGATATAAATTCTTTAACAACAGCTGTAAATAATCATCCCTGTGTAACAACACAAAAGACAAGGTAATTTTATTTCCACATTCAAACAGACAGTTCAAACAATCAGAACAGCATCACAACGTCATTCTTAGCATGAAGCTAAAACAAAACACACATCTTACTTCATTCAAAACTTAATTCTAAATACATAACAAACACACTGATTGTTGCTTCCATCTGTTGGTGAAAGAATAGAACTATAAGCCCTTTTAAACACACATTGTCTGTCTGGATGAAATCATTTTGTACCACGCATTAAAAATTAACCTACATTATGACATTGAGAGTAAATTATAATCATAATTTATCATAACCTTCTCAGTCGAGCTCCTGAAATTTCACTTTAAAGTTGAATTATTTTTTTAACAATTGTTAAACGTAATTATAATTGTTTCCAATAGATTTGTAAAAGTGAAGGATATCACATTCACACAGCCTGTAGCACGAGATAAAGCTCCTACAGCCCCACCACAGTACTTTTTTGGCACCAAAGTAAGTTTTTGTATCAGCTGAGGTTTGGTTTTGTATTTAATTAGTTTGTAAAGATCATTGTTAGCATTTTATTAAATTTATTTTAATGTTACATTAAAACTTTATGTTATCTTATGAAGTTTTGATACAAAATAATTAATTCTTTGAATCATAGCTGTTAATCATTCAGTATGTAGATCTGATTATCTACTCTGTGTGTCCAATAAAGCACCACATACTTCATGTTTAGTGTTCTTTTAAAGTATTATTTATTTAGCAATGTAAAATGATTTCATTATATTGTGACTAAGTTATTTTTTACATCTAAAATTTACAGTATTTTTCTTCTAATTATTGAATGTTATACTTACCTTAGTAATTTGTAGTTTAATTTTTTTTAGTGTATTAATTAGGTAACTTGTATTTCTCCTTCTGCATACTAAATATTATTAATGTTGATTCACAATGAACTAACATATTTTTATAAATATATATATTTATATAATTTTTTTTTTTTTTTTTACAGGCATTGAATGTTGCTAACACCACAATTTATTCTATGTATAGTGGCTTTGTTGGTGCTCCTCACTTTAGGTCAATTTGTCGGCTTTTAGGTTATGAAGGTATGTTCCCACTGTAACATTATTCTGTTTTGTTTTGTGGGTCTGGAATATTTTAAAAGAAAAATTTATTTAAATATGTAACATGTATAGTACACATGCTATCCACATGTCATTCTGCCTAATGCCTTTTGAAAGGGCTGGTTGGTGATGATAATTGTATAGAACATATTTCTATATCCATTAGAGAGCTATGAAAATGTAATTCCATATTCATTCATTGGGGATGAAATATAGTCTTCAAAATCTGCCAGTAGGTCATGCTATGCTAATCCAATATGGTGAGGTAGATGGTAATCCCTCATGTAAAAGCCCATACTTTTTTTAAAGTTTAAATTATGAGTAGGAAAGTTTTGCTAAGTTAGGGCCTAAAATTATTTTTCTTCAGTTTTCAATGATCTGTCAGACTATGAAATTCAAATAATCTCTCCTTGTTACTGCAGTCTGATCATCCCAGCTCCTTATGCATAATTTATAGTATTTTTAAAAGCACAATATTTGTAACCCCCTACTTATTTTTTAAGATAATGAATGAAACAAGGAAAGCTGTAACTGGCAGAAATTTTAAAAACCCTTAAAATTTTTACTCTAAGTAATAGAAAATCAAACTTACTCTTCATGATTGATCAGCTTATTGCCCTTGTTATGTTGTTATATTTCCTTTATAAGACCAACAGTATTTACACTTAAAAAACATTTAGAAAACAAAAACAGTATCTTAGATGTACAAGTTACAGAAGTATAAGACCAAATACTAAGATTCAAGTCAAAACTAGAAGCACTAAATTTTAACTAAGTTCCTGGAATAGATACTTTTAATACATTTTTGCTTGTTGCTAAATTTGCATGATTCTGACTTTATTGATATCACTTATAGTTGATATCTTGAGAATATTAAGGTAAAATGTGCTTATTTATGTAGCTTTCCAAATGTCAAGTTTTATTTCAGAATTACTAAAATCTTTGAATTTGAAGGAAAAATAGAATGTTAAAAAACTGAATGTCATATTTCTGATTAAAGTACATTACACATGTTAAGCAAGATTTGAGTATTGTATAGTTTCTACGGTACTTTCTCATTTTACCAACCCATCACCAACCTCTTGGCACAGAAAAGCTGGTAAATTTCCCATTCCAATGACCTGTCACCAATGCAGGCAATTTTTTGTGAGACCAGTGATTAATCTCTGGAACATCTACAATTTAAAATGACTTTGTCTGAAGTGATGGTGAAAATGAAGAAATCTGAAATTAATGCATTGTTAAATGTAAATAACTTTATTTACAATTAATCCTGGTACTATTATCTATACAGACTGCTGGAGAGGGTATGGAAAAAAAGATCTTGATGATGCGGGATAAATACATTCGACTGTTAAT
The DNA here is from genome assembly GCA_907164885.2 of Dolomedes plantarius. Taxonomy (NCBI): domain Eukaryota; kingdom Metazoa; phylum Arthropoda; class Arachnida; order Araneae; family Dolomedidae; genus Dolomedes; species Dolomedes plantarius. Next base: position 48,349,999 of record OU015501.1, on the reverse strand, counting down.
CATAAACACAAATTTGTACTAGATCTCCAAACTAGTGTCCATACCCAAAACATCAAAAGGCTGTGGAGTTCATGTAGTGAAAAAACCAACAACGGGGAGTGAACAGATCATATTTTCATTGGTACCTTGCAGAGTCCATGTGGAGGAACACTTTGAATGAAGATCCTTTTGAAGCAATGTTGGAAGGAATTTTGAAATTTTGGCCACCGAAAATAGAAATGTAGTTATTGATATTTTAAAATTACTTTTAAAAAGTATGTGATTATCTGGTATTAATTTAATATCTAATTGGCGATGTTGTGGTATAATTGGCAACCTTTCGCGTGACATTGGTGATGGGTCAGTATAATGGGAAAGTACTGTTTCTAATGATGATTTGGTAATTTTTTCAAAAATACTAAAAGGTGTGGATATTGTTTAAAAATTGATCTAAATTTTGGATGAAGGATTTATGTCCAATTAGAAAAAAGATGTGGGATTTTATTAGATTTTTATGGTTACTCTTTTATGATTAACTAGGCTAAATTTAGTCATTTATCATTTGTAATGCATATCAGTTTCCAATTTCAATCAGTGTAGTTAAACAAGTCACTGGAGGGAAAATCCATTGGAAGGAAAGCAACCAACCATAGTGATTTTTTTTATTTAATTGATTCTAGCCTCAAGCCCTACACCAGATGTTTTGTATTAAGGGAATCCTTTTGTTGCTTTTTTTATTCTTATGCACAGTATCAATTCCCTGAAATTTAACATCAAGCTTTTAATTATGTTGATAAAAAAATTGCATCTGCTATAATTCACAGAGCATAAGTGATTTGTATCATTTTGATATTTTATGGGCATAAAATTTGTAGATGATACAAAATCTGTTTAAGAGGTTTCATAGTTTTGTTTAGTTTTTTAAATCGTGCACTTGCATTAAGAGTTGTGTCTAATTAAAACACATTGTGTTGTTATTGAACCAAAATCTTATTATATTTTAATATTCTCTTTCGAAAATTTAAATATGTTTTAGCAGATTGTGGAAGAACAATAGCCCTTTAAAAGAATTGTAACATTCAGCTTTTGCTTAAAACAAAAAGGTTTATTAAAAATCCTTCAAGAAACTTAAAAACACAAAAGCATACTGCAAACGAAACATCAAATATGCGAGAGCCGTCAACTTATGGCCAAACCATCTTTATATATAATACAAACAGATTTGCATAAAACTGCTCAGTAACTGCACCTCAGTTTACCTCACAATTAATTGCCAGAAAATTACACTGCCGTCTGGTGGGGAAAAAGCTGAGTGGTCAGGCGAGAGAATAACCAAGGAGGAAATGCATATTTCCGTATAATATTTAGGGAACTGTACATAACTTTTATAGTTTTGAGGTTTTCTGAAAGAATGCAAAATTCTGATGCATTTTAAAACAAATTCAATTAAGGTGCGATATTTTAAAGCAATAGTTATAGAAGAAATGTAATGCCTTTCAATGGGAAAGTTTATGGGTTGAAACAAGAAAATAAGGCTGGGAACTGCATATTGCCAATATCTTAAACAAAACAGCTGACGTTCAGAAGTTTGAAAAGGTACCATTCTAGTCAAATAAAACATCTCATTGAAAGGAGGGAATGTGTTCACAGAAGTATACATAGATTCTTTATTGTTGCCTGTTCCCTTTATTAGAGCTTGATTTATCCTCTCTGGCATTTATTGTATTCTTATAAGTTATTCATATGCAATTCTAAATGCTCCATGAGCAGAAACTATAGCTGTACTAGTTTAGTTTTTCCTTATGACTATATTTCCTTATAATTTATTAGTCCAGTAGGCTAGCTTGCATATTACTTTGCATTATAATACTAGAATGTGTGAATTGATCGTCAAGTATATCAGTGAGTTCGCTAAATAACCTTGCAATAAATTACTTTAACACTATAGTTCAGGATTCCATGTTGAATGTCTTGTAGCTTGTTGAAACAAGGTTTGAGGTACTAGCTAGATGGCAGTGTTAAGATATATGTACTTTTTGTTTATATATATATATAAATAAGCCCATATGATTAGATATGTTGTTCTATTTTTCTGTTACTGCTTACTTCATTAAAAGCGAACCAGAAATATTTTTTTTTTTCGTAAGTGCAATGTAGTTGTACCACAGAGACTAAAATATCTTCAATCCCACAGGTATAGCTGTAGTGATGGAAGAACTGTTGAAAATTGTGAAAAGTTTGGTGTGTATTCTGCTATTATGTAGCATCTTTTACTTTTGATAAAAAAACCTTTTTTTTTTTTCTCGTTGCATTATGCCTACAGTTTCACATTTGAGCATAAGAGGTCTTTGCAGTCATGTATAAGTGAGAAATAAACCTTGAATGAGATCTACATAGCAAACATCATTTAGTGCTGAAGGGGAAAAAAAGGGCTGTTCACCAATCATATTTTCAATGTTACATAATTGACATAAGAATTGTGATAATGGCATATTAACTTTTTTCAAATGGGAATGAATTATATTTACTGAGTAAAAGATCTGCAACATTGTCTGTTCCAGGAGATGTCATAGATAATTTTTTTTTTCTCCTCATGATTTTTTTAAATGTTCTTATAAATTATATTTTTTGATTTATTGATAAATAAGAGTACAGAAAAAATATAGTTTATTAATATCTGATACATTTAAATCTTGAATTATACCTGTTAAGAGTTTTGGTGTATGTCCCAGTGTTTACAGAGAAAACAAATCCTCAGTATTGCAATACATGAATGAATAAATTATAATGCTTGTTTCTCTGTACAAACTTTTTAATTTTACACATTTAATAGCTGATTTATATGTTTTGAGCAGTTGTATAAAATGTCACACCAGTACATCTGGATTGCTAATTGAGCTAAATATTGTTTATTATTTTACAAAGCAGATATACATGAAATTTAACAATAGTTTATTTATAATTTGAGGTGTGGGTGTCAAATAAAGTAATTATTAAATTTTGCTTTAAATAATTGAAAACATTTAAATACCTCATAGAACTGTAGCCTCATGAATATTTATTAGTATGTGAGTTCTAGTGTTCTTGTATATTCAGGTATAATCATTGGCTTTGCTGCTATCATTCTTTCTAACTCATATTAAACAATAGAATCTTGCATGTATTTTAAGTTTTATTTTAATATATATTGTCCGTATGATTTCTTGTTTGTTTTAGACTTGATAGTTCCCAGTACCTATTTATGTAGTGTACTTTCAATGACTTAGAGTAGTTCCCTTTTCAGTGTTCAGTAGAGTTTTATAAAGATATTATCTTTGGCTTAGTACTAATTTTTATCTAAAGTTTGGTTCTGCATTGAAGTATTAGGTATGAATTTCATACTTGAATATTTATCATTGATTAAATTTGCAATATCTAACAGTATAGAATCAAAATATTTATAGATCCAAGGAACTTTGCTTCAGTACACCACTACATTGATGAATGTCATGCCCAAGCTCTGTAAATTACCACTATATGAATATGGATCTCCGGGTAAGAATTTGTTTGCATATAGTATTAATTTGGGTTCTTGACTAATTTTCTGAAAATCAGTTGTGATTTTCAGCAGCAAGTTAAGAAACTTGCCAAACACTAGGAATGAGTTTGTTAAAGAAATTTGACAAGAACTAAACTTTTCAATAACAAGAAAATCAATTGTTAAAATGTGTTCTTACAAATTCACTATATGAAGTCTAGTTAAGACATCCTAAAAAAATTTCCAATTATGCATAATATACCTGTAATCTGAGTTGAATGATTATATATTTTGCATTCAAATAGGTGGGAAGCTGTATCCTAATAGTAAATTAAATAGTTATAGTATGCTGGTTTTTTTTTTTTTTTTAGTTGTCATAGTGTGAGAGATAATAAACAAATGGCCTGCAAGTATGCCATGTCAGGTAAATTAATGACAACCCAATTTGTGTAATCAGCATAAGAACACTAACTACTATTAGTGCCATATTGCATGTGGTCCCAGGGAAGAAGTGACAGATTTTTTTCATCATCATTTTTGATTTCCGAGCACAATTAGAAACTTAAGAGAATACAAATTGTTCCTGATAAAACTGATGAAAGCCCCCCCCCCAAATAAAAAAAAACAAACTAATAGACCATGTTAAAAAAAAAGAAAAAAATTATTATAAATCAAACTGGTGAAGACGTAAATAAAAATACATTATAAAAAAAGAATTCTGATAAATTGTCATCTTATCTATCATTTTCATTACCTTAGATATTCAAAAAGTCATGAATGAATTTTGTTGCATAATTGTTGCATAATTGTAACATATTAAGGCAGAGAAAGGTAGAAAAGGTATGAGTTATTGATGATTAGGACCTGTTCTGATCTCTTTTAATGACACCGTAAAGGAATTATTTGACTCTATTTATCTTACAGTTTTTCTTGTAGAAGTTCTGTAGATTCTGTCTTGTAAGAAAGTTTCATATTTTGTTACCTTAAATTTCTATCTTAATTCTCTCAATTTATTTGCAGGTGTCTTGCACTATTATTCTGCTTTGCTAACTGACTTAGTTCAGTATTCTGAAATTAAAACAGAGATGTTTCAAGCATTTCGAGAAGTGGGGAATGCAATTCTATTTTGCTTGCTGATAGAGAAAAGTTTAGTAAGTTACTAGTTTAATAATTGTTTTATAAATAAATATTATAATTGTATTTAAGACATGTTTATCTATATATGTTTTAGATGACTAAAAAAATTTTTACTACTAATTAAGCACTTTCTCTAATAATACTAGTTTCTCAGAGAGCAGAAGTTTTTAGCCCGTCTACCCAATATTCTTATTAATGTTAAAATAACAAACTTTTTAGGAAATCAAATGTATTTTTCATATGATTGAAGTATCCATTTAATCAAAATCAGGATTTATTTTGTTTCTACTATTTTAATATCACTCTGTAGCTTTGAAGGGATATGTTCTTTTTATAGGTTGTTCAACTTGATATAGCTAATGAATGTTAGAATAGAATAAGATTACAAGTTTAATTATATACATTTTCTGTATAAACTGTTTAGTGAATGACCTCTTTAAAAGACAGATAACAGCTTCTTAAGATGGTTGACTAAAAATTGTAAAAAAACATGGTCTTAAACAGGAACAGAGTAAAAAGGACATTATAATTGATAATAGATCTGTCATATTAGAATTTCATTTTAAATATGGGTTATATATTTCTTTAACTTAAAGACATCTAACCTCTAAAAATCCAAGCTAGAATAAACTTTGGTAAACATTTCCTACAAAGTATTCTATATATTTGAGCTGCCCTTTGCTATGAAACAGACTTTAGTACATTTTGCAAATATTTATGCAAAGATTATGCTGTAACTGCATAAAATATAAATAATTAATTAAATGTTACTTTTGTAATCATTGTTAAAAATAATTGTGTGGCAGCAGCTATGTACATAGTTTCTGTTTAGAATGCAGTTGAGTTAAAAATAAAATGGTTTGGCGTTGATAAGTTATATTATTAGTTTTACTGTTGTTAAATACCGTTAAATTAGCAAGTTCTTGTTATGTTGTCTCAACTAGGAGGCAACAACTGGTGACCCGAGAGTTCAATTTGTTTATTAATATGACTACACAAAGTGGACCAGGAATAACTACTTTAATGGATGCCGAAGCAAATTAAGTAAGCGTTAAGATTCCACCATTTTGGCGAGAAAAACTGGACATTTGGTTTTACCAAGTGGAAGCCCAGTTTCAAATAAATAAAATCACCATGGAAGAAACTAAATTCAATTATTTGATATCCCAGCTTGAACTGAAGTATGTTGAAAATATATGGGACATTATTAAAGACATTAAGCCCGAAAAATATTCTATGGCGAAAGAAAGACTTTTGAATACCTTCAAAGAAAGTGAAAACAAGCGAATTCAGTGTTTGGTTACTGGATTAGAACTCGAAGATTATAAGCCAAGTCAACTTTTGCAGAAAATGAAAAGTCTTGCAACAGACGATTTTCCGGAAAAATTGCTAAAATCTTTATGGCTGGATAAAATGCCTGATTGTATAAAAAATATTCTTCTCGTATGTGATGAAAATTTAGATAAATTGGCCACAATGACTGACAAAATTCATGAGATGAAATCTGAAAAAGAAATTTATGCTGATTCACCAAAAATTAACTCTAATGATGCTTTAATTGCAAGAATAGCTGTTTTGGAACAAAAAATTGATTCAATGCAAATAAATGACCGTTCTAGATCAAAATTTAGATATCATCACCGAAATATATCTCGAAGTTGCAGCTGTTCAAATAAGCAATTTAATACGAAAGGTTAAATATTGTGTTTTTCATTTTACATTTGGCAATCGTTGTCAACCTGAGAAATATTATCCACCGTGTACTTGGTAAGAGAGGTTCGGAAAACTCCATGACGCAACAGGATTAGCAGCTACCGCTGTTGCTGATATTAATGAAAGCCACAAGTTTCGTTTATTTGTTAATGACAGAAACACAGGATTGCGGTTCTTAGTAGATTCAGGTGCTGACATCATTCCTGCGATGTCCGGTGCTGCCTCATTCCTGCGACTCATCACAATTCAGCAGTAAATAATTTTAAATTATACACAGCGAATGGAATGGAAATTCCTACTTATGGAATTATGATTTTAACTTTGAATTTAGGACTTAGAAGAGAATTTCAATTTCAGTTTATATTAGCTAAAGTCAATAAAGTAATTATAGGAGCTGATTTTTTAAATAAATTTAAACTTCTAGTTGACATTCATAATGAACAGTTAATAACCTGTCTGTTCTAAGTAATGTAATGGCAGTGTTTTTTGATAATTCTATTAGTACTCTAGATAAAAATTCTAAATATGCTAATTTGTTAGAACAATACCCAAATTTAACTAAACCTAATTTATCAGTATCTACATTTAAGCATAATGTTGAGCATTTTATTACATCTAGTAGACAACCTTTTTAAACAAAGCTAGACAATTGGATTCCAAGCGATTGCAAATAGTAAAACAGGAATTCCAGTATGTTAGAAAATGATATTATTCGTCCCTCTAAATCACAATGGGCCAGTCCTCTTCACATGGTTCCTAAGGAAGATGGTTCTTTCCGACCATGTGGAGATTATCGGCGTTTGAATGCACAAACAATACGAGATCGTTACCCCATACCCTGATTAGGAGATTTCAACCACATTTTAAAAAATACTCGAATATTTTCTAAAATTGATTTGCATAAAGCATATTTCCAGATTCCTCTTAATGAAGATGATAAGCCAAAAACTGCTATTATAACCCCTTTCGGCCTATATGAATTTAACGTATTGAGTTTCGGTTTGCATAACACTCCTGCTACCTTTCAAAGATTCATAAATGAGGTATTTAGAGAACTAAATTTTGTTTTCCCATATTTGGATGATGTTTTAATTGCATCAAAAACTGAAGAGGAACACAAAAAACACTTAAAATTAGTTTTTGATAGATTGCAAAAATATGGATCGAGACTCAATATTTCTAAATCTGTTTTTGGAGTTAATGAATTGGATATTTTAGGTTTTCTAATTACAAGTGAGGGATCAAAACCTCTTCCTGAAAAGGTTAAAGCTATTCTTAATGTTAAATTGCCTGAAACTGTTCATCAATTATGAACCTTTCTCGGAATGGTTAATTTCTACCATCATTTTTTGAAAAACAGCTAAAATTTACAGCTAGTACTCAAGCCATTTTACATGAATATTTAAAAGGTGCAAAGAAAAGATATAGTCGAAAAATAACTTCGACAGATGAGGCCATTGAACAGTTTGAAAAATGTAAAACAGATTTAGTAAATGTTGCTCTTCTGTCCCACCCAAACCCAGAATTACCTTTATCGCTGTGTACAGATGCTTCGGATTGGGCAGTAGGCTCAGTTTTACAACAATTTGAAAACGGTAGTTGGAAACCAATCGGATTTTATTCCAAGAAGCTTTATCTCACACAGCAAAATTACAGCACATATGATCGTGAACTTCTGAGAATTTATTTATCCATTAAGTATTTCAAACATTTGTTAGAAGGAAGAAAATCCACAGTATACAGACCACAAGCCATTAATCTATGCATTTTTACAGAAGTCCGATAAAGCATCTCCAAGGCAAATTAGGCAACTTCAATATGTTTCAGAATTTACAACGGATATTAAGCACATTACAGGAAAAAATATCGTAGTAGCAGATACATTGTCCAGAATTGTAGAAATCACCTTAACTAATTATGATCAAATTGCGGAAGAACAAGAGAGAGATGATGAATTTGAGACATTGCAAAAGTCTACAAGTTTGAGTTTTAAACAGTATTCCCTTCCATCTGGAAGAAATTTATGATATGATACTTCAACACAGCATATTAGACCTTATATACCTAAGAGTTAACGTATGAAAATATTTCATCAATTTCACAGATTATCCCATCCTGGAATTAGATCAACAATAAAATTAATTTCTTCAAAATTTATTTGGCCGAATATTAAGAAAGATGTCCAGATTTGGGCGAAATCTTGTATTCCATGTCAAAAATCAAAAATATCTCATACGAAATCATTGGGAGAATATCAAAAGCCATCAGAAAGATTTCAAGAAGTACATATTGATCTTGTTGGTCCATTACCACCATCAAATGGCAACACCTATTGTCTGACATGTATAGATAGATACACAAATTGGATGGAAGCTATTCCGCTACAAAACATCTCAGCAGAAACTATAGCGAAAGCATTCTACAGCAATTGGATAGCAAGATTTGGAATACCCCTGCATTTAATTACTGATCAAGAAACTCAATTTTCATCCGAAATATTTCAAACCCTGTCAAGAATCTGCGGCATTAAGCTTTCACATAATACTGCCTATCACCTGCATTGCAATGTCAAGGTAGAGCAGCTCCACAGATCAATAAAGGCTGCTTTAAAAGCCCATAATAATATAAGTTGGAGCGAAACGTTACCAACAGTTCTTTTAGGCCTATGTACGACAATCCACGACAATACTAACAATACAATTGCAGAAATGGTATATGGAGAAAATATCAAACTTCCTGGAGAATTCTTTGAAGCAAAAATAAATCATATACCACCTGGAACTTTTATAAATAAATTACAAATGTATATGGAATTAATCAGGCCTAAAGAAACCCAGCAGAGAGGTATTCCCAAAATATTTGTACATAAAGATTTAGGATCAACCTCTCAAGTTTTTCTTTATATTGACAGAGTTTGGAAGCAACTCGAACCCCCATATGAAGGTCCGTATTCTGTTGTCAATCATTCACCAAAATATTTTACACTCAGGATAAAGAATAAAGAAGTATATGTATCGATAGACAAATTGAAACCAGCATACATTCTACCACAACAAATTCCTGAACAAGAGAAACCTACAACTCCAAATTGTGTGAACAATACTCTTATGCCAGCTGAGATCCAAACCAGAGCAACTGTGATTTAACCCAAAATCAAATCAACTTTAAGACAGTCTCAAACTGGTAGAATTTTTAAGACACTGTTGAGATTCAAAAACTCATATTTTATATTATTTATTAACTTTGTTATTATTTTGATGATAAACACCATTACTTGTGTCCAACCTTTCTAGCGTAACATTCGTTACTGGTAGAGGAGTAAATGTAACTGCATAAAATGTAAATAATTAATTTAAATTTAACTCTCAAATATTTTTATAATTTTTAGATGTTACTTTTGTAATTATTGTTAAAAATAATTGTGTGGCAACAGTATGGTTATGTACATAGTTTCTTTTTAGAATACAGTTGATTTAAAAATAAAATGGTTTGGTGTTGATGAGTTGTATTAGTTTTTCTGTAGTTAAATACCGTTAAATTAGCAAGTTCTTGTTACGTTGTCTCAACTAGGAGGCAACAATGCTTTTAAGTAATAATAATAAAATATATCATGTTTTTTCATTCTCTCAATTTTTGATATGCACCTTTTTCACCAGAGGCTAAAAAAATGCAGCAATGAGATTAGTTCATATAAACATATGGTCTCATTTATATTTCTTTAAATTGTAATATGTATTTTGAAATCAGTTTAGGTAGTCTATTTAGTCCAGAGGTGGGGAACCTTTTTACCATTAGAGGCCACATGTAAATTAGGTAGTAATAAAGGAGGCCTCTAAGTTGATGAACCTATAAATGCGACTTTTATGAAATTATTATAGTTAGATATAGTTTTAACAATTTGGTGCATTATATAGAAAAATAACAAAAAAATTGAGTCCTTATTTATTTATTATTTGATATAAAAAGTTACAATATAAAATATTTTTGTATTCACATAAGGATAAAAACTTGTTATAACATTAATCATTAATTTTTTTTTTTTTTTTTTGTAGAAAAAATAATACATTTTAACGTACATGGAGTCAGTCACAATAATAGTAAGAAAATAGTTTTTGTGTAGAGATCATGTAACATGTCTGTTAGTATTACTAAGAAATTCTGAGTATTAAATTACATATAAAGTGTAGTTAAAGTATACAATCAAGGTAAACGAAGCTCATTTGGATAAATATACAATTGTAGTGACTTTAGACAACAATTTCAAAATGTCAACTTTTTTTTGGCCGAAACTGTATATACATTCATGCCATTCTTTATTTAATTCTATTGATTTGGAAATTGTTGTAATCTATATAATTAAATATTAATTAATACAAGTGCTAGCTTTTATAAAGGCTGCAAGAGTAGATCACGGAGGCCGTGCATTCCCCACCTCTGGTTTAGTCTGTTATCATCTGCTCTTCCTCCTCCCCCCCCCCCCAACAAAAAAAAATCTGGGGTCTACTACAAATATAACAATCAATTTGAAACAAAGCTTTTCAAACATTGCAGTTCCTATCATAGTTAAACTGCAAATGTGGCTATAGAATTCATTTTGCTTCATTATGCACATATAGGTTGGCTTATTTGGACTAGTATAATTGCTGTTTATTATGATGATTGTTCTGTATGAATATTTTAATTTTGCACATTTGCTTCTATTCTGTCAAGTAATTACTTAGACTCTTTGGCATTTGGGTATGTCTCTGGGAAAAGTACAGAATTTTCTGTTGGTGTTGCTTAGAGAATTTTTTAAATATTTCTCTTTCATTTCTGTCAAAATGTTAATCAGGTTGTGAAATGTTTTCATTAGTTGGGAATTCTTAGGTTTCTCTTCAGCTGTAGTTATTGATTTATTTTTTCTGTTTTATAGTCTCAAGAAGAAGTCTCAGATCTTTTACATGCCGCTGCTTTCCAAAATATATTACCACGTCCATATTGTAAAGGTTAGCATCATTACTATAATATATTTGTTATTTAAGAATAAGATAATATTGGTATTTTTATGACCTTGTTTGTTTATTTCTCCTATGGAGCAACTAATCAGTGATTGTTTTTTCTAAATATAGATGGAGAAAAACCTGAAACTAAACTTAAGAGATTAGAAGCTAAGTATACACCTCTTCAGGTTGTTCAGAATGTGGAACGATTAGGTACTTCTAAACAAGCAGCTATTGCTCGGGAAGGGGATCTATTGACTAAAGAACGGCTGTGTTGTGGTTTAAGCATATTTGAAATTATTTTGACTAGAATAAAATCCTATTTAGATGATCCCATATGGAGTAAATCAACTCCTCCCTTGAATGGAGTTATGCATATTGATGAGTGTACTGAATTTCATCGTCTTTACTCTGCCCTTCAGTTTGTGTACTGTATTCCTGTTGGTGAAAATGAGTTCACTGTTGAGTAAGTATTCTGCTTATATATATGTACTACATCTCATCTTAGTTTTTTGTTATTTTTTTATATAAGTTTTCATTTAAAAATTTTCTTACTTATATTTTAGCCTTATGGCAGAGTAACTTAATTAATCATTTAATTTATTCCTTGTCTTGTAGAATCAAAATTAATCAATTTTGGTAGTTGATGTAATGAAACAAATGGATTAATAACAAAATCTCATTTTTGGCAAGTAAATCAATTGAATCCAGTCCTTATGATTGCTATCAAACCAGAAATGTGTTTAGAAATTATTTGTCTCAAACCTGTTATATAATAAAATTGTCTTGTCATTCCTACATGTTAGAAACTTGAATATTTTATGCACGTAACTTCATTTAAGATATGCAGCTTAACCACAATAGTTTAGTTTTACATTTTATTTTAAAATGAAACACATCTATCTTTCAAATGAACTAAATTCCTGTAATTTGGTATAAATTAAGCATTTTATATTATTTCAGATCACTCTTTGGGGAAGGATTGAACTGGGCTGGTTGCTGTATGATCATGCTGCTGGGACAGCAGAAACGATTTGAGGCTCTTGACTTTTGCTACCACATTTTGAGAGTTCAACGCATTGATGGAAAAGATGAAATTGTTAAAGGAATTGTAAGTCTATACGATGTCTCTCAGTTCTTTTTTGCCTGCTATTAATTGGCATGTTTGTAGAGAGCTATAAATATCATTAATGCTACTGGTTAATTTTGTGAAATCAATGTATTTAGTTTTAATCTGTCCACTTATACTAAACTTAGTTTTTATCTGTCCACAGAACTTTTCTTAGTACTTTCATTTTTTTTCAAGCTTTATGATATTGTCCAGATTGTCTAGTTTTCTGCTTTTATCTGTAAAAATTAGCATTTTGTAAGTTAAGCAAATTTGTGTTTTGGGCTGTATTGTGTGAGTAAATGAAATGTTTGAATTGTGAGACTGTTATGTGATCAACATAAATAAAATTTAATAATTCCACAGTAAATATACGGACTTTGCAATAAGTATAGCCAAATTTTATATTTTTTTATTACTTTGAAATATGCTAAATCATGCAAATAGCACTAACAAAAAATACATGTATTAAGACATTTAAATGACCCAGTTCATATGATGCATTGCAACTTCTGTGTTAAGCTGTATGAGTATTTCAAATGCAAAAACTTCTCTTTGAAACAATCAAAACATGTATTCTAATAATACCATGAAAGTTTTGTTACAGATTTTTTATTTTGTGAATTGTTTTATGTAAGTGGTTTGTAGTGAAAGTAAACTTGATTAATCAAATCTTACATTTGATTAATATTTCTCATTAATTTTGGTTGTCACACAGATAAAATAACTAGACAAAGTTTTCTCTTACATAATGTTTACTTAAATCTGTTTTATTTTCTCTGGTTATTGGGAAAATGCAGTTAATGATTTCAATTTATTGCATATTCATTTTCTATTAATGTTAAAATTGAAAAAAAACTTAATAATTTATTATTGTATGCATTGCTTCAGATGAATGTAGTGATTATCATTTAACTATTCCAGCCTTTGAAGAGAATGACTGATCGCATTCGAAGATTTCAAGTCCTCAATAGTCAGATATTTGCAATTTTAAATAAGTATTTAAAATCAAGTGACACAGACAATTTACCTGTAGAACATGTGAGATGTTTCCAGCCTCCAGTTCACCAGTCCATTGCAGCTGTAGCTGGTCCACAAAGTGCAACAACTATTTATATGAGACCCGATGGGATATCAAAATGATTATTAACAAATAATTAATGACTAAAGTGTTTTCTTGGATCTTATTGAACTATAGAAAACAATATATAATTTCCCCCTCCCCCCCCCCAGACTGTTATATTAGTTAACCATATTTGACTGCCTTTATTGCTTTTATATTTTAAACTCTTTAGATGTTTCTTAATAAATGTCATTAAGAAGTGTGTATATTTTGCAATAACAAAGTCACTTTGTATTTATTGTATATATAGGAATAAATTTTCTACTTTCATCATAGTTTAGAAATGTAAAGAGTATTACATAAATCATATAAATAACTTTTTAAAATCATTTCCTTACATTAATATATTTCTTGCCAATCATTTTTATTATTTCAACTAGCAAAAGGCATGGGAATTTATACGCATAATTTTTTAGTTGGTTATAAAGATATTTTTAAAGTCTGTTCTTAACATTTTTCACAGGTAATATTCATTTATTAGCTTATACATGGAGTTAAATCATTATTCCATGTTTTTCCATGTGTTACATTCATGCACACTCACATCTTTCTGAATTTTAGTCATCCCATGAGCAATATAGAATTCTAAATAAGACAGTACATGCTAAAACTTACATTACTAGAAAATTTTCTCATTAAGTTTATGTAAGAAAATGTACTTTAAAATAATGTACCCTCTTTTTAGTCATACTGTTTATTGTTCAACATTCTTTACTCTTAAAACTTTGTATGCTGTTCATCTTTGGCAATATCTACTTACTTGGTTTAAAAAATCCCAAAGTTTAATTTTTTCTTACCCAGTATGAAACAAGAATCAGAAATATGGGGAACATATGCGTGACAAACAAAACATGACCAAGAAGGACAAAAGTGACTAAATGAATTTTTGTTATTTAATGTATAGTTATATTAGTGACTACATATGTTTATACATCTGAATGAACTTAGTAGTGATGTCATAAAACAGTGACTTAATTTCATGCATTTCAAACTAAGAAGTTAAATGCTTTTTAAACCATGGTATGTGCTTACTTTGTATGTGTGAACATTTTTCTATCATGATTTGTTAGCCCTTCAATTTTTTCTACTGCTCTCACTGTTGCAGACAAGTTCAGTTGGTTTGGAAATATAAAGATTTCTGTATGATCATTTTACAACAATTTGTACTATGAAATAGATTAAACTGGTCTAGCCTGATCTCTTTAATAAGATTTAAAAATAATGACATTAAAAACACTGATTTTAACATTTTATATTTTATTAACTTAATATGGATACCTGCATAATATTGAAGTTAGCTGTAATAAAAAGGGCCAATTATTTTGGATTTTATCTTTGTTGTTATCTTTCATAATTAAAAGACAAATCTTGAACTTGTTTGACTTACATTTTTGTCTCTGTTGGTGACCTTGTTAAAATTCATTGATAAAAAATCATATTTGTTTGCATTCTTTTCCTGACTTAGTTCTCTACCGTTTATCATAGAATAGTATTCTTCCTAGCTAATTCTCGTGCATTGCATTTTTTATACCTATTTCTTTATATTTTTAATATTTTATAATATAATAGTACCTTGTGCTCATTATATCTTTATTAATGTGTGTGTACCATAAGTGATAAAGCAAATCAAAAATGATATACTTTGACTTTGTTTTAAATCAAAACCCTTTGCAGTATACTTGTAAATTAACCAAATTTTTCTAGTTTTAAAATAGGGAATTGTCTCTACAATATCATACCTTTATTTTATTTTTTTATTTTATTTTATTTGAAGGTTTATAAAAGTTGTTTAATAATATATGCATACTGATATGGGTTTTGAACTTTTTTTTTTCTTTTGTGTTGACCTTAGAGTTATGTTGACTAAATGAGCATGTAAAGAGTTATATGATACAGAATCTAAATCGAATGAATTTATTTATTGCATTTATTAGCTTTATTTTCATCTGACTTGTGCTTTTAATTTATTGTAGATAATTTGGACCATATAAGCATGAAAGTGTGTACTCTTGTAATAAAATGTTTGCTAATAATCTTGCTTTTGTCATTCATTTTACTTACTGAAAAATGAAGCAATATAACATAGGTATATTTGCTGTTTTAGTATTTATTTCTTTTTAAAAGATGGGGGATTTCTAATCTGTTTCCTATTAGAGAGCATCATGATTTGCAGGTGTTTGGATTAGTGCTGTTTTGTACAAATTTTTTTGTATTAACCCAAGAGTAGTCGCATCCGGTCCGTTTACCACCGTTACCAGTTGGCCGAAAACATAGACATAATATGTCTGAGTTACTAGATTATCGAAAACGGAGCACATAGGGAAAAAATATTGATTGAATTTGAAAAGCTACATTTTGCAGCAATTATTATTTATTTAATTTAAGTTTATATTCATATGACAATTATATTAAAGATTTAAATAACTCTCTTTTTATTTTGCAAACTATATTGAAATAATAAAAATTAATAAATGTTTTGACTGAATTTATGACAATACAGTGAATTACTAATTAGAATAAATACGTATTGTCTGGCAGTGGTGCACCCAGGGAGGGACAAGGGGCCCTGCCAAGAAAAAATCCTGGGTGTGCCACTGTTGTCTGGGAGAAATGCCATCCATTGTCAGAAGGGATTACTAGAAGCATTTGGTATTGCATTGTCATGCTCATCAGTGACAATGCGAGTGTAAACGTTTTTAAAAGTGAAGATTTTGATCATTGCTGTGGTAATGGGAGACATTGAGGTCATCTATGATGGGCACGGAGTGTTTGTGCTAAACATCTATCAACGTTGGAGTTGCATGGAATTGACCCATGAGTTTCCTATTTGATTGAAGCCGTTTCACATTACACTGATTAACCTTCTGAAATTAAGGAAAATCGCCAACAGATAAGTCCCTCGACCATAGGCGTAGCGTGTCTCTAACTTTTGGGGGGCACGAATTGAATTCAGTTAGGGACCTCCTCAGCGCATTGACTGCCGGACGGTCCTTAAAACATGAAATATTATGATTTTTAAATTGAATAACGATAGAATTGATCTTTGAGTAGTATTCAAAAGTTATACAATGAGAAAAATATATAAATAAAATGAGAAAAAAAATTATGGATCATATTGTTAAAAACTATGTTAAGGCTAAAGATATAATTGGAATCTTCAGTTTCACAGCGGAAAAAAACCGACTTTCTTAAAAGTTTTCTACAATTTTTCGATTTAAACTGAATTTCTATTAACATTTTAATTTATTTAAAGTTAAGTTGGGGGGGGGGGTATCCCTCTCCCCCCCCCCCCCGACGCTACGTCTATGCCCTCGACATCTCTCGGAAGTTTTGAAAAATGTACCAAAACGCTGCGACTGAGTTACTTTTAAATCACTATCGACTCGAAGGTGAAACTTCCTTGCAACTCATAATCTCGGTGAATGAAATAAAAGAGTACATATACACTTGCCAGAAAAGTCTGCATACAAGTGAAAACCAAACATTCAAGCATCAAAAAATATAATATTACACTAAATTTATGAACTTTCTTTTCTTTTCTTAATTTGATCGAGCCATTTATTATCTTTTAACAATGGTTTTTAAAATATAACATGCAACGTTTTAAAATAAAATTTTTTTTTAAATTACATGAATTCATACCAGAAAAAATTTGCGTACAAATGCAGTAAACTAATATACCCAATTCAGTGGTATGCGATGTTGTTCATTTTGCTAAAGATTTGTAAAAAGATTACCTCAATATTCGTTTCCAAAGCTTTTTTGAAAGTAAATTGTGGAAAATTAAAATGAATCAAAAAGGAAAGGAGATTACTCCTGAAGAAAGGAAAATTATCTTGAAATTGAAGAATGATGGCAAAACTCTTCGGGAAATTTGCAAGACTCTTGGAAGAACTCATTCCTCTATTCAAAGAGTAATCAATAATTACAATTCAACAAAATCTATTATCTCGAAGCCACGTTCTGGACGTCCCTCTAAACTGACACCACGTGAAAAGCGTTTTATCCTGAAGTCCGTAGGCCTAAATCCAAGAATTACTGCATCTCAAATTGTAAATGAAATTAAAGAGAGGTTTGAGAAAACGATTCATGAAGATACTATACGGAAGATTTTGAAAAAATCTGACTATCATGGCCGTGTAGCACGTAGAAAGCCACGCATATCGGTCATCAATAAGCAAAAACGTCTACTCTTCGCAAATGAATATGTAAATAAGCCTCTGGAGTTCTGGGAAAAGGTACTCTTCACAGATGAGAGCAAGTTTTGCATTTTTGGGATAAAGGACGTAAGCTGGTGGGGAGAAAGACAGGTATGGCTTACGAGAAGCAGAATCTCGTGCCCACAGTAAAGCACGGTGGTGGAGGTACAATGATTTGGGGGTGTATGGCAGCCAATGGCGTGGGACGTCTGGTATTTATAGAATCTACAATGGATCATATGGCATATTTGAATATTTTAAAAGAAAATTTAAAAGTAAGTGCTCAAAACCTGGGCCTTGGAGACGACATTTGGTTCCAGCAAGATAATGATCCAAAGCACACTGCCCATTATGTGAAGCTCTGGTTGTTGTACAACATCAAAATACAGTTGCATACTCCTCCACAATCACTTGACTTAAATCCCATCGAACATTTGTGGGATGTACTAGAGCGCAGGATTCGTCAACATTCCATAACATCGAAAGATGTTGAAAAAGATTATCATTATGGAATGGAATAATATATCTCCTAATGAAACATTCAAACCATTTCAATCTATGCAGAAACGATTGATGGAGGTCCTTAGACGTAAGGGCTATCCGACCAGTTACTAAACTTTCAGTAACAATCGATGAATATTATATTTTTTCAGGTTTTCTTATTTGTACGCAAACTTTTTTTAGTGTATTTCGTGTTATTTTTTTTTTGTTTATTTTGATTTCTAAACAAAATTATGTGTTTTGTATTTCTAAAACCATTGTTAAAAGATAATAAATGATTCGATCAGTACAAGAAAAGAAAATAAAGTTGATAAATTTAGTGTAATATTATATTTTTCAATGGTTGAAAGTTTGGTTTTCGCTTGTATGCAGACTTTTTCTGGCAAGTGTATAAGCCGGAGTTTGCACAACCAGCTGAGTGGCGAAATCCAAATTTCCGTGAACCGAAAATCACCATCCATATAATTTTTTTTTTTTAAAAAGGTGTTCGCTGTTTTGATAACTGACGTACTGTGCGTTCTTGTTGGTAAGTAAACTCCGATAAAGATGGCATTATATTTGATCATCTCATAGATGGCCAAAATATGTGTAGTTTTGCCTGTTTAACAGGTATTATCTGCGATGAAATATTAACGAAACATTACTGTGTGACTAATTACGCATGATTTATTAAATTCTTGATTTGTTGAAACATTTCCCGCTGATACATTCGTACAGTAAAGCTATGAAAGCGAAAAGCACTCCATAAGAAAACATATATATAGCACCTGTTAGTTGCTTTAAAGACAATGGATTAATTCTTGGTACTTCACGTCTTCGTGTATCGAATTTCATGTTATTTAATGATATTATGTCATCTCTCCATTTTCCAATTAGTCCAGCTTCTAAAAGCCTCAGAATCCTGTTAAAATAAACAAAAATTATCGATTATTTCCCTTACATATTATGAACAGCAAAATTTAGAATATATTTTTTTATCTACTAAACGTGACCGTCAGGAATTCATATTAGCCAACAGCGTACCAATATTTCATTTAATAAGCTGAAGCCTGTAATCAGGCCTACAAAGGAAGAAGTGTGTGTGTGGGGGGGGGGGGGATATATTTTCCCCTTTAATTTATACTAGTTGAGTTCATTTTCTTTAAACACAGGCTGGTTTTAAGTGCATCTTTCCTCGCATTCAATTATGTTGAGCTTAAAAAAAAATTAAAATTGATCGGTAATGATATTCGTGAAAGAATCATTAACTAATAGTTTGAAATATTTAATTTAAAAAGATACTGATGCTTAGTTATTGCGTAAATGATGACAACCATATGGATATAAAATGTTTTATATGAAAAGAGTTTAGTGCATTACCCTTCCATGAAAGCAGAAAATAAAGCGTGCAATAACAAAATTCGTAGAATTATGCACTTTTTTCGGTACTTACGTATTATAGCTGAAACTTTGCCGCTTGGCGAGAAAACGGCAATGAAGCGCTATTATGCGTCTCTTCCTTGTTTCTAGTATCGTCCCCGCTAGTCATTGCTTTTCGCTGTCGGGGCTTTTTGTTATAAGTTTCGTTTTGAGCTTTAAACGTAGATTTACGTTCCTCCGTAGCGGTCCTCCGAAAAGCAAAATTTCGGACGCTAAAACCGTCTGTCGTCGCGAGTTATAATTTTAGCAGCGCGCCAAACCCAGTCTGTATCGCTTGGGCAAGCAATAAACAGTTAAACAGAAAAGTACCAAAATGTGTCCAAAATTTGACCTGACCACACACACACACACACATATATATATATATATATATACAGTGGACGCTCGTTAATTCGAACTCGGTTAATTCGAACTTTCGGTTAATTCGAACTAATCCAAAGGCCCCAAAAAACTTGTATTGGAGTTAATGTTAAAAATATCTCATTAATTTGAACTTAATTTTTATCACTTCGGCTAATTCGAACTAAAAATTTGACAAAAAAATTCTTTTTCCTCGTTTAATGGAGGAAATACACACTGTATTTATTATTTTGTGTGTCAAAATTTCTTTTCTGTGTAAAGAGGCACATGCCTGCATTCCCAGACTATTGCATGTCCGCTAAACATTAGTAGCTATTGTCCTTATTAGTGCTAAACGGAAAAAGCAATTTTCCTTTGTTTGGATCGATTTTCTTAGAATTTCAGAAAAACTAGTCTTTACCACAGATTCTAGGGAGCTGCGTCAGTTATAACTGCAGTGCAGACAAGTTAATGTGGTCTAGTTTTTCTTCCTCATTGTGTGGTGTGAACGTGTAAAAATTCAGGATGTCAGGATGTCGTGTAAAAATTCAGGATATCGTGGAAAGTACAAAACCCTAACTTTGGAGACAAAGGTATAAATTTTAAAGAAAGTAGAGAATGGCGAATGTAAAACAAAGTTAGCAGCTGATTATGGAATTAAAAAAAATGCCATGTCAACTAATTTGAAAAACAAGGAGTCAATTTTAGATTCATGGGAAAAATCAAAATTTGCTAGAGGAAGGAAACGCATGGGAAATGCGTCCCAAGAAGTTCTAGAAAAAGCTCTACTGCTATGGTCCCAGGATGTTAGATCTCGAAATTTTCCGATAAATGGATACCTAGTGCTGACGAAGGCTGATGAATTGGCAAGTCGAATGTGTATTGAAGATTTTAAATGCAGTGATGGATGGCTTTCTCAATTTAAGTCAAGGCAAAATATTTCTTATCAAACTGTATGTGGCCAAAGCTCTGATGTAAACGAAAACGTATGCACTAATTTCGGTAGGAAACTGCCAGGGCTTTTCTCTACTTACCTGCCGAAAGATATTTTTAATGCGGCCACAATGTACAAAGCCATAATGGACTCTATTAAAACTCTGAAAGCATTTATTCAGATGGAACCTTCCTCTGAAAATGAATTGAAATTTACTTCAAATTGAGAAGCTGGCTGAACAATGTTATTTAGGCATCATAAACTGAACCAAACATCCCTTTTACAGTTTTTCCCCAAAGTGTAATTCCTATTTTTAATAAAAGTTTACTTTCTACTGCATATCTTCTGCTTCATTTTATGATTAATGTAAGTCTGTATTGCTTTTTAATATGTTTAACTTTAGATAACATGGTATAATATATTTTCTGGGGTTATACATACTAGGAGAGTTTCTTCTTCACTGATACACATTTAAAGTTATATATTTTCTCTTAACATCGGATAATTCGAACTTTTTTCTGAGAACCTTTGAGTTCGAATTAACGAGCGTCCACTGGATATACATTACACATACATACATATATACATACAAAAGGGGTAAGCAACGATAAGTAATCCTACGTTAATAACGCGCGGTAGTTTCGTTAGAGACTACCTGAACTTTTTGTTTTTATATTTTTTTTCGATTATGATAAAAACTAGTTGAACACCTGTGCTTCGCGACGGAATACATTCCTACCATCCATTATGTAATTTGGTTAATTTTGATTAAGATTTCTTCGTGAACATCTAGAGCTGTGGTGCACAAACAATGGGTCGCGAAATAAATGAAAGGGGTTAAGGATAGTTTAAGGTATATTTATATTATTCAAATAATTGATTAAAAGCTTTAAATTTTTCTATACTTACGTATTTTTATTATTTTTATTTAAATTTTTTATATCTCAAAAATTATATTATATGGCATTGTTATATGAGGTGTCAAACAGTTTTGCAAAGATATAGGTAAAAATACAAAACTACAAATTTTAAGGGGTTGAACTTCTTTTAACCCCTTAAAATTTGTATTTTAAAAACGATTTCTTTGTGTGCACTTAGGGCTTTAGAGGAATCACCACTCAAAATTTCAGCTTCCTAGACCTTATAGTTCCATAAATATAGTACTTTATTCAGGGGGGGGGGTATTAGCCCCCTTTTTACCCACCCTTAAAATTTGTATTTTAAAAAAAGATTTCTTAGTAAGCACCTAGGACTTAAGAAAAATCACCATTCAAAATTTCAGCTTCCTACGCCGTATGGTTCCAGAAATGCAGTTTTTTTTGGCGATGGGAATTAAGCCACTTTTAACCCCCCTTAAAATTTGCATTAATAAAAGAATTACTTTGTGTGCATTTAAGCCTTAAGAGGAACCACAACTCAAAATTTCAGCTTCCTAGGCCTCATGGTTCCAGAAAATATAGTTTTTTTTTTTGGAGGGAGGGGGATTAGGCCCTTATTAACCCCCTTAAAATTCGAATTCTTTAAAAAGATTTCTTAACGTGCACCTAGAGCCTAAGAGCGACAATAGTACAAAATTTTAGAATCCTGAGACTTATTACAAAGATTTGTGTTTCTTTTAACATACTCATTTTGATTATATTTTGTGTATCTGCTTTGTTATTAGCACGCAATTTTTAACTGAAATCTTCGTCATCTGCCGATTTTTAAAATTTTTTAATATTCCATGCGTTTTCCACATGTTTATAATTTTTTTAACATGCTGTTGCACAAAACGTTGTTTGCAACTTGCGGTTAGAAAATAGGTTGCCACGGTGAAGTTAAGCGTTGACGATCTGATATTACGCCAAGTGCAAAAAAGCTGCTAAGTTTCAGCTATAATACGTAAGTACCCTTTTTTCTTACATACGTGATTTCAAAATATATTTCAAATTTGTATTCACGTTTTCAAGTATTCTTTCGTTTATGTTGTTATGATACATGGATTGGAAAATGTTTTAGAGATCTAGGGAACTCTTTTTACAATTTGTCTGATATTTTCAATACTGTTTCATCCGATTCTGAAATATCGCGCTATGTTAAAACGTCAGTTACTCAGTTGGCTGAGTATGATGGCAATAGAAGGTCTAGTTAGGCAGGGATTGAGAGTTTATTGCCGAATTTAAAGGGCTACAAAAACATCAGTGCCAACGACATTCAAACCCTTAAACTCTTGTATCGAATGCCATTCGGCCATTGTTTTGTCACGTCCTTTCACCTACTCAGGCTCCTTTTTCTTTCTAAATACGCCCTGGTAAGCTACTGATAACTAAACAGAATGTTGATACATCTTTCGCAACGCGCAATTTTCTTTAATCTCGTGATAGATAATGTATGATACTTACATGTTATCAATATCTTTTAAATAAGGCAATCCTTTTCTTACAGCTAGAGAAAATAATTCAATATCCAATCCTTCGTCGCTCATATAAAAGTTTGGTTCTGGCATAAGTTGGGCACGATAGATAGAACCGATCTGTTGAGCAAGGAAAGCAAATTTGCCTTCTAGCACCTTGTTCAGTCCCGCTTGCACTGAGCGCACGAAGTTTTTTTTATCAGAGTTTAAACTATCAGCTACGGGTTTCAGATCTCCTCTCAAATCCTTTTGGGAAAGAAAAGAATAATGGTTTGGGTAAATTTTTACTGGACTCAATAAAATATAGGTAAGAAATTAATGAAAAAATACTCTTGAATTACAGAACTCGATAATATTAAATAGTGAAAGAAGCTATTACACTTACGTCGTAAACCATTAACTATTTCTAACCATGGACTTGCGGTGGCCAAGATCCAGGAGTAAGAAATCCAAAATTTAATACAAATGAAAAACTAAAGTTTGTTTGCTACTCGACTTCAACTTACAGCTAAGAATGGGTGAATAAAAATATAGCTGTTCGCCAAGCTTACAAAATAACTTTTCTAAAGTAAGACCGCTAAACTTCTAACGTTAAATAAACTCTCAGCTCCCGCTCTGACATCTCCTAATTACTACATGTGCCTCTTGGCATTCTGGTTAAACAGGCTTCTATTATCCCTCGATGGCTTGACAGCCTCGTTGATTTTTCGTGACGATAAAACTTTCGAAAATCGAACATAATCTCCACCGTTCCGACACCAGACAGGCAAAATTCCCACTTACCTTGCAGTTCACCACTATCAAAACAACTCCTATCTGTTTCCCTCTTTGACGCGTTCCAACAGAAAAGATTGCAAGGTTTACGGAGATTTGGAAACTGGAGAATATGGAAACAGGAATATCGAACTGGTTAACAAACACAGTGGCGTAGCGAGGGGTGGGCAAGGGGGTCTATCATGCCCCGGGCGCCACTCGCACAGGGGCGCCAAATGGTCCTTTTCACTAATTCTATATATTATATTACTATATGTTTTCCGGAAAGGGGGGGGGGCGCCAAAAAGGTATCGTGCCCCGGGCGCCAGTTATACTGGCTACGTCACTGAACAAACGGGAAATAATGGGATACCTTTCTACATTAAATAATTAATCTTAATAGCCCCAAAATTCTGTAAAATGAGTTTAATTATTTCTATTTCAATTAAAAAACATAAATGCTCCAAAAATATGCTATGGTAAAAAAATTGAATAAAGCAGTACCTTAGCTCATGACTTCTAGAATATCTCGGATTCGAGACTCTAGCCGAGTAGTTGTATTTAGAATGTACAGAGAATGGAGAGAAAATACGGGAGAAATATATCCCGTAGAGGAGCATTAGTAATTTAAAGAACTTACGATACGATAGAAATTCTGGGTATGTGCTCTGTTACAACCATGCAATTTGGAGAAAGAACTACCTACTAAGCAATTTTCTTTGTTGTGTGTGTTATTTACTACTAGGTAATATATTATATTTCAGATAACAAATATAGATATAGCCAAACACTGTGGAATTTAGTGAAGTCTCCAAATTCAGGTCTTTACGTCAGTTTTGTGCCTTTATGATCCGAATGAAGTCAAGTTGCCTGTATTTACCCTCTAAATACATTATTCAATTTTTTTCACATTTTGTCTTCACCTTAATATACAATTGATTGTCTGTGAATCATAGTCGAGGCATCCAACTTTCCAGACAGATGTTCTATGCTGTTACTCTACCAAACCATTTGAAGAACCTCATTTATGAACTTCATACCCTTCTTAAAAACTAATGAACGACTTCCACACGGTCGCAAATATTTAGCAAGTAAAATACAGTTAATCTTGTTCTTCGTATGAGAGGTATAGATTCTTCATTACTTGCTGGAACTAAGTTTGTTTCATACAATTTTGAGATGTTTAGAATACTTGAATATATACTTAAACAGAAGATACTAAATACTCCATAACACGTTTAATTAAGGTTGATGGATTTTGGGGCGCTTCGATCACCTTTCGCTGCAGGAGGTCTAAACAGATCACTATTAAGGAGGGATTGTTCCAAAATATGCAAGTGCACATTTCCTTACAATTTTTTCCATCGTGTTGTTGAACATGGATTAAAAAAGAGTTCTTTGAAATTCAGTTGAAGATATGCTTATTTCTCTAATTTAAGAATCTGATTTCGATCAGCCACGAGCTTATAAACTACAGAGAGATATTTCAACAAAGGATGGACATTATGATCCAACCCCAGTGAGATTCAGTTACAAAATATCATCAATGATATTTCCCCTTTTCAACCGTTACTTATAGTTTGCCTTCTGAAACGAGACAAGAGTCCACTCTTAAAGATACATGGTTTGTTGTTCTAAGAAATATGCATTTTGGAGGAAATTCGTAAAGAAACTTGTGTATATTGTAAATCTTTTAATAATGCAATGTGTGCTGTAATACTCATTGCCCTCTTCGTCTAACGTTAGTACTCGTTCTGTGTCACTCTTCGAATGAGCAGAAATGTCATTTGTGCTAAGAATACGGAAGGACGTGAGTCACGTGATCATTTAAATGAACAACTTCTGAATTCAAGTGTTATCAAATACCGTCAAAAAATTACACAGTAGTTTGTAATTAATACTAGCATGACAAAAAATTCATATTACAATATAATTACCAATAAAGTGTCGCAATTTATAGTTCCTTTCAAGCATCCACATTTATAACCCTTCTCCACAACAGCGCTTGCCAAATCAGAAAGAGTATCAATAGCAGGCTCATAGGACGGGAAGGTAAGTACAGACATAAGTGTTCCAGTATAGCTGGTTTGCATGACGAGCACAAATATAAGCCATAAACCCAAAAGAAGAACTGATGCAACACCTTGAATTTCAAATGTCAGCCATCCTCCTAAAATTCACAAAAAAGTGATTTTTTTTTAAATGAGTTAATACTTTAATCTGAAAAATAAAATATAATTTAATTTTCACACAGAATTATTCATTTAGGAGGTTTTTTTATGCTAATATATTCATTCGTATAATGCTACAAAATTTTGGGAATCCACGTATATATATATATAACAGTGGTCCTGCAAACTCACTTTTAAATTGCATCTAAAATACCTTTTCGACTATTCGAAGATATAGTATTTGAATCAGAGTTGAAAATGTCCAATTAAAAAAAAGTTTTCTACATCCACCAACGAAACTGCTTTGCCTGAAGATCTGGTAAATATTTATAACTCTAAAATGTACTTTTATAGTTTGAAAATATGAAACAATTGCATAATGTACCGGTGTTTTGGATGTCACATTTTTGTATTGGTGTGTGAAATTTCACTTTGAAGGAAAATTTATTTATTTAAAAACCTGCCTATGATGATTTTGCCTACCATTAAACTTATAAGCAAAGAAACACAACCTAAAGCATTTTTAAGTTAACACTAAATGGTATTTCTGCTTGAATGATAAATGAGACATCTTTCTATCAATGATGTTTTGTGCTTTTACAGTTTTCTTTTGACTTTGTATTCGGAAGTTCTGTTGTTTAAGATTTCGACTCAGATATGCAGTTTTGCCATGTTCATTAGAAATATCACCTCAATCAGACGAAGCAAGGTAAGCAAAGAAATTCAGGCTGCTTATAGTACCTGAAGCCAGGGATAACATCTTATGTCATATCCAATATGGGATTCCGAAGCCAATTTTGATTAAATTGACCTAAGCAAAAAGAATTTTGCTTCACATCATGTACAGGCTTATGAAATTACCTGTTTTCTCAATCATACCAAAGCCGTGATTGAAATAACAGCATCTTTCCTGTGCCAAAACAGCTTGGTACTCTAATAGCAACTGTTCGAAACGTGACTTAACAATAATACCACTTGCTAACAACATTGCAAAATCAGGTGAGGATCGTTCACAAATGGATATAGTTAGTTCATCGAGGTCGTTGACTAATGAACATGCATAGCTGATGAGGCCATTATATTATGATGATTTAGCTTAGTCTTTGAGGATGTTCATTATCGGATTTTCTTATGTACGATAAGGACATTTATTGTCAAGGTCACCTAAAATTTCGCCTTGCTGAACATTTGCAATACACTCTTGTTGGTGATATTTGACACATCTCCCCAATAATGGTTACCATATGCGATAGCCCCATCATCGCCAAACTTATTGCAGACTCCTTATTCAGGTTTCATCTCCATTTTTTACTTTATTTTGGTTTGTAATATGTGCATATCACGCATATCCTGTAATACCCAAGATTTTCACTTTGGTTTCTCGCTAACTCATAACTCGAACCGAAATTAACATCAATACTTGAGGCTCCAGTACGGTTTAGAAAGTAAGCTTCAGTATTTACCGTCTCAGTTCCCAGCCCCCTTTTAGACATCTTCCGACAGCGTTTCAGACACGTTCATTGGAATTCACAACAAGCAGGTCATATTGTGAACAGATTCGACGCTTAGTCTATGAAATGTTTGCCTGTTCAGTTGGTCAACTTTTGATAATGCTTACACAAAGGAGAAAAACGAGTTCCGCATGTTGATAAAACATGAAACTTCATAAGAGGCAAAAGACAACAGAAACTAAATCCAGGTTTGATAATTATTAAGTGGGGTCTGCCCTTTCTCTCAGAAGGATTTGCAAGTGGTTTGTTGATTTTCGTTGCTGCCGAACAAGTACAAGTGACGCTGAACGTTCTGGTTGTCCTGCTGAGGTCAGACTACAGAAATAATTGGGCAACTCCTTGATATGGTAATGAAAGATTGAAGATCAAACGTGATATTTCTGAGGCTGTTAATATCTCATCAGAGAGCGTACATAATATTTTGCGGGAATATTTAGATATATGAGAAAGCCGTCGGCAAGGTGGGTGCAGCGTTTACTAAAAATCGATTGAAAACATGAACGAGTGAACATTTAGAAGCACAGTTAGGGGCTGCTATCTAGAAGAATTTTTGCCTGGTTTCGTAAAAATTTCAGAAACTTAGTTACATCGCTATCGGCCAGAAGCGAAAGAACTGTCAAAACAATGGGTTGAAGCAGGTGAACCTGCTTCAACCCATTTAATTAAATTTGGATAACCCATTAATTTAATTTACCCATTAATTTAATAATTAATTTAATAATTACCCATTAATTTAATATTTACCCCATTAATTTAATAACCCATTAATTTACCCATTAATTTAAGGAAATAACCCATTAATTTAATTTGGATACTCCAAATCTGGCCTTTGCTAAAAAGTCCTCAATCTGAATGAGGTACGTGCGCTGAGGTCGATCCCTTCTAAATCTTCCACCCACACTCGTTTTGTATACTTATTTCGTCTATCTATATTCCTTCATCATCTCTGTATGTCCAAACCATCTCAACATACCTTTCTCAATCCTCGACATTTTCTTTCACTCCACAGCGCTCCCTAAAATTAACTTAATAAACTGTACTTAAAGTTTTATGTCTTAGTTAAACTATAGGTATGTTGAATAAAACTTGATATCATACTTAATATCGATATTATTTATAGCTAAAATTAAATTGTAAAGTATCTATAAAATTAAATCATAACAATGACAGACAAACACTAATGTGATCAATGGTCTCGCATCTCCTAGTTCAGGGATGGCGAACCTTTTTCTAACGCGTGTCAAAAAATGTCTTGAAACCGTAGAAATTAAAACAGCTTGTCACTTAAAAAAAAAAATATTTCGGTCTTTGGAAGACCTTCGGAAATTAAAAAAATTATACGTTATATATATTTAAAACAAAAACAAATTTAACTTTTTATTATGATTTGTTTAAAACTATCAATATCAGGAAGAAAATAAGTACAAAAATTATCGAACTTAATGTGACACTTGTTGTCTTTCGGACCATAATTTATTTATACGTGGTTCGATATTTGTAACTTTTAATCGTACACATGCAGCGAACAAGTCGATGCCGAGGCGATTTCTATTCTCACTTTTAATAAAATTGATTGTCTAAAACAACTGTTCGCAAACGTAGGTTGATCCAAACATTGTCAAAGGAGCTCTTGCTAAGTTTTTCATCGACATTAGCGAATTAGGCAACGAGTTCCATCCAGTTAAAATAATATTTTGAGTGCTTGTTGTTAAAATATATTCGTCACAATTTTCCATATCTTGTAATTTTTTTTTCTAAGTTTACGTTTCGTTCTGCAAATTTATTCTTTCGTATACAATACTGTTGTGAAATTCAACCGTTTCCGTTTTTAAGTTATCAATTTGAAGCCAATCGAAAGAGGATAATTTAAGTTTTCACCATTTCACGAAATTGGAACAATCTTCCGTCAAATATTTCTTTTGCATTCGCTAGTACTGAAGAAGAGTGTTTTAAGACTGTTTTGCAAAAAGAGGAAAAAATTAATGTCAAACAATTATTTTTTAAAAATTATTTCTAGTACAAATTACATTATAGATCTGTCAGTCCGACGAATGAAAATCAAAATTTGAAAAGTTAAATTAAATGGATGTTAAAACAATGTGATCGTCTCGCGTGTCGTCTAAAATTGCTTCGCGTGTCACTATGTGACCCGCGGGTCACTGGTTCGCCATCCCTGTCCTAGTTAATTAAATGTCTGCACACAAAGCGCGTCTAGATGAATTTCTCTAAACATAGCAACAAACCCGTTTCTTACGACGGTTATACTTTTCGCCCCATCTGTTGAAATTGAGATAATTTTATCGAGTAGAATATGATAATTTTGAATGCACTCAATTACAGCATTTGCTATATCCTCTCCAAGTGTTTGACCTTTGAGTGACAATAATTCTAAATGTTCTTCTTTAGGACCTGTAGATGAAATAAATCGTACAAAAAGTGAAACTATCGCTGTATCATTTATGTTACACGACTCATCAACTGCTATTGATAAAGCTGAAACTAATTTAAGATCTTAGACTTGCTGGTTGGTTATATTCGAAGACCATTTTGACTAGTGTAGTGTTTTCTACGGGGACACGCTATCGGAAGTAATACATTGTAAAACACGATGCTAAGATACGACTTGACGATACGCGTTGACATTTAGGCCGTCTGCGCACGGAGCAACTCAAAAGAAACTGATAACTGATTCCAATCACAAACCAGTCCGTGATAAGTCGTAACCTATGTAATTGAATGAAACAACGCACACGGCGCAACTGGTTACAAACCCGTCCCATCTGCACACGGAGCAACTCAAAAGAAACTGATAACTGACTACAAACCCGTCAACGCGTTGCTGACGGGTTTGTAACCAGTTGCGCCGTGTGCGTTGCTTCATTCAATTACATAGGTTACGACTTATCACGGACTGGTTTGTGATTGGAGTCAGTTATCAGTTTCTTTTGAGTTGCTCCGTGCGCAGACGGCCTTAATCTTTCTAGAAATGTTTTCTCATTAAGTCGCTTCAGAGCACTCGCCTAAGACGTATGTAAAAATAGAAATAAGAAAACCAGCCATCACGAAGTTCCAATCCCACTGTACGTGTGCGCCCACACGTGGTATTTTGTGGAAGAGCCACACTCAAGGGGCCGAAGAGCCACATGTGGCTCGCGAGCCACGGTTTGCCGACCACTGTCCTAAACTAACTCGTACCTGCGCTACTCTCTGCTTGCTGTGGGATTATGATGCGCTGAGTAAACGACTGTCTTCAGGTACTACGTTTGTCACATGCCTAATCGGTGAAACGACGTATTATTCTGACTTGCGTCAAACTCCGAAGTGATTAGAGAATATTTTTCAGCATTACACAAGTCTTACTTTATGGGAAGAGAAAATCGTTGGCCCAAATGCGTCGACCTCAAGGGAGATAATGTACAAAAATTAATAAAAACTTTTTCAAAAAACAAAGGAGGTCATTATCGTTATTTTTACACGGATTTATCAAACGATCCTCGTAATATCGTTACAGTTTAGTTAAAATTTACATAATTGGTAAAAAAAGTATTCAAACCCGTAATATCCTCAGATGTAATATGAGCCAGTGTGAATGACACATATTAATCTTTCGATATTTTATCAAAAGTCTTTCCACTTAATATGGGTTGAAAATTTTAAGCTGTTACACTTATGTAGTTAATAAAAGGTAGTTATTAGTTTCTTTGAGATTTTCTGTAACGCAAAGACCACACTAACTCTTTTTAGAAGAAAAGTAGAAATTATGAAGTACCTTACTGAATTACAGCAAATACATTTTAATAGAACTCTTTTAAGAATTTTGTACAATCTTACCTTCTGAACATGCACTTCCTATCATGTACCAAAATATTCTATCTAACTTATAAGGTTTTCTTAAATAGAAGAGTTCGTAAATTTTTCCAACCCCGTAAAGCAGAAATAAGAAAGAGACCAGTATGAAAAACACCATCAACCACACCTATGGAGAAAATTGATTTTGTAAATGTTTTGAAAATAAACAAGATGAAAGTACAAGCACAATCAAGAAATAATAGCTTACCCCCTTTTTTAAGGCATACTCAAATATGCGAAAAGTATTCGAACGAATAATATACTTATTCCTCCTAGATTGACCGTGCACGTTTTACCTACTTACATAAATTGAAGGATTATTTCTTTGCTTATACACAGGGTAAATTCTAAGCTATTTTCAACTCTTAAAGAGCCACAATAGATTATTTTAGAGAACTGACCGTTTTGCCCCGTATTTTTATGTTTTAAATACAAAACATTTCCCAAAAATAAAACTTTAAAAAGAAGTTTTCGAAAATAATTTTCAAAATTGTGCTTTTATATTAATTTTGATGCACGATACCATATTGAATTCCCGCAGTCACAACCTAAATATTACAATCTACCAGACCTATTTTTCTGTATGTTAAATGCCCAGAAATAATGCTGCAGACTTATATTTGACGTAAGCGTTCAAGTTACTCTATCATGAGATGTCCTTGTAATACTACGAGGCCATACAAAGACACAGCGCAATGTTACCCCCTGTCGTTTGATCACAGGACCCAACTGTTAAAAATAAATAAATAAATAAATAAATAAATGAAAAATAAAAAACAATAATAATAATAAATAATAAATAAATAAATAAATATATAAAAAGGAGGGCAGAACCTCCTGCTTGTGTCCAGAGGAGGCCTACCCCTACCGTATAATAATATCAGAAAAGTGGACCTCCAAATAATGATGCAAGCCCCGGAGATTAAGGTGACCCCCCCCCTTTTTTAAGTTAAAAATTGATTTAAATAAAATGATTTCTTTATTGTTTTCATAAACACCTTCCCCAGCAAAAAACAGGACACTTCTTCCGACATCGTCCAAAACAGATTCTGGTTGTGCCTCTGCTCTGAAACCTTGACGGGATCAAGAGGATTTTACGTATTCTGTATTCAATCAAAGCATTTTTACACATAACACTGAGATTAGGAGAGTAAATAAAAAGTTCAGTTATTCTCCCCACTTATTAATGAAGAAAAAAAAAGTATCGTTTTGATCCCTACAATAATTCTTCCTGTGAACACTGGACTGCCTGCAGCTTGTCGTATCACTTTTCAACCTTATTTCTTAACCATTTCCCATATTCTCCGTCAGAGTCTACGGTAACTAGATGAATTTCTTTGGGTTGGATTGAAGATAATAAAATAAGTCCAAACCTTAGGTTCAACTTATTTATTAGATTAATATCACCTATGATTAGAGCAATTAATTGTTTTGTAAAATATAAATAAATAATCTTGAACAAATTTAAAAAAAATAACCTTTTGCTTACGTCTAATGTAAAAGGCAATAATACAGCGTAAGTCTTCGGTTTTGCACTTGGAATCCTGCTGATAATGACACTTCTTTGAATGTCGTAGGGAATGGAGAATCCACTTGCTCGATATCTGTGGTATGTAATAGTCACGCAGCCTGATGCAATATCAGCTTCCTGTGCAAATGGTTCAAGGTGTAAGGCATGCTTGTTTCTAGATTCTTTAAAATCAAACTTTTTCAAGTGTTTTTAAATCACATGGTTAGTCTATACCAGGGGTGGCCAAACTGAGACTTCGTGAATGCTGCCCTTTGTCACTTCCTTTGCGGCTCTTTTTCCTTTTTTTTGAGGCTCATGGTTGAATGATTAATTTTTCAAATATTTTATACAAGAATGTCTTATAAATTGATCTCTAAAAATTTTGCTTATAAATTTCCTTATTTCACAATTTTTTCTCTGGCTGTAATTAGCATTAAATTAAATTGCTACAAACTGCAACAAGTCAATAAATGACAGATTTGAATAATTTAGTAAAGCAGTCAAAAGAATAATAGTTATTAAAGATTAAAATTATTTAAAAATTTAGAAATATTAATTATTCAACCAATTGGAGAATGATATATTTAATAAAAAACTTTAGAAAAAATACCACTTACATTTCTCTCGCATAAAATGCAACCTTTTTTCTGTTTTTGGCTCCTCTGAGTATGTAGACATTCCCAAATGGCTCTTAATACTGATTATGTTGGCCACCCCTGGTCATTACAAATGTACAAATTCAACTAATTTTCAAATAACTTCTCAGAAAAGAAAAAAAAAGATACAAGAGAAATATATCTTTTATATGCAGAATGTAAAAAAAAACGACTACGAGACCAGTTGGTTACCTCGATGTTTGGTTTAGTTCCGGTACTTCTGCAGAATCTTGCTTTATGGTGCGTTGAGTGCTAAATGCGTGATTTCTGTTTGTATTTGTCTGCATTCTCAAGATCAGTCGGTTACCTCGATATTTGGTTTAGTGTCGGTACTGCTGCAGAATCTTGCATTATGGTGCATTGAGTCCTAAGTGCGTGATTTCTGTTTGAATTTTTCTGCATTCTTACTGATAATAATTGTCTTGCTCTGTTAATTTATTTATTTTTAGTTTTATTTGTCCGTTTTTAATATGAGGATTTGTTGCAACTGCGCAATCTTTTATTGAAAAGTTAAAATTTTCAACACTAGGGTAAGTTTTCAGTTAATTTGTCCGGCAGTCTATGCCCTCTTTATAAGTTCGTGTAGAATTCTTTACATTGTGGTATTTTATGCAGAATGTAACTAACATATTTATATTTATTCACAAAATTTACTCTTAAGGCACATATTTGATATAGTAAATTTTCAGGAAATTAATTACGAGGCACATCGACATAGTAAGAACCAATTGGGTGTAAAATAATTTAGGAAGAAGTTTTTGAAAGATTTTTATTGCCAAATGTTAAAACATGTATTACACTACTCTTCAACGTAGTCGTCATATTTATTGAGACATTTCTCGTATCGTGAGACTAGCTTTTCTATCCCTTCGTTGAAGAAACTCGACGTCAACCTATTCAGCCACTCCTGCACACGTGTTTTGTTTCTAGATCACTCTGTAGACTTTGCCAAAATCTCTTCAGGTGGTGAAACAAATGGTCGCGCGTTGTCGTGCAAGAGACAAACTCCAGCAGGCAGTAACCCACGCCATCAAATCTGAATTGATCGGCAGAGCTTAAGAGTTTTACAATAGGATTCAATATTCATGATCGTGCCTAAATAGTCGTACCTTACCATTTATTGTCGTACCGCACGAACATATTTTGAGCTCAAAAATCTTATCATCGACCGCACTTCACACTTCGCGGGATTTTTGATTTTATTGTTCACTTTAAACTAGCACATCAAAACGAGACAACACATTTAGAACAATATAATTTACACCAAATGAAGCAACAGACATTCAGGAACCAAATGACGTCGTCGTCGTTACAGTGACGTGACCAGCGCATGATCTACGAACAATCGGTTCTTGCTTTGAGGATGCGCCTCGTAGATTTATAATGTATTTCGGCTTTCTAATTATCATAACAAGTTTTCGAAGATACTAAACAGGTGAATATATTGTGCAAATATAATATCGAACGTGATATAATTAACACAAGTGTTCTTAATGTTTAGTTTCAAAAAGATACATTATAATAGTGAAGTTTTTTTATTTTTTTATTTTCCTAGTATGCCATGAAAATATTTATAACATCACACAGGAAGTTCTTCAATGCCATATAATACTGCTTCTTAAAAAATTTTTAAATTTCGAAATGTTAAAATTATCGAATTTTATTCTTTTGCAAACAAAATCAACTGGGAAATCCAGCTCTTAAGCTGAAGGTTATATTAGATACTCAAATACGCTGAAGGATAGTTACACATCAAACACCTGTCTTCAACAAGACATGGACGGACGATGGCCGTATGGCCAAGGCGCTGGCATTCGATGCCAGAATGTGGGGGCTGGAGTCCTCTGTTGGCATGGATGTTTTCAGCCTTTCTAAACTGTGGGTCCCTGTCTAATTAACGCTCTCAACCAACAAACTCTCAATAAGACATTGACTAATTACGTTACGGTGTGGCAAGTTATACAAGATGTTAAATTCCGACGTTCTGAAAAAATAATTTCTTTTTCATAGGACAATGGGTAATAACATAATATTCATATTTTTTTCTGGATATCTCACGCTGAATCTTTATCGTGGAAAATATAGTTAACATGTTATTGGATAATAGATGATTTCATAACAATTTAGAGTGAAACTAAGAACTAAAAAAAATAATGAAAGAATATAATTATTTTGCTTGTCTGTCTTGACGTTGTTCTGACCAGCTTATTAAAGCCAAAGTTTTATGCCAAGGGCAGATTCTTACAACATATCTCTCTTCTCCCTTTCAGTTACGCGGCTTTCATACGCTGTACATAGTCTGCACAGGTGGGTTGTTTACAGTTTTGCCCATGCCTTATAAAAAGTGCATGACTCTGCGCATTTGGCTTGTTTGGATGAATCCAAAACGATAGACATGTTAAGAAAAGGATGAAGTCGCTAAAAGGGTGAAAACTTTCTTGGATGCTGTTTCATATTGCCTAGCAACCGCTGTGTGCAGTGCCACCGCTGGTCTGAATATATTGCCTACACGAATGATGGCACTTCAGTTCTTATTTCAAATTATCAACAACCCTTATTAGAATTACTCAGGTGTAGATTATTAAAGATAAATAATATATACCTGAGAAGTAACCATGGCAATAAGGGGTAATTATGAGCCATTAAAAATAAATTCACAGTTTTAGTTAAATCTAAATCTTTATGAATAATATTAAGATTTTATTTAAAACTAAATGAAGAGATAAATCTTCATGCACGAGGAAATTTAAATCTCTGGATATTGTCTTAAACCCAGTGGTAGACCAATCGACACGTTCTCTTTTCATTTTAATTCTTTTCTTTTTAAAAGATGACAGGACATGTTTTATGTCATTTTAAGGGGGTCCAGGACACAAAATTCTTCAAATTTTCGAAAACAGTTTTATTGCATAAAAATTTTGTGTTCTTGTAGGGTTCGCGTGTTGCTCAGATGCAAATTTCTGGTAGCTGCGCAGGGCAGGCTAGTCGAAGTGAGTTCAGAGCAGGTGTCTGGTCTATTTAAGTGACACACGCTGAGTTGGCAAGAGCCCAAGAAGGGAGTGGAGATTTGTACGGTAGTACGTTAGGCTATTACACTGCTGGCCACTGTAAATGCAACACCCTGAAGGAAACATGCAAATAACATGAAATTTACAACATGCATTAGCGGAGGTGAGATATGCAAATGATTAGAATTTCAGCGCAGACGCACATCACGCGCGCCTGTGGCGCCACTTCAAAGCGCTATTTAAGGCTTGGAGATTTCGACGATTTCAAGTTTGGCAATTGTGTTTTTCTTGTGGTTTTTAAAAAAAAAAAACGATTAATTATGCCTCGTCGAAAACAGCGATCATCTTTTGATCAAGTATCCGAGTTCGACAGAGGAAGGATAGTGGCCTACCGATATTGTGGATTATCTTTCAGGGAAATCGGTAGTCGTGTTGGACGAAACCAAACAACTGTAATGCGGATATGTGATCGTTGGATGCAGGAGGGTACGACGGACCGGCGTGTTCGATCGCATACACCTCAGCGCACCACTTCACGTGATGACAGGCAAATTGTGATGGCAGTGACGGATCGCTCACTCACATCACGAACCATAGCACAGCACATGCAGTCTGTAACGCATCATCCAGTGTCTGAGCGTACCATTCGACGCCGTTTACAGCAGAGTGGTCTGTCCGCAAGACGTCCATTGCTTTGTCTACCCTTGACGCAGAACCACAGACGTCTCCGCCGCCAATGGTGCGATGACAGAAGGATGTGGACAGCAGAATGGAATGAAATTGTCTTTACTGACGAGTCACGCTTCTGTCTGCAACACCACGATGGTCGCATTCGAGTCTGGAGACACCGTGAAGAGAGGATGCTGAACAGCTGCGTTATGCACCGCCACACTGGTCCTGCACCGGGTATTATGGTATGGGGCGGTATTGGATATCGCTCTCGCACACCTCTAGTACGCATTGCCGGTACTTTAAACAGCCAGCGCTACATCTCCGAGGTGTTGGAGCCAGTTGTCCTTCCTTACCTCCAGGACTTGCCCACAGCCATATTTCAACAGGATAATGCGCGACCACACGTGGCACGCATTGTCCAACGGTTCTTCGTCAATCGCCAGATTGAATTGCTTCCCTGGCCGCCTCGCTCTCCGGATCTTTCGCCGATAGAAAACATGTGGTCCATGGTTGCTCTACGATTGACCCAGATTCCATCCCCAGCTGCCACAGCAGATCAACTTTGGCAACATGTGGAAGCTGCTTGGTCTGCTGTACCCCAAGAACTCATCCAAAGTCTCTTTGAATCAATGCCGAGGCGTGTGGAAGCGGTGATCTCCAACAAAGGCGGCTACTCTGGCTACTGATTTTGGCAGGAACCACACTTCACAGAAGTCTATAAATTTAATCATTTGATACTTGGTTAATATGTTATCTACAAAATAAATTTTGTTGTGATATCTCTTGTCTTTCTTGGTGTTGCAATTTGGGTGGCCAGCAGTGTAGTAGGGATACGGAGAGGCGAGAAAAGTTAGATTGAAGGTGATAGCGGTATTTAACTGATAGAGCACGTATTAGTATTTAGCCTAGGTGGCTGCACGATTTCGATAGTTATTTCAGAGCCCGATGGTTACGGGTATTGTTAGTGGACGTATATTCTGCCTGAAAGGGTTCATTACGACTTTAAAGTTCAGTTTCTTAGTACCGCAAGTTGCGGTACTGTTCTGTTATTATTTGAAGCCCCAAGTCGGTCTAAGTTAGTCTACCTCTACGTAGAATTAAAAAAGGAATTATTTATGTTTATGCCTCTTACTTTACACTGTGCTGGACCGTTAGAGGATTGCAGGGTAAATAAGAAATAGAACCACATATTCTTTTTCGCTTAAAATGACGTTTAAATCATGTTTCTATTTTTATTAGAACAGGAGATATTAATTTTTTTGTTTGCAACATTCTAATAGCAGCCAATCTTTGTTTAAACCTTTAAATGCGTTTTTCTGCATGATGGGTTTTTTCACCATTTCTCGTCTTTAAATTGTTATAAGTCAAGAACCGTTAAAGATAAAGGGTTCAAACTTGTAGCATAGCTTTTTCAATTATTTAATTTAATTTTGCTTCAGAATATTTGAAAAAAATATTTAATTTTGAAAATATGATTTTTAAAAAATAAGTTACATAATTTTTTTTGAAATTTTTTCTTTAAATATTTTTAATTTTTTAAAAAATCAATATTTTAAAAAACGCTTAATCAAAATTAAAACTTCTATTTTTCTGTTTAACTAAATGAAAAAAATTTTGAAATTCGACATATAACATTTGGAGTTATAACAATTTTAAATTGCCCCACTTTTTTTTAAAATTTTAAATTTAAAAATTTTTAAAAACTTTATGAGAAGTTTTATGATGCGATTTTGCTTACAAATTATATGGTTAACTATCACAAAAAATTCAAAATTTTAACTCAATAAATAAAAAAAAATTTAAATGTGTTCCGGACACCCTTAAAACTGCAGAAACGAGCATTCTCAGTTGTCACGATTAGTTACATCCTCGAAAGACTACTGCAATGAACGATTTCCAGGTTAAAAAATATGGCAATGCATAAAAATAATCGTATTCCAAAGGGCAAATACATGTACATTTAGTTATTACTGAATGCGAGTTTTTTTTTAATGTTTATTTACTTACACCTCTATTCAGCATTCCTATGAGTCCAGTCCAGTTTGTTCCTCTTTTACGACCCCATTCACCATCAGGGGCCATTAAAATTTGGTACCTGAAAGTTCCAATTAATAAGTAAATGATTATCAACTATAATATTAGGAGAAATGTATTAAAAATGTATCTCAGTTTGAGAATCGGAAGACATCAATATAGATCCTGTAATACTAAAAAAATTTTTGCATGACCAGTATTAAAGAGTACAACATAAAAGGTTTTACTAATACTTTAGTATTACTAGAAAAGTTAGTAAGCAGCTATAATATACCAAGAGCAGGAATATGAAATTTAATAAAAGTACTAACGCACGAGTTTGTTTTATTTCATGCAATACTAGAGCCCTGGGTTTTTAGATTACTTTATATTTTAGGCATAGTAAACTAAGGTTGAATTTCTGTTACAGAAACGGAACATATTTTCATAAATCACAAGAAGTAGTATAAGTATGTCTGCGAAAAGTTTGGTGGTTGTGTATGATTGAATAAGGCACTACTCGAAAACATTATTCTCTGTTCGTTGTCCAGTTATAGTGTGTCCGTAAAATACTACTGGGGTTTCAAATGGTTACATCTATGCAACATATAATGTTGCAGACATGAGTCATACGTTAAATGAAAGAGAAACACTCCAAGTTTATGTGTGCGAAAGCTTATGTGCAAACTCCAACAGACTCCGGGACTAGCGCTGGAAAATTCTGAAGAATTCCATTTTCCAGTTAGACGGAGCTCCCCAAATTTTGCCGCAATCGTGCTGGGATTTCTTAAGGGGACAGTGTACTTTCAAAATTGTGAAATTTGTCCAAAAATTTGATTTTTTTATTTTATTGAATTGTGAAACTACGGACGAGTAGGAATGTGTTGCAAAAATAATTTTTAATTTCTGTGATTACTTTCCTAGTTATAGGCATTTGTATTTAATTTAGATATTATGTGGTTACTAATAGCAATAACTTTAAATGTGTTTTTCTCAAAAAAAATTTTTCATGTTATACGAATATTCAAACTGCTCCAAGTGTATTTCTAATTATTGTATTTCTTTGAAATTTAAGTTTTATATACTTAATTGTATATCAAATAAATCTTATTGAAAAAAATTATGCTTCGTAGCTCAGAATTTCTAAATTTTGTACTTGAAAAGATGATTTATAGGTATTTTGCGTAATAAAAAGGGTGTTTTCACTATTATGTTTTTCTCTTTATATTTTTAATGAATGCTTAAAATAAGCAATAAGTTTCATTGTTGGTTCTATAAGGTATCCTGTAAATAAGCATTACCATATTATATGCAAAAGAAATGCGCATGGAACATTTTTAATTAGGCCAATTTTTGATATAATTAATAATTAATAATTCATAAATGATTAATATTTCATCTTTAAATTTTAACCACTTTTACATATCTATGGTACTAATCACATATTCAAATTTCAAGCAAATCCATTCAAAACAAAAAAAAGTTTGGTTTGAAGGTCGACTGTCCCCTTAAAGAAACATTTCCTCATCGATGGGTCGGACGAGAAGGGGGAATTTCCTGCCCCTCTCCCACGGTCTCCAGACCTGACCCCCATGGATTTCTAGTTTTGGGGTTATGTGAAAACACAAGTATATTCCATACAAGTTCAAAATCTGGACCATTTAAAAGAAAGGATCACTAAAGCTGCTTCGTCTATCTCACTGAATGTTCTCTGCCGTGTATGAGAAGAGATTGAATATCGTCTTGACGTCTGCAGGGACACTAAGGGAGCCCATATCGAAGTCTGCTGAACAAGTAAAAAACTTGGGAATTTTCTCTGCAATTTGACGTATCATTCTCTTTAATTTGACTTCACCGTTCTACAATGCTTTGTTCAGAAGCTATAACCATTTAAAACCCCACTATTATTTATCGGACATACTGTATAAGAACGAATACCATTTTTCATTAATGCTTAACAAACCACATCTCGCATGGAATGCCCCATTTTATACCAAGTGAATTTTTGTTTTGTTATTACTTATGTTTATTGGTTACCATTTACTGAGGCAGCAAAAGTACATCAATCAAGTTTCGTTTCGCTTTCACCATGAATAAATACAATTTAATTAAATTTAAAGAAAATAAATACTTTTCATAACTATTATTATACAGAAAAAATAGTGGCAACACAGGTAATAGGTGACACACAACATAAAATTACCTAAATCAGAAAAATTGACCGAAGGCAATATCTTTACTCTTTTCTTTCTGACTTCATGTGGATAAGTAATGCGTGAGGTGTAACATTAATACCTAAACATGATGTAATGCCACCCGCTATGAATAACTAAAAAAAGGATTTTGCGCATCTGACATTTGTACTTTCTCGCAGTTTGCTACAACTTTGGGTCAACCTCTTCTCTTTCTATTTTTTCAGGTGTTTCTAATTTATTAAAGACACAATAAACAGTTAATACATTTAATTTTAACTTAACTTACTTGCTGTTTAATGAGAAGTATAACCATATCTTCTAAAACTGGCTGTTCCGTATCATGTTACTACAGATACCTTTTTCTTCTTCCCAGACATTTTCTGAATTTTAAATTGTAGCTTAAAAGGCGCTATACTAATTAGAAAGGAATGAACAAACAAGCACCAGTCCCATTTCTTCTTTTTATCATGTGTTGTCTGGTTTTGGGGGGCGCCAAAGTCATATTTTGCTACACAAAGGCTGAACGAACCGGGACTAACATCAGTTCAAAGTCACTCTCAGATAGCCACAAAATATCCATGCGAACAGCAAAACTTGAACCCACATATTCCTCATTTCTGTATATCTTACAATAGTTTACGTGTTTATCACTGGTTGTTCTCATTGCTTTAGGTCAACCTCTTCTCTTCCTATTTTCTATTTTGTCAGGTGTTTCTAATTTATTACACAGGTCTACAAAAAAAAATATGTTTTTTGGTGCCTAGGATTTTAGAACTGATTTTAGCTATATTTGGGGCGCTGAATCTAAATATGAAATCGGTTTTTCTCTATCAGCTCTACTTTTTTAGATACAGTAAAACCTCGTTTATCCAAACTAACTGGGACCATAGGCAATCCGGATAATCCGGGAAATATGGGTAGTAAGCAATACACAATGCTTAACTAAGAAGACTTACTTTGTTTCGTAACAAAATAAATTACATAACATTGTTTACAAGACATTAAAATATATAAAAATAACTTTTCACATCATTTCTGAGCACAGAATTGGTAAGTCTAGTAAAGCTTTCTTAAACTCAACAAAAAAGCATTTTATCACCATATTTTATTGCACAATCTATGCAGGAACTGTACATTGAATCAAACGAAAAAGCGAATATTTGACGTGCATGTAGTTACGCTCTTCTTATCATAGTTAAAAATTATTATCTAATGTGAACATTAAATAAAAGTAATGTCTAGAAATCTAATCCGGATTATCTGGAGATCTGGATCAACTAGAGCCGGATAAATGAGGTTTTACTGTACATCCACCTTTCTATCAATTTTTTTTCTATTCAATACATTCAAGTATGGCTGATTTGTCCTCCTGGGAACTGGACTCCTGGGAAAAATGGGTCTTCCTGAATATTTTCCAGTTGATTGGCGTTATTGACAGCTCAAAGCGAAGTTTAAAATGTGTCCTTCTACACAATTGGAACAAATATGGTTCAATACCAATTACTCACTCAACGAAAATAAAAGAAGAATATAACACCATAGCTTTGGTCTTGGAGAAGATAAAGTATCATGAACATGAATGGGTAATTTGTGTGGACTTCAAAATGGTAAACTTTCTCCGTGGACAGCTAAGTGGCTATACCAAATATCCTTGCATCGTGTGCCTCTGGGATAGCAGAGACAAAGCACACCACTGGGTTAGAAAAGAGCAGCCTAAGAGAGAAAACATGGATGTTGGGGAAAAGAATGTCATTAACAACCCCTTGAATCATTTTCCCTCCACTGCATATCAAGCTGGGCCTAATGAAGCAGTATGTAAAGGCCCTTGATAAGAACGGATCATGCTTTGCGTATATAGGGGGGGGGGATGCTTAAGTTGAGTACGGAAAAAATTAAAGCAGGAATATTTGACGACCTAGAAATAAGACAACTCATTAAGGATCCTGCCTTCGTAAATTCCATGAATGAGGCTGAGCGAAAAGCCTGGACTTCCTTTGTTGCAGTGGTCGGGAATTTTTTGGGCAAATGCAAAGCTGAAAACTATGTTGAACTGGTAAACGAGATGCTAAACAGTTTCAAATCCCTTGGGTGTAACATGAGCATTATAAGTTGCACTATTTACACAGCCACTTAGATCATTTTCCTGAAAATTTAGGAGACATCAGTGAGGAACAAGGTGAAAGATTTCACCAGGATATTAAAACTATGGATTGACCGTTACCAAGGAAGATGGGATACGCACATGATGGCAGATTATTGCTGGAGTTTAAAAAGGGACTGTTCCAAAATACATTCAAGAATGTCACGGAAAAGAAGTTTCCGAAGTGTTCAGTAACTAGTTGGTTTCATCGATGATATTTTCCTCTTTCTTGCTCTTTGTGTAATTAGATAAGTACTACTGCAATATTCTGTATGATTTTTATGTTCCTTTAACATTTTAAAAAAATATAATAATAATAAAAATTCCATGTTTAATATTTTAATTTGATATATGGATTTAACTTAAAATATTGTAACGTATATTTAACTAAAATGTTATATCCTAGAAATTTGAGCTCCTAGGCAAAAACTAATACCATATTTAAATTCAGGGCATCAAATTCCTATAAAATCAGCTCCAAATACCCCGGCACCAAAACCAATGTTGCACTGTGTATAGACGCAATAAACAGTTAATATATTATATTTTAACTTACTTGCTGTTTCTCATTTCTAATTGGTTGTTCAAGTACATTTCTCTGTTCGAAAATATGCGTATCTTGGAATTTATTTGTTGTCACTAATTACCACGCTGCTGTTTTTTTT
The DNA here is from genome assembly GCA_907164885.2 of Dolomedes plantarius. Taxonomy (NCBI): domain Eukaryota; kingdom Metazoa; phylum Arthropoda; class Arachnida; order Araneae; family Dolomedidae; genus Dolomedes; species Dolomedes plantarius. The sequence continues at coordinate 48,305,516 of OU015501.1, read as the reverse complement.
TATGGCATTAGTAAATGAAAATGTTTATTTTATCAAAATTTACTTCAGTTTCACTCTACTTTGTGGACCAAATACATAGCCTTTTTGTGAAACATTACACCTACATGTAGGATTTCAAGTGTTTCAAATTCTATTTAACCATTGCAGTGTATTTGATGGATTGACTCTCAGTAGTTAAATGTTACGAAAACTTTTGTAACATTGTCTATTTCCAGGAAGACGAAGTTAAGCAATGATATCAAAGGATTAATGAAACGATGGTGTCGGTCATATAAACTGTGGGTGTCCACTTCGAATACACATCGTATGAATTTATGGAAAGAAAAATTAATACATATAATGATATCAGAATTGGCATCGAAGCCAGTACTTATTGTGAGCCAGCATGGCATGGACTCCAAAAATGATGATATTGGAGCTTAGAAAAATGTTTTAGTAAAATATAATTCTTTTTCAAATGCGTAGAGGGTATTCTCCCATACACATAGTAATTTCTATTAGCTAGTTTATGAGGTGAGCACCCAATAGGTAAACTAACATTTCTCCCCATGAGGGTACATCGAAATAACGTTCTTCTCTCATCCTCCAGCAGGGAACGATTGCAATGATAACCACCATACAATGTGGGTGGTATAAAAATTAATTAAACTTTTATATAAAATTTTCCAGTTCTTTTTAATGCTTAGATGCTATGAAGTTTTGTTTGTTTATACGGACGTTGGGGTAGTTATCTCTGATATACTCTGGTTATAGCTGAAAAACACTCAAGAAAATCATAAATGGAATAATTTAAACTTTTTGCATCAGAAAGCACTTTTTGTTATTTTGTGTCACATGTCAATAGAGAGCATTTTGCATTACACTGTAGCAGCATGAAGCCTAAGGTGATGGGAAGAACAAACGTATGAAACTTTATGGCCCTCTGTGAAAAATAGTTGGTTGGTTCCTCACTTTTTGAGCCCTACTGTCATCTTTTGCTACACAAAGACAAATTAGACCGGGACCCGCATTTCATATCAGATTTCGAACGGTTACAAACATCCATGCAAATAGCGGGACTCTGTACCACGGACTGGTACTGAATACCTGTGCCCAAGCAATTCGGTGAAAACTGCATCCGAGGTCGTAGATAAACACCTCATTTCATGATCCCCCTACAAAAGTGCACAGTCTAGACGTTACAATCAACTTTATCTCGAGTATCTTAAGTACTAACATTACCTCATAACATATATTTGAATACACCGTTAAAACTTGAAAAATTTCCTTTTTATGCCTCGAGGTCTATCACGTAAGACTATTAAGCTTATGCCTAATGCTATTAAGCCATAATATGAATGTTGATGTCAAGAGCTGTATAATATTTGATTTGATGTTCATTAAAATACCGTAAAATGACATTTCTTTCACGTCTATGTAGTGTACTTTTGACCTTGTAATGAACAGTAAAGTACAATAAAAATCCATTTTCATGTTAGAACACTTATACGAAAAGGGATGCATTTTTTGCTGCTTGGAGATCTTATTAGTTAGTTCTTTTATTTCTTAGTAACTTCCAATGGATGGATTTCAGAAACCTGTTGATATTTCTTTGAGATAGACGAAAGTATGATTTATCTAAAATCTCCCCGAAGGCAACTGATCTCATCCGGAAGTATAACATAGTCAGCGATTTAGAATCATTAAGACAGCGTCAGCAGGGCCCGATTTAGAAAATTCTGGACTATAGGCACAACTTGGGATGGGGGCCCCCTAACACTGATGTGGGCGTAAAATTTCCAAAATTGACAAACAAAAAAAAATAATCATGAATCATTGTGAAAGTACCATTTTACCAAGAATTGGCTATTTGAAGCGTAGAAGCCTAGAGCATTATCAAATAACAAGAAGCAATACAACATATTAATTTATCATTAAAACACCAATACAATGCAACCAGAAAAACTTATTAATTCCTTATATACACTATAACATACATATGATGAACTATACATGTAACTATATATATAATGAATCAATCCATAAAATTTGAAAGGATATATAAAAAAATTGCTATTAAAAAAGGTAAAATATAAAAAAAAATTTTAATTGGTAATTTTTTTTCTTTTAAAATAAAAATTTTGGGTGGGCCCCAAACATGGGGGGCCCTAGGCTCGGGTCTAATTGAAAATCAGGGCCTGAGCGTCAGCTGTCTTTTCTGTAATTCTGGGTAATTTTAATCATTACATTAAAAAGATAATATTTACAGAACACACATATTTATCATAAATAGTTTTGATTTGGTTCTAGAGTTCAAATTTGTTCTTAATTCAGGAGTATACATGATTAACGATTTGTGCATTATTATAAAACATTGTTTAAAACCACACAGTGTCGAAGACGAATAATTGAGAACTAACAATAACCTTACTATTTCTGGATTTTCTCTTTCATTCAAAAGTTATTTTGCATTAAAATGTCGGTCCTAGATCAATGATACAGATGTGAAATTTTCAATAACGCAAAACGAAAAGTGTCATAGAAACGGAGAGAATCAGTTATCATCATGGAAACTAAATAAAGTATCAGGCCTGATTCAGTATTCATATGCGTAACTTTAATCAAAAACTTGACTATTATGATTCAGGATTGCTCAATAACCTATTTTGTAGGGTTGCTTTAGTAGAGTTCAGAGTTGGTATTTGCTCAAGTTACCGAGTAGAAGAATCATTTTCTATTTTATTTTACATACCTATGTGGACAATGTAAAGGATATTTAGATCTAATCATTTCAAAAAAAAGTATGTCTTCATAACATACTTTATCCCGTTCATTTGAGGTATGATACATTGCATGGATTTGTAACTATTCAAATCTGTCCAAAAATTTGTTTTCGTTATCATTTTCTCTTTATTATTAAGGCTAGCGCTGTATTAGATGCAGATTCCGTCGAGTAATTTGCGCGCGTAATACGTAAACAATCCCAGTGTCAGACATAATGCGTCAGTAAGGTGGGTGCACTCCAGCGTAAAAATGTAATATGAGCGCAGTGTGGCACTACCAGCATATTTTAAATAGCAGCGTAAATTACGCAAAAACCTACACAATTTGCGTTAGTGCAGCGCTAGTAGAAGAAAAGCTAAGTTATAATAGCTCTATGAATAAAAATAATAAAGTTTTAAAAATACGGATACACTTTACTGTAAAAATAGATCATTTAAAAAAATACAGTGGTAACCATTTAATTTACAGTGGGTTGCCAAATTATTAGGGACACTATGCAATTTCTGAAATTTCTACATTTAAATGTATCTTATTACTAAAAATAATTATTCCCATGAATTTTATCATTTGTTATGTATTGCTGGCAATATTAGAAATACTATTTAGAAAGTGGCAACACTTGCGTGCATTACTCTGGAGCAGGTGAAAGCGTGTGTTCGACTGTGGGTAATTCGTGCCGGTTCAACAGAAAAAACAGAAATGTAAGTTGTGTTTACTATTGTATAATTTTTGTAAGTTTTGTTTAATATTGTATTATTTTTACAAGTTTTGTTTAATACGGTATTATTTTTGTTATATTTGCAGTCAATATTTTTGTTTTATTTTGCTTTAATCTTTAAAAATGTTACTGTTGGATTTTTCAGCATTGGAAAAGCTTCAGACATTTCTCCGAGTAAATGTACAGAAATAAAGACGCTTCTGTTAAACACAACACATTCCCAAAGACAGATAGCATCGATTGCCGGTGTTTCTAAATCAGTGGTTAACCGGAAAAATAAAAAAAAATCGACAATAATGTGAAATTGGAAGAGGACCGTATAGGGAAAAGTGGAAGAAAACGCATTACCACCTGTCGTAGTAGCCGCAAGATAAGGGATGCCTGTCTCGAAAATCGGAAACTCAGTGTGTCCGTCTCACCACTATGATCAATGACGAAGGGATTGACCAGTCTCCAAAAGGACAGTCCAGAGGAGATCGGCTGGTTGGAACCTGATGGGTCATCGCCCAACCAAAAAACCACGCCTGACTGAAGCAATGAAGAAAAAGCGACTTTTATGGGCTCGAGAACCCAAGAATATGACACTTGAGGACTGGTGTCAAGTAAATATGATTTCGTATTGTGAAATATTCCTACGCAAAGAGTTTTGGAGGCTTATTTTGGTATTTTACAGGTATGCTTCTCCGACGAATCAACTTTACAAATTTTGGCTGATAAAAGCGCATTTGTGCGACGTCTCTCCGGAAAGAAATTTCCTCCTGACTGCCTCGTGAAGAGTGTAAAACATCCATTAAGCATTATGGTGTGGTCCGTGATATCAGCGAAAGGAATGGCGCGCCTATACATCGTCCAGGGGATAATGAGGCAAGACCAGTACAAGCAAGTCCTGGAAAATCGCCTGTTGCCTCAAGTCGATGAATGGTTCCCTGATGATGAGGAGTACGTATTTATGTACGACTCAGCCCCTGCCATAAAGCCAGAAGTGTAACAGCCTTCCTGGCTCAAAATAATGTCAGAGTTTTGCCCTGGCAAGGCAATTCACCCTATTTGAACCCGATCGAAAACATGTGGGAGCTGACAAAAAGGAAAATCGCGACGGAACTGATCACTAACAAGCGACAACTCATCGAAAAGCTGATACACATATGGAATCATTGTCCAGAACTGAAAGAAAATGCAAAAACATGCATTGAGAGCATGCCTCGATGTCTCGAAGCCGTAATTTCGGCAAAGGGTGGCATTACAAAATATTAAGCGTTTTACCAATTTTTTTTCCAAATGACTGTTTAAGATAAAATAAATACATATTAATAACGAACATGCTCTTTTCCTGTTCTAAATTAAACACTCTACGCTACTAAAATAAATTACATTATCTCTAACCCTCAATTTTTAATCATTTTTGCAAATAAAAATGGAATTGTCTAATTTTCAAGTTGTCCCTAATAATTTGGCAACCCACTGTAAATTCCATATTTCTTTTCCAATATGTCATTGTCAAAAGAGTCTCAAATTAATAAATCTTTACTCACTCAAATCCAAATTTTTCTGACATCGCCTTTAAAAGTTCAGCGTCCGGCCCGTTGACCAGTACCACGTTCCCGCTATTGCTTGTATTCAAGGTTAAATAAGGTGGACTCTGTGGAAAATATTTAATATTTAATATTTGTGTTCACAGTGATGTGCTGTAAGCTTAAATTCATTTCACATATAATGTGGAATAGATTCGGATTATTAATGCTATGGGCAGCATAGATACAGACCGAAATAAACGCACTAAGCTCTAGACCGGGATATACGTTTTTTGCCTAGGTCAGGATCATCCAGGCAATACAGCTTTTAACATTTTTTCTTATTTCTTTAATTGTTCTCTCAATTTTTTTTCTTTAATTTGCATATTAATTTCCAATACGGAGGGGCTAATTGTATTGATAAATTTATGAATCCTTCACTTATGTCATGGGGAAAACTTAATAAGTAGATGGATATTAGCTTTTGTTTAACGAGATCTGACAAATATTTATTTCTCCTTTCACTAGATTTGAATAAGATAATGTATATAAAATAATTAAATTTTAAAGTCAACTTCAATCTTGGTTATAAGTGTAGCGTCGGGGGGGGGGGGGCACGTGCCTCCCCAGCTTAACTTGAAATAAATTTAAACGTTAATAGGAGTTCATTTAAAATCGGAATATTGTGGAAAACTTTTAAGGAAGTTGGTTTTTATCCCGCTTTTGCAAACTGTGAAACTGAAGATTCCGAGTATGTCTTTAGCCTTAACATAGTTTTTAACAATGATATGATCCATAACAAAAGTTCGATGCTATACTTTTTTCTCCTTTTATTTATATTATATTCATTTTTCTCATTGTATAACTTTTGAATACTACTCAAACATAATTTCTATTGTTATTTAATTTTAAAATAATCATAATAGTTCATATTTTAAGGACCGCCAGGCAGTCAATACATGGAGGAGGGCCCTAACTGAATTCAATTCGTGCCCCCCCCCCCCAAAAAAAAAAAAAAAAAAAGGAAAAAAGTTAGAATCACGTTACGCCTATGATCTTGGTCGCTTCTCTGGTAATTCTCATGCCTAAGCGAAATTAACCACGATAAATCGGTTAATCGCTTAATTCTATCGAGAAGCTACATATCTAGTATAGGGTCTAAGCGAAGCAAATACAACGGTTAGATAGACTACAAAAATTCAACTATGTTTATTCCTTAAATGGGAGAAAAGGAGCGACTGTGTTTACGATGAATGTGGGCTCGTTGTCTTCAATGATGATTTAATCAAGTGTTTTCTTTTTGAAATACAATCTCCTCCATAATTTAACATCAGTAACCTTTCTAGAGGATAAGTGCCTACCGCAATGAAAAGAAAACTCATTATAGAGGGAAATATTTCTTGTGTGTCCCTTATAGCAAATGTGATAGCAAGAATGCTTTTCAAAGTTAGAAAATTACTTTTTAATCCAAATCTATAACATAATATAAAGCAACTAGAGAATATTAAATGCGAAATGAAGTATTAAATACAAGTTCTTTCTATTACCTCATTCACTGCTAATCTAATTAGCTTTTGAGAACCTCCGCGATCTTCGGAAATGTTTTCTGAATTTATATCTTCAAAACAATTTGTTGCACTTGGCGATCTCTCAGGGATATTGGTACACCAGTCACGATTTAAATGCGTGTCATACTTATGACAGGTAGAACAATTCGTTGAGAATATAATCCATCGATCTGTAACACAGTTGCTCTTTGCTAGAGCTCTTTCAAAAAGATTTCGGGAATCTTCTTCAGCGAAAAATAACCATCGCGTTTCATCGCATATTTTGGTTAAAATCTACAAATGAGAAAAAAATCGGGGAAATAATTTCAATTTTCAGAATGTTAAGAGCAACATTCATTTTAAAACTTTAGTAAGAAATCGTTAAAAATATCACTAAAAATAACTACATTAATATCATTTGATCAAAACTAAATCATAATTAAATTATGGAATTTCATCTTTAAGTTTCTTAATAAATGACAAAAATAAAATCTGATTATAAAATATGAGGAATTTTGTCATACTTTAATAATAAAAAAATCATTTTCAACGTGTGGCCAAATAGTAAATACACTGCTGGCCACTGTAAATGCAACACCCTGAAGGAAACATGCAAATAACATGAAATTTACAACATGCATTAGCGGAGGGGAGATATGCAAATGATTAGAATTTCAGCGCAGACGCACATCACGCGCGCCTGTGGCGCCACTTCAAAGCGCTATTTAAGGCTTGGAGATTTCGACGATTTTAAGTTTGGCAATTGTGTTTTTCTTGTGGTTTTTTCAAAAAAAAAAAAACGATCAATTATGCCTCGTCGAAAACAGCGATCATCTTTTGATCAAGTATCCGAGTTCGACAGAGGAAGGATAGTGGCCTACCGATATTGTGGATTATCTTTCAGGGAAATCGGTAGTCGTGTTGGACGAAACCAAACAACTGTAATGCGGATATGTGATCGTTGGATGCAGGAGGGTACGACGGACCGGCGTGTTCGATCGCATCCACCTCAGCGCACCACTTCACGTGATGACAGGCAAATTGTGATGGCAGTGACGGATCGCTCACTCACATCACGAACCATAGCACAGCACATGCAGTCTGTAACGCTTCATCCAGTGTCTGCGCGTACCATTCGACGCCGTTTACAGCAGAGTGGTCTGTCCGCAAGACGTCCATTGCTTTGTCTACCCTTGACGCAGAACCACAGACGTCTCCGCCGCCAATGGTGCGATGACAGAAGGATGTGGACAGCAGAATGGAATGAAATTGTCTTTACTGACGAGTCACGCTTCTGTCTGCAACACCACGATGGTCGCATTCGAGTCTGGAGACACCGTGAAGAGAGGATGCTGAACAGCTGCGTTATGCACCGCCACACTCGTCCTGCACCGGGTATTATGGTATGGGGCGGTATTGGATATCACTCTCGCACACCTCTAGTACGCATTGCCGGTACTTTAAACAGCCAGCGCTACATCTCCGAGGTGTTGGAGCCAGTTGTCCTTCCTTACCTTCAGGGCTTGCCCACAGCCATATTTCAACAGGATAATGCGCGACCACACGTGGCACGCATTGTCCAACGGTTCTTCGTCAATTGCCAGATTGAATTGCTTCCCTGGCCGCCTCGCTCTCCGGATCTTTCACCGATAGAAAACGTGTGGTCCATGGTTGCTCTACGATTGACCCAGATTCCATCCCCAGCTGCCACAGCAGATCAACTTTGGCAACGTGTGGAAGCTGCTTGGTCTGCTGTACCCCAAGAACTCATCCAAAGTCTCTTTGAATCAATGCCGAGGCGTGTGGCAGCGGTGATCTCCAACAATGGTGGCTATTCTGGCTACTGATTTTGGCAGGAACCACACTTCACAGAAGTCTATAAATTTAATCATTTGATACTTGGTCAACATGTTATCTACAAAATAAATTTTGTTGTGATATCTCTGGTCTTTCTTGGTGTTGCAATTTGGGTGGCCAGCAGTGTATGTATAATGCTAGATCAGTGGTTCCCAACCGGGGGTCTGCGGACCACAAGTGGTCCGGCACCACATATAAAATGTTGCCAAATGGGGATTTCGAAAGCAATGTTCATTGAACTAGATGGGCCGAATATATCCGGTGACTATCAGGTGTTGAATTTAGGATTTCTTATAAGTTTAACATAATTATTTTATTATTAGAATATGATATATAAGAATGTGAGTACGTTAATCCTGTATCCTCTTTGCCTGAGGGATATTTTATACCCCCATACCCCCGGAAGGTCCCCCTTAAGTCGGTGGGGTTGAGGTGGTCCTCATATGGTTCAATTTCTGGCTTGGTGGTCCGCAGACATCTACGGGTTGGGAACCACTGTTCTAGACAGAAGGATGTCTGAAAAACTAGCACGCTGGCCTTCTATGCCAGAGTCTACGGGTTCGAATACCGTAAGTGGTAACCATTAAAAATCGGCTTAAAAAATTCTCTGTAAATTTAGAATGTTTAAGTAAAAATAAATACAAGTTATTACAAATGCAATTTCAAATGATGTTTCCTTGATAATAATATCAATTGGTTGGTTCGATTTTGGGCGCTGCGTCCATCTTTTTGCCATATGGATTTAGAGAGACCGGGATCTATAGCTTTAAGCTGTTGATCCCAGTGTGATGAGCCATCCAATAGTAACACATGACCGTTGTGCTCCAAACCAACCAACCGTATGATACGGTCCACCAAGTATTAAGTTAATTCGAAACTTGCATCGATTTCCTTAGCAGAATAAACCGTTTGTAGTTTCGACTGATTTTTCTTTCAACGAAATGAGATTTTCCAATTAAAAATCCTTTAAAAGGCCTAAACCCAATGAAGATACCATCCTAGTCTACTACTCTAGTGTTGAGGGTTGTCTAAAGTGAAAATTTTCGGTGGCTATTATTAATATTAACGCGTTTAGATTAAACCAAAATGGTTTTAAAGTATAAAGCATGGTTTGTCTAAGTTGTTCGATTTGTTAGTCAACTAAAACTCAAATCCAATAGGAGGGCATTAAAAAACGAGCTACTCCACGAAAAGAGTATAAAAGTAGTGAGAAAATTGCCTAAACATTATCAGACAAGCAGCACTGCCATATAATTGCTGCAGAATACATATGTCTCTCTTGTGATGTTCTAATTGAATGAACATATAAAAATATATATTTCACGTTCAAACTTACAATACAATTTATCTTCCATAAATAGGCAAAAATTAAAACACTAGAATATTGCAAACTGAGGGAAAATTTTAAAAAAAATTACAGAAACAAAATTCTACAGATAAGTTATATTCTACAGATATTATATTATATTCTACAGAACTTATTCTCTACAGATAACAACTACAAAACTGTGTTGAACTCAAGCTTTGAAGGCGTAATGAAAGCAACATCACTCTAAAAATATATCAGACTACGTATAATAAAGTATGGTAATTGTATTTAGAGCACTGTTCTTTTCGTAACTCCAAAAGCAGGAGGTTGATTTTAAAGCTTTTTTCTTTTTTGTTTAAATTCTGCCCTTTCTATTTTTGGATTACTTCGTCTTTCACTTTAAAACCAATAAAGTTAGTCTTGGAGGAAGATTTGGTTGTCATCTACTTCGATTAAAGGGTTAAAGCTGCATATTCCCCTTTAAATCTGTGATAGCTCGTGTTGTTGGATTGTTCCAAGGGCCTTTTTTTACAGGCATACAGCTTTTTGTGTCTATGAAGCTTGTGGCTAATTTACATTTTTCTATAGAAACCTCTAGCCCTCCCCCTCCCTCTATCTTAACTCTTAATATGGCTGATAATATTAAACACACTCACAAAAGTACAACCCCACATTTTACGGCCACAGTATGTTTCATAAATTAAAAATTACATTATAAATAATGCAATCATGCTCGCTCATGAAACGAATACGATAAGTCCATTACTAAAAAAATAACACAAATCCTTTACTAAAAAAGCAATAGCGTTGTTAAAGTTTATAAAACATGGTGTCTCTCTGATAATATCCCCATTTTCCCGAAATCTCGGACACCTTTGTTATCCATCCCATCTTGGATTTTCTTGTGTTCCTGGAATGATTGGGAGAGGGTGTACAGGGATATATACCCACAATATCCGCTGGATTTTCGAGAAAGACAAAGTAGGTGTAATGAAGCGCTTTCAAAAAATCAAAATTAATGTTTTAAGAGAAAATAAAAAGTTTGAAAGCTTTGATTCATTACATTTTGTGTTTAAGGTTGGTAACGACTTTGATGCCGACGTGACTATAGGACACGGCGTTTGTCGGCGACGTTAGCCATTTAACGAAGCCTAGCGTGTGTGGGGTCTTTAGATGCTAGACGCAGATAAGCGGAGGATGGCACCATTTGTGACGTTAAGTAACAATGACTCTGTGTGGGTGATTGATGGAGGGGATCGTTAGTAAGCCACGTGGTTTGGCGGTGTTTTGCGGGTGATCATCAGCTTTTTGTATCATTGCGTAAGAGGGGCGTTTTTGATTAAGAAAGAGGGTAGCGAATGAGAGGTTTTTAAGTGTAGAAACTCAGAAAATAAAAAGTTGAGAGTTTCCTGAATGGCTGGTGAAATGGTTCAGGAGGCGGGAACGTTTAGGTGAATTAAAATATTGGAGGTGAGTTTGAAAGATCGAAAAAGAAGTCAGTCGGAGTCCAGGAGGCCTCGTCCTGTGTCGGCTGAAGAAAATCTACCCCTGTTTGACTGCCCAAAAGTCCGGTCGAATCTTCCCGGAGCTAAAATAAAACGAAGGGGGTTTGATGCGTAGGAACTCGGTTGATCCTTCCCGAGAAAGAAAGCCTGTGTGGCATGAAGACTGATAGTTTATCCCGGATTCAAAATAAAGAGGTGTGCTGCTGAGAATATTGCTTCCGGTCCCCCTACAGTGACAAATACCCCAGCTTGGAAGAGTGCCTCGTCATTAGAAAGAGAATCTATAGAGCTCCAACTAACTTCACGGAAGAGTCCCCTACCAGAGAGGAGAGTTGACACCTAACCCCAAGGTTTCCCTCAACTAAAGGACGTGAGTGCTTTCTCTTGCTTTTGTCTAGTTCAGATCCCACGGTTGCTATTGATGGTTAGTGCGGGTTTTACGTGATTACTGAAATATAGTGTATTATTTTTGAAAGGAGATTTTAGAATTTTGTTTTAGTTAGTATTTACGCTCCCTGAATCAGGAAGTCAAACTAAATAGAACCCTGTTTCATTTGCTCGTGTTTTTGATAGTGAGTAGAGCAACTAATATGTTAATTAAATTTGATGAGATAAAATGTAAATATTAGGATAGTGTAAATAAATAAAGTTTTTTTTGTTCTAAACCTTGAGTCAGTATTATTCATCTGATGTGTGTTTTTAATGTGGAGCAAAGTTGATTTAGTAGATCCAACTGGTTTTAAAATTGTTCGTTAATTGCTAATTACGTCCAGAGCTTTGGGTAACAAAATAAATAATTAAAATACAACGCACCCAACTACCCCTTTTTAAAATAAATAATCTTTGTACTACCACAAAATAATCACGCCCTATAAATTAAATGAAAGAGCAATACGACAGTAGGAAGGAAAGACAGTTTGAGATGACAGGGTACTCCAACACTTTGACGGTGAGGGAATACCGGAGAAAAAGTAATGGCCTTTGGAGTATACCTCAAACAACGACTTCAAGCCAAATTATTTGGAGGGTGTATACAACAGCGACCATGGTTCTTGAAGCTCTTGAAAATTTATACATGAGAAGAGATTATAAAAAAAAGGGGGAAACTATTTTTAAAGATCGAAGTGAGAGAAAGAAAGTGTCCAGTGAGAGAATCCAGCATTAGACCGGGAGGATTTACTAGGAGGCTCTCCGCAGATGATGATATGTCCCTCGTTCGGAGAAAAGACTGGTTGTATTCCTTGACTCCTGTTTGCAAAGAACTGAGTAGATACCACTGCTTTATTTCCTTACAGAGCGACTTCTAATACATTTTAATCAAAATTATGTTATTAACATATAGTTCATATTTTTAAATTTGATCTGAAAGTTTAAGAATATCACATGTAAAAATTGTAAGTAATTAATGCCAGATAATTTATTGCCACGCCTTTTGAGCTAACGTTTTTTTGCATCACATTACACAGTTATGCACAGATGTTATATGTAGTACAATACAATAATACAGTGTTTCCTTATCTTTAACAATTTAATACAGGAATACGCTGCAACACTCCGAAAACATTTTCAAGTTAGTTATTGATGACAAAGTCGCAAATAGCCAAATCCGCAAAAGTTTTACTCTTTGAAATTCAAAACTTTCCCTAAATTTCAGTTTTTATAAACAAAGAATATGAACGTTTAGCCTAAGATTGCAAAATATAAAAATAACTGAAGAATGAAATTATTTTTACCTGAATCCATAAATTGATTAGTTTAGTGTCCACTGGTTGAAGGAATAATATGTGATGGATCCCAGCTGATTTCCATGACAAAACAGTGTTTATCAAATCACTGAAATTTGAAGCAGTTAAGTCGAAGATTGAAGAAGATATTCCCCTATCAGCAATAGATTTTAAGAGGTCATTGTACTGGAAATCTAAATAAACAGAATTTAGCAATTTAAAAAAAATACAAAAATTGAAAAAAAACTATAAAAATTTCAAGAGTTAAGTTTTAAAGCTTAAAATACTGAAATTTTACTTTTTATAATGACGGACGAATAGATAAGATGTAAGTGAAAAGACGCAAATTTATTTCTAAATATATTGTCTCCCTTTTTTATGTTGAATGAATTTTGTTTTGTTGCAAAAAATGAATTCATTATAATTAAAATAAATCAGAATTTGTCACAATATGTTGCTAAGTAAAGGAGGAAAAAAAACTATCTAGTCTCGGAAGAAAGACTGTTAACTTCAGATCAGTTGGTATAAATCTTTTTTTAATGCAAGTTTTACTGGTTAGGTTGTAACGACCATCTTATAGATCAGGAATAGGATTCCGATTCTCCAAAACTCGAGGCGGATAACTCTGGAGATAGCAAAAAGTTTTATACTTCAGAATACCATTTCTCCCTTTACTCTCCTTTCTTTTTGAGATCAACGACTCAGGAAGTTGACCTGAGAACATATTTTTATTCCTATGCATTTTTGTTCCAACAAAGTTGAATTTATTCAGACTTATATGTCATATGTCTTTTAAAGATACTTTCTCATGCTCTCCAACGCTCTAGAACCGCTGTAACATCCGTCTGCCGGAACCAACAATGGGCCCTAAGGTTCTAACCTCAAGATTGGTATACTATCAAATGAACTTTAACGACGATGTCAAAAATATTAATTTTTCCACTACCTTCCCTAACAAAGTTATAAAAAGTCTACAACAATTATTTTTACTATGCTTTAAAGTTAGAGGTAAAATTAGGAAACTTAAGGTTAGGTTACAGTTGTTTGCTGACCAACTGGTGTATATCGATTTGAAATCTGTCACCTGAGAATAATATCTGTGGATGAATAGAGGACCATAGAACGTATGCCTACAAAACTACAATGTTTTCAAATAAAATAATTGCTTTAAATATGCTTATAGTTAAACGTGAAACATGAAAAATGCCAAAAGACTTTTTTGGCAGTACTTTTAAAGGAAGACAATTTTAGATACTTGATTCTCAGCTGGAAAAGTTATTTGTTCACCCGAAAGAAATCGTAGATTTTTTTTGGTGCTGATTGACAGGATTGAAGACTTTAATAGTGAAAAAAATTTGCATATCTTACAATATATATTGACATTTGCAGTATATGTTAAAATTTCATAAAGAAAATGTTAGTAATTCGAAATGGTTCATAAATCTAGAGACCCGCTTTTGTGAAAGGGAATTAATTTCAAAGCTTCGTGAAGGACACAAAACTATAATGGAATTGCAAATTTCGTTGAATGATAACGGTCTAGTGTTCACTTTACCAAAAGATTTACAGCCTCTCAAATATTACAAAATCCAGATTTCTGGAATTCCATCTCTCCATAGTCGTGTGGAGAGGGGTTTCCCCTGAGACAAATGGAGAAAAATCATAGAATAAGCATCATGCTAGATGCAAATTTTTGATTGTTATCTATGTCGCGTCTGATGTGAAACTGTTCTTTCATCTTGTAGTTCGCTCATTACGTCATGGGTGACATGAGTTAAATCGGACTGATTTCCCTACGTATGATTATGACTATTTACTTATCAAGAGTCAACGCGTTTTGTGTCATTTTTCATAAGTATTTATTTCAGTTTATGCTATCAACACTGAACTGAATTTTGAAGGCATCAAGAAGAAAAGATTTTCATTTAAAAATTTGTTTTATAAATTCCACTCAAAAAAAAAAATAAAGAAAAAACTTTAGTTATATATTTTCGTTAAGAGTATAGTACAACATTTTGCCTATATAGGGAGAATATTTTTAAAATACATGCATGCATGCATATATATACACTGCTGGCCACTGTAAATGCAACACCCTGAAGGAAGCATGCAAATAACATGAAATTTACAACATGCATTAGCGGAGGTGAGTTATGCAAATGATTAGAATTTCAGCGCAGACGCACATCACGTGCGCCTGTGGCGCCACTCCAAAGCGCTATTTAAGGCTTGGAGATTTCGACGATTTCAAGTTCGGCAATTGTGTTTTTCTTGTGGTTTTTTTAAAAAAACCGATCAATTATGCCTCGTCGAAAACAGCGATCATCTTTTGATCAAGTATCCGAGTTCGACAGAGGAAGGATAGTGGCCTACCGAGATTGTGGATTATCTTTCAGGGAAATCGGCAGTCGTATTGGACGAAACCAAACAACTGTAATGCGGATATGTGATCGTTGGATGCAGGAGAGTACGACGGACCGGCGTGTTCGATCGCATCCACCTCAGCGCGCCACTTCGTGTGATGACAGGCAAATTGTGCGCATGGCAGTGACGGATCGCTCAGTCACATCACGAACCATAGCACAGCACATGCAGTCTGTAACGCATCATCCAGTGTATGCGCGTACCATTCGACGGCGTTTACAGCAGAGTGGTCTGTACACAAGACGTCCATTGCTTTGTCTACCCTTGACACAGAACCACAGACGTCTCCGCCGCCAATGGTGCGATGACAGAAGGATGTGGACGGCAGAATGGAATGAAATTGTCTTTACTGACGAGTCACGCTTCTGTCTGCAACACCACGATGGTCGCATTCGAGTCTGGAGACACCGTGAAGAGAGGAGGCTGAACAGCTGCGTTATGCACCGCCACACTGGTCCTGCACCGGGTCTTATGGTATGGGGCGGTATTGGATATCACTATCTCACACCTCTAGTACGCATTGCCAGTACTTTAAACAGCGAGCTCTATATCTCCGAGCTGTTGGAGCCAGTTGTACTTCCTTACCTTCATGGCTTGCCCACAGCCATATTTCAACAGGATAATGCGCGACCACACGTGGTACGCATTGTCTAACGGTTCTTCGTCAATCGCCAGATTGAATTGCTTCCATGGCCGCCTCGCTCTCCGGATCTTTCGCCGATAGAAAACATGTGGTCCATGGTTGCTCTAAGATTGACCCAGATTCCATCCCCAGCTGCCACAGCATATCAACTTTGGCAACGTGTGGAAGCTGCTTGGTCTGCTGTACCCCAAGAACTCATCCAAAGTCTCTTTGAATCAATGCCGAGGCGTATGGCAGCGGTGATCTCCAACAATGGCGGCTACTCTGGCTACTGATTTTGGCAGGAACCACACTTCACAGAAGTCTATAAATTTAATCATTTGATACTTGGTCAACATGTTATCTACAAATAAATTTTGTTGTGATACCTCTTGTCTTTCTTGGTGTTGCAATTTGGGTGGCCAGCAGTGTATATATATATATATATATATACACAGTGGAATCTCGATCTATCGTTTTCGAAGGGACCGACTGAACTTAACGATGGATGCGGGAAAACGATAGATGCGGGAACATACAAAAAAGTATTAACATACCTTAAAGTTTGATATCCCTAAAATATATTTACTCACATACATAAATGCATACATATCCGTAGTGTAACTGAAGATAAAATTACAAAGTTGTACTGAAATCCAAGATAATAATAATAAAAAAAGAAATACACGTAGATACACAGGAATTTTGATTCAAATAAAAGTAGTACTTAATCGTCGTTTGTTTTTTGGCGGGTTTTATCTCCACAAGTAAACAATATTTTGTTGTGTTGCAAATTGCATTCTTTTCGGTATCGGTTATTGTGTGAGAGTATAAAGAAGCGGCACCCGTGAATCGTTTGTAACTAGAACCATTTCATTGCACCGGATGGGGTCCGGCATAAGACCACCAGGAAGTTCTGCTTCCGGATGAAACACTCTTTGGTCAGTGTAGAACTGCAGTACTGGTAACCTCTGAAGAGAAGATCCCTGAGAAACCCGTCACTCGGGGAGAGTTCTTTTTTGATGAGGGGTGGAACGTTAAAGCGAAGGTCAACGAGAGAGGAAGATATTGTCACCAAACATCCCCCACTTTTCGCCAAATATCGGCATTTGTCCCAAGGAAGAGTCGAACAGGTGTTTTCTGCCGATTGACAATGGTTTAGTCTAAAGAAAACGCAGTGTTTACAAGAAACAGATGGGGAGAAATACACATATGCAGTTACAATTGAAAGGAAATTTTAAACACTATTGGAACTATTATACCTTTTGGAATATTAACTGCCGTGATGTGCTGTATAATCTGAAATGTTTAAATGCTCATTTCTGAAGTCTATTTTCCAAGGTATAAATTTGCAACCAAGCAAAACATCTTTCCCGTCTTTATTAGCCATAATTTTGGCCAGTTTAAAAGTTAACAAAAACCAAGTTATGAGAAAATATTTCAAAGAGGGGGAAATTAAAGTTTGAAGAAAATTTTTCTTATTCAAATTGCGGAAAATGGGAAAATTTTATAGTGTTGATAAAGTTAATTGTGAATTTTGATTAGGAGAGGTCATTAGGGTAGCACACTTTAAAGGGCAGGGCCGACCTTGCCAGTTAAACCTATTTGATCTGGAAAATTAAAAATATGTCTAAACTGAAATGGCTTTAACATATGAGCTGTTATTTTTGAAAGTGGCATAAGTCCATTTTTCACGTATCGAGATATTTAAAGGTTTGTATTTGAATGAATTTAAAAATATTGGCAAACGTTAATCAATTCGAGTGATGTTTTTAACACTACACACCTTTTAAATTTTACTATGAAATAATAATTATTAAAATTATTTAAAAAATAAACGATTTTTTTAGCTCCAAAATGGACTTATACCACTTTCAAAAATAACATATTATAAAAAATAAAAACAAGTGGAAATTAAGTCCATATTTTTATATACATTAGTTTCAGTGAAATGGATATTTTAATGTAAACTCTTACTTACCAACATCACTATCAGACCAAATTGACATATCGTCTTTTTTATTGGTATGTGAACTCATTGTAAAAACTGTATTAAATGTTATTTATCTAAAACTTTGATTTCCTGATTTAATAAAAATATTTAAATAATACTCACGCTGCAATCTATTAGTATAAGAAACACAAACCAAACAGTAGGAATTGCGAAAGAAAACTAAACAAAATCAGTGAAATTACTTCTGACCACTTAATCAGAACAATAATACCGTTATTTTGTTAACGATGTTGTTTTTAAGACACTAGCTAAGTAATATATGCTAAAGCGTAGTGTACACTGAAGTCGTAATAATCAATAATAATTGCAATAAGCAAGTTGCTTTTATTATAATTATTAGGAATGGACTTATTCCACTTTTAAAAAAAATTTTTGCGATAAACATTTTTATAGCCAAAATTCTTTTGTTTACTTTATGAAAAAAATCGTACGAAAAAAAGGTGTGAATATCTTACTAAAATCACCGTTAACCTCATTTTTTAAAGTGGACATACACCACTTTCAAATACTTTATTATGGGGGTGCCATATAAGCGGACCAGCACTACCCCCTATAAATGGACTACATAAACAGAGGCATTTTCAGTGGCGCAAGGCCGGGATTCGATCCGAGCACCCCTCAGCACCGAAAGGCAGCGCGTTGTACCACAAGGACGCCACAGGCCAGTGTGTAACTATATTTTTATCAAAATATATGTACATTATATTTTTATCGCAATTTCTGCAGTTGGGCCCAGCAATAACTAAGGCCGGGGCTTTTAAAGTGAAGTTCTATTCCGAAATTTGGAGGGGGAAATTGGGGTAAAATTATACTAGAGTTGTGTCTTTTTTGCAGTCATTTTTGACTGATAAAGAAACTGACAAAGCAATTTCTATAAAACCTTGGTGAATACGTTTATTTTGATGCAATGGAATAATGTATACTTCAATTTAGTATTTTTAATTGCATTAATTATTTAAAATTAACATGTTTTCAATAAAAAAAATGCATTTTTCAAAGTTTTGAAATTTTAATTGTAGTTGTAATTAAAAAAATTTAAGTTTTTAATTGCTTAAAAATGGAGTATACGTTAAATATACATTAGTTTTACAACTTTATCAATATTTTTTGGGAATCTAGAACCAATAGTTTTGCTACAGTCTTGCGCGCAATGGATGCAAGCCAAAACACAATTTTAAAATTTTCATCAAAATTAAAAATGGAAAATTAATTAAAATACCAGTTGTAGAACATTGAAATAATTATTCTACATAGAACATATATTAAGCTTTCAGTGGTAAAAATTTCATGTATTTATGTTTTGTAGGGAATGAGAAATAAAACTAAATGTGACATGATGCTAAATTGCACCTTCAGTAAAATAGTAAGACTCCCCGAGACCCCTTAAATGAAAACAAAATTACCGAAAAAGATCGCGTCTCCTTTGGCGAAAGAAAAAATAACAGTTGCAAAACCAAAATACTTGAAATCTGTATCTATATAATAAATTTTTGTATGATCCAGTATTTATAAAAATAAACATGACTCTAAATTTTATTGAGGTTTCTGAAACTCCCTTACATTACTTCGAGAAATAGTAAGTAATACGATGCAGGGTAAAAAGTCCCAAAATACGTTGATTACATGAAAATGGAAATCAAAACATGCGATGGTTTTCTTAAAGCCTAAATAATTAAAACCTTCATAATTTTCTTAATGCCTAAAGAGCGATAAATACTTTCCGAGGGAAATGGTACGGGGGTGTTGATTTTCCCCGACCCCTCATTTTGAGAATCGACCTCTCGGAGGCAGCAACCTTAAAACCGGTCCCAGGTCTCTTCTCTCCAGAGGTGGACTGTAATCACAAACTTCTCACACACTAGACCAAACACCAGGGCGCCTCCATCCCAAGGCCAACAAAAAGCTGACTGTGAGCCGTTGCTGATAAGAACAGAAATGTTGAATAGTCGGTGAATTTGGAATGAGTTGCCGAAAATAGGGGTACTCCAGGAGTTAAAGAATTAAGGAACACCAACGACGAACAAATAATGGGAGTGGTACAATAAAGCGAAACCAGGCTAAACAAGAGAAAACAAAAATACGAGACCGTGCATCTCAAATGTTCTGCTCATTGTTTTTAGAGCGTCATTCTAACTCAATCCAGACATTTATATTTCAGGTTCAGTTATTATAAAAATACGATAGATCCGAGAAATTAATGTAAAGCTGCGATATTCTGAACGAATATTGCGGGAAAACGATGGATCGAGGAACGATCCATGCGGTCTTTTTTTGCTTGTTTTCTATGGAATTTATTCGGGACTGGGTGAAATAAACGATACATACGGGAAAACGATCGTTCGGGGAACGATCGATCGAGATCCCACTCTGTATATATATATATATATATATATATATATATATATATATATATATATATATATATATAATATATATAATATATATATATGTGTGTGTGTGTGTGTGAGGTCCATTTGTAAAATTATTAGAATAAACATGTATTAGATTTGTCTAATATTTCCGTATGTAGTAATAAACATTGCTAAGTAAGCCCGAAGAAACAGTGGTAAAGTATATACAAATCACAGCAAATCGTTTTAACATGTACAAATTACAGCATGAAAGTATTTACTTTCTTTTCACAATGTAAATAGCTCACATAAAAGGCCCATAATTCGGACTTGTCTCTTTGAGGTTTAGACATACTTTTCTTTATCCCTTTAGGGGCTTTATATCAAAAATTTGTTTCATTTAACTTAGTGTCAACCATAATCTGCATGCCAAAAGTTTTAGATGGCAATTCAAAATGTAGATTTTAAAAGGAGAATCGTGGAAGAATCTTGGTTATTTCGGGCTGGATTGACTGGAATTTGCAAGTACCCAATAAAAATTTAGAGAAGTTCGACTTGTGGAATTTTGCCACCTTCATCGCTTTTGTCTATTCCATATCATGCTGAGGAGTATATCAAATGAGGGGAAATATGTAATAAAAATTCGATTCTAAATCGTAGTATAAAATTTGTAATTAAGAAATCTGGGGAATAAATAATTCTCAGATTTTTGTGAAATAAGAAACACTAAACTGCAACAAATAAATAGGTACGAAATACGTAATAAAGTTACGATTAATTTCTTTCTTCATAATATAAATAGCTTTTAAGGAATTAACTTACTTGCTTCATCCTTATATAAAATTCCGATTGATTTCACTTGAACAGTTGTATAAAAGTTATGAATGCATTCTTCTCTCCAGTTTTCATTCATCATAGCAAAATGTGTTTCTAAAATAAAAGGGGCATGCTTTAGTTTAATATATTATTGTCTGTAATTTTCAGATTCTATAAAACCTAACAATATAAACTCATTACTTAAACGTCATTCTAATGGATCTTTTAATTTATTATTGAGATAAAATAATGGATATATTCAACGACTTGTTTTTGTTAATAAAATACGTAGAAAAAATAACAAAAAATTAATAAATTGAAAAATTATATAAAATGATTCATTTATTTCGATATTCTTGCAAATTGTATGCATTAAACATAAGGAAAATCACATTCTTAACAATCTTAAAAAGATGCAGTCTCTTGAAATTCAAATTATTCAAAGCTTTATTTTGTTTTTAAAAAATCATATTATTGAGAACTAGGTGCCAGCCCGATTGCCAATATCCTACCCGGTTGCCATTGGGAAAATTTTCATAGTTACAAATTGAAAGTCATCTTCTCGTAATACTTTCGGGTCTCCTATTTAGAGCATCAGTCAAAAAGTCTTATCGGCTGAGCCTCCGATGATACTAAACATTTAGAGCTTATGTCTTTCATTCTGAGTAATTTTAATTGAGAAACATATGCACCGTATCGAATAATTTTATGAATCCCTTTAAAAACCCACGTAATTTTGCATACATAAAATTTCGTTCTTGTATGTTAGTTTTTAATATATATATATATATATATATATATATATATATATATATATATATATATATATATATATATATATATATTTACACACACACACCACACACACACACATATATATATATATATGTGTGTGTGTGTGTGTGTGTGTGTGTGTGTAAGGAAAAACTAAATTATAGGGGGGCTTTTGTTAGGGAAAAAGGGGAATTTATAATAAAAAATTATTAACTCACGAAAGTTCGCCATAAAAGAAGAAGGGTTGTTAATATCAAAAAATAGCAATAGGGGGGGGGGGGGCACTAGACGGGTGCTGTTCAGAAAAGAGATATTTTTCGGCAGGAGCAAGTTACGTAAGGAGATTACATAACGAAGAAAGTTACAGAACATTCGATCTGACAAAGCAAAAAGTTTGAGCGGGAGAATGACAAAAGAAGCTAGTCAGTCGGCACAGAGATCTGATTGAGAGAAGACGTATGTCTTGATAGAGAACCTGGATGGAGTGGTTGCATAATCATGTTGGAGCTCTGATAGTAATAATGAAAATAAACAAATTTAAGTGATCTCTGTCATCTCATCTAATCATTCGGTACACGATTGTCTTTAATTAATAACGAAATGGATAGAAACATGTCATATGGATACGAAACGTGTCATCAGCCGGAAGGAGTGTGCAGCCTACGTGGGTGAGATTTTAAAATTTTTTTCGATAAGCTGACGATCGTCAATTGCAACCACTCGTCTTTCCATCCAGAAAGTGTTTCTTTCTCGTGACTGGTTGACAACGTGAGCTCCGATATTGAAATTTCCTTCTTTTTTCAAAAAATAGAAAAATCTAAATGAATGTGGATCACGCTTTGTATGAAACTTTTTCTTTCCATTGGCGAGACGTGGCAATTTGAAAAGTAACTGTACTTAAAACGGACTGTTTGGGACTTCCGGGCATCAGATGACTGAATGTTGTCACAACTATAATTGGTGAGAAAAAAGATTAAAAAAAAATTTTTTTTTGCGTTCGTTTAAGTCAACAAGAAAAGAGAAACATGGATAATACGAAGGTTAAGGAGGAAAAAAAGACGATGGTGCAGCAGTAAACGATGATTATGAAAATAAAGATGAGAATAAATGTGAAACAGAAGCAAGTGACAGACACGAAAAAAAGAAGTTCTAGCATTAAGAAAATGCAGTGGAAAAACAGCAGAGAAAGGAGAATTGCAGAATATAAAGTTAATGGTTCCGAAGTACGACAATCTGAAATTTAGAAATATTCTGCCTTGGATAAACACCTTTGAGGAAATATGTAATGATTTTAATTTAGATGAAGATTGGAGGAGAGAAAATATTTTATACTATTTGGATGGCGAAATTCAGGACTTCATGATAGCGACGCAGTTGTATAAGAAGAGTTATACAGAAATCAAGAGAAATTTAACATCAGTCTTTTCGCGCAGTAGACAAGAAATGGAGAGACAAAACAGAAATCTCAGATTAACAGAGGATGGAGATCTACAAGAGTACTACAAAAAAAAAAGGTGGAACTTGGAACGTCATTGCAAAAACAAGAAATTGAAATAATAGAAAGCCTAACAATGGACACGCCAACACAGATGAACACTCTACTCAGTATACAGCAAATAAAATCCATAAGTGAGTGGTTTGATTTAGCGAAGAAGATTTTTACGTCAATTAAAACTCAAGACAGCAGATCAACAAACGACGAAAAGAAAAACATCGGAAATGCATCACAGCAGACAGCCGGATTTCAGCACTGGAGAGAAAGAAACAACACCAGACCCCAGTCAAGACAATTTGAAAGTAATTACAGTGAAGACAACCAAGAAAGAAATTTTTTCAGACCAAGAAAAGAAAACTTAGGAGGAAACTATGGACAGCGAGGGAGACATCATCAAGAGCAAAGCAGAAGGAGTAACTATAACGAATCATCTAATTTTCACAGACCAAATGAAACCAGAGAGGAGAGAAGGTGACTACTAATATCTGCAGAGGTGAGTGACTTTAAAATTTTGTGTCTTTTGGACACGGGTTCTTCAGTGACGATAATATCAGAAAAATTATGTCAAAATTTAACTAATTTAAAAGTTCTAGACCATCAAAAAATAATTTTAAACCAAACAGATGGTCAAATCAATATGAAAGATGTATTAACAACTAATGTCAGGATTGGAAAAAATCAACAAGCAATAAGCTTATATGTTGTGGACACAGAGTTACCATATTTATTATTAGGTCCTTAATGAAAATAAGAAAGTTTAAATTAGAAATTAATTTTAAAAATTTAAGGGTATATCAATGTAGAAATGAAATTGAATTATGTTGTGATTATAAATTTAAAAGTCCTAATGCATTTCATATACAAAATTTTGATAATTGTGGTGAAAAATGTAATGCTTATAATGTGTGTAATGCTAAGAATTTAAGAAATTGTGATAATGTTGGTAAAACTTTTAAAAGTTATAACTGTGTTAAAAATGGTCATTCACTTAGCAGAAATTTGAAAATGAAAATGTTTGTTGTGATGAGTCAAATGTAAACAGTGTTTTAAAAAAATGATTGTGTGAAACAAAAAAATGACTTAAAACCCTAATGTGAGAGAACCAACTTGAGATGTGAGGATTTTGAAATTGAAAATAGAACTGTAAACAATAATGTTGAGTTTAAGGAGGAATCAGGTATCCCCGATGGTACTCTGAATGCTCTTTTTAAAATGCCCAGTGATGTGTTGGAAAGTTTGGCCCCATAACAAATACCTGAGGACTGGTCAAAATTAGATTGCATTTTAGGGAAATTTGATAAAGTATTTTCAAGAGATAAATATGATGTAGGAAAATAAAATTAGAACCTCAAAGAGTCCACTTAACTTCAGAACTTCCAATAGCTCTTAGACCTTATCGTGCCTCACAAACTGAAAATTTAGAAATACAAAAACAAATAAATGAGTTGTTAAAAGCAGGATTTATTAAACCATCCCATTCACCATTTGCATCACCAGTGTGCTTAGTAACCAAGAAAGGAGAAGGAAAAAGTCGTTATGTATAGATTATCGTAAATTAAATTCTATCACAAAATTTGATTCAGAACCTATTCCAGAATAGATGACCTCTTAGACCAACTGACCCATGCAGGTACTTCTCAACACTTGACTTAACTTCGGGTTATTGGCATATTGCAGTACATGACAAGGACACAGAAAAATTAGCTTTTACTACTAATTTTGGACTATATGAGTGGCTCAGGCTCCCCTTTGGTTGGAAGAATGCTCCAAGTGATTTTCAATGAGCAATTAGACAAATTTTAAACAAGTATCAAATAAAATATGCACTAAATTACTTTGATGACATAATAAATAATTTTTGCTCAAAATTTTAATGAACATATGCAACACTTAGAAGAAATTTTTCAAATCTGTAAACAAGAAAATATTAAAGTAAAGAAATCAAAGTGTCAATTTGCAAAGAAGGAAATTAATTTCTTAGGTTATGAGGTGTCACAAGGACAATATTCCCCACAAAATACAAACATTGAGACAATAAAAAAATTGTAACCACCCAAAAATGTAAAAGAACTCCAAAGATTTTTAGATTCCACAAATGTATACCAAAAGTTCATTCAAGATTATGCAAGTTAAGATTACCATTCAACAAATTATTAAAGAAAGATGTAAAATGAACTGGTCCCCTGAATGTCAAATGTCATATCAAAAATTAAAAGATGAGTTAATTTCAAAACAAATTTTGACTTTATATAATCCAAATTATCCATGCCACTTGTACGTTGATGCCAGTCAAGAAGCAATAGCTGCAGTTTTGAAACAAAAACATCCAAATGGACAATTACACCCAATAGCTTTTCATTCCAGACAATTAAGAAAACATGAGAAAAATTATGCCATAACTGAGCTTGAATGCTGGACAATTGTTGATGCGATTGACAAATATCATTGTTATTTACATGGCCAGAAATTTAGAATACATTCAGATCACTCTGCATTACAATGGCTAAAAAATGTAAAAAATTTAACTGGCAGACTATTTAGATGGTCATTAAAATTATCAATGTATGATTATGATATAGTGTATATTAAAGAAAAATGCAATCATGAGGCTGATATGTTATCCAGAAACCCTGTAAGTCATTTTGTTAATCAATATTGTTATTTCCTAAGCACAGATGAAATAATTAAAGTATAGTGGGAAGATAATATAAATAACATTTAGTATAAAAATATAATGGAGTCTTAACTGTAAAAAAGAAAAACTTAGTCAAAATTGTAGTTCCGCCATCACTAAGAGTAAAATTAATAAATTCAGCTCATGAAAAGTTTGGTCACCCAGGTGTAAAAAAGATGTTAAAGTTAATTTCCCCAATTTACTATTGGCAAGATATAATTGTAGACATAACAGATTTTGTTCGTTGTTGTGAAACCTGTCAAAAGAATAAAAAATCAGCTCAGAAAAAATTTGGACTGATAGAGCAAGTGCCTGTGGCGAAAGAACCATTTGACAGAGATGAAGGAGTTGTACACCAGTACCAGAAGTGAAATTGTATTACATAATGAATCTGTCATTATGAAAATTTAATGTGGTAAATTGTAACTGAGAATTATGTCTAAATGAAAATTGTAAATTAAATTATGAAGAAGTGTTGAATTTCATGTAAGTAAATTTTAAAATGTTGGAAAAGTTCTATAAGATAAATGAAATTGATGAAGCTTAAAATATGACGTGTTATAAATTGGATCCTATGAGAAAAGTCGAATTTGTTATAGTGTCAAATATTAATGTTTTTGCCTATGAGTCTTTGCAGAGACAAGATAGCTAACAAGATGGAGGCCTCCTGGGAAACGTGGCGCCACAATATCTATTTTTTCAGTACTTTTGTATTATTTCCTTGTTTTTAATGATGTTTTATTAATATTTTTGAATTTATATGTGAAATGTTTTCTGGAACTGTCTAAATGGTTGGAGTAAGAATGTTTGATGAAGAACTAAAATTTTGTAACCAGTCAAAGAATTATAGAACTCCAAGGTAGCCAATACTAGGCATGTACTTGATAAAATTCAAGCATGTGAACATTTATGTAACTTTAATTGTGGCAGTCCAATTCTTAATATTTAAAATTGTTGTGGATAATTGATAAAAAAAAGAGGATACTATTGTTAACTATTGAATACTTAATTTTCACGTGTCGAGATACTAATAATGTATATTTAGTGATTTAATTTTGTTTTGATAAGTGCTTTAAATTCTTTTTGACTTTTATAGATAATGTTGTGAACTTTATTGTAATGATTAATAATGTGATATATTAGTTTCTGTCTCGACTGGAGACAGCTGTAAGTTGGTATTTTTCATCTAGAGCTCCTTCATGATTGTGTACAATAATAGTTTAATTTAGAGATAGTTAGGAAACCAAGTTAGGAATAAGAAAAGATAAATTAAGTTAGGAATAGTTTTCATTTAGGTTTTCATTTAACTTTGTTGATTAGGGACTGCAGCCCAGATCAGCATCCTTTTCAAGTAACTGTCAGTTGAGTTTGAATTAAATTTAAGTTTTCTCTTCTGGAGGCTTGCTGCACTGAACTAGCCATTCTTGTGTGCACGCCTTCAGAGGACGGTGGGGGGAGGGGGGGGGGAGTTGTAAGGAAAAACTAAAATATAGGGGGACTTTTGTTAGGGAAAAAGGGGAATTTATAATCAAAAATTATTAACTCACGAAAGTGCGCCATAAAAGAAGGGTTGTTAATAGCAAAAAATAGCAATAGGGGGCGCCACTAGACGGGTGCTGTTCAGAAAAGAGATATTTTTCGGCAGGAGAAAGTTACGTAAGGAGATTACATAACGAAGAAAGTTACAGAACATTCGATCTGACTAAGCAAAAAGTTTGAGCGGGAGAATGACAAAAGAAGCTAGTCAGTCGACTCAGAGATCTGATTGAGAGAAGACGTATGTCTTGATAGAGAACCTGGGTGGAGTGGTTGCATAATCATGTTGGAGCTCTGATAGTAATAATGAAAATAAACGAATTTAAGTGATCTCTGTCATCTCATCTAATCATTCGGTACACGATTGTCTTTAATTAATAACGAAATGGATACGAAACATGTCATATGGATACGAAACGTGTCATTCATATATATATATATATATATATATATATATATATATATATCTGTACCTCGGAGGTATAGAACACTAAGTCACAATATTTGAATTTCACAGGAGAGCTTAAAGAAATCCACTTACTGCGTTTTATCTCAACACAGTGTAGGATATGGTGCCATTTTCAATGGGCAACAAAGTTTATACAGAATGTTTTCTTCTGTATAAACATTCGCGTAACAGCTTTTCTCTATTGAAAATAGTGCTAAATAATGAAGGAACAAAGTTAAACAGTCTACTTTTATGAAATCGACTTGGTGTCCTTTACCTCCGGTATACAGACACACACACAGATATATATATATATATATATATATATATATATATATATATATATATATATATATATATATATATATATATATATATATATATATATATATATATATATGTAAAATTTGAAAAGATTTAGCTCTGCTCAAATCCTAACTGACGTCTATATGTCAAGTTATAATAGGTTTATAAATGTTCTGTAGTAAATCAAATCCATCAGTTGTTCAGTCGAATCTCTTTCTTACTTTATTTTATATTCGCCGGAAAATTCGTATTATTTTGGACAAAAGGCAGTATTTTTCTCCCTTATTTTAAAATATTTACGCACAATAGGTGTCAAGCAGGTGATATATTTGATGTCACAGTAATATTGAAAATCGATATCGAACATTATGTTCGTTTCCGTCAATAACCTCATCTCACGGCACGAAGTTTATCTAGAATTTATATTCATTTGTTTATCGCAATGGAAACAGTTGCGAAAGGGCGGGAAATAGATCTCCCTATCTCTTGTTTTGCGGTTCCCTTTCACTTTTTAGACTTAAAGACTGCCTCTGATTTTCTGTTAGTTTTCAAACTGAATCTAGAGT